>JAQBSW010000001.1:0-557136 GCA_029291075.1 Eudiplozoon nipponicum
GCAATGTTCTCTCATTCGAGTAATTAACCGTCTGGTCGATCGGCCTACGTAAGTTGATCGACAACTTGCGCATGTATCTTGGTAAAAAATATTTGATATTGACATTAACGACTGTTTCTCTTTGATTACTGGTAAAGGCAAGTGTGTTACACTAAATAACACTCGTAGTTTAGCTGCATTAAATATGCGTGTTAATGCTGCTTCAACTTTCTTTTGTGTCATTCGGGAAACTGCATCCACCATAAATGGGATGTTTAGGTAGACCGTTTTCTTTTCTGGCCGTAATAAGTCTGTTTCTGTTTGATTCCTCTTTTAATAATTGATTCAATTAATAGTCTAGGATACCCATTAGACATTAAATCGTTAATTGCTTTATTATATTAATTTTCTTTAGAATATTGACTAACCAACCTGTCAATTCTTAAAAAGCAACCACGAACTGTTGATAATTTATATTGAAATGGTACAAAACTGCTGTATAACAAATACTGTGCAGACCATGTTGGTTTATGGTAAATTGTTCTGTTTAATTTACCATTAGTTTTTTCATTAATAGTATATCTAGGAAAGGCAGACAGTCATCTTTCTCGTGCTCTGTCGTGAAGCCGATATTCTTATGTGCTTTGTTGAAACTTTAAAGTAATGTTCGTGATTGCGACCTGTTCTTAAGTACAAGAAATATATCATCCACGTACCGTATATATTGAGCACATTTAATTATGTATTTTCTAGGTGCCCTAGAAAAATCTCAGCCAACACTGGAGATAAGGGGCTTCCCATTGCGACACCATTTCATTAATTACTTTGCGCTCCACCTTGTCTATTTCATCTGATTTATCGTCTAGACGTGTGAATTTTGTATTGCATTTAACACGTTTTCCATCTTTTGTACGTAGTCAGATTTGTCCATTATAAGTGCGCTCTTTCCTTTGCGTTCTTGTACTTAAGAACAGGTCGCAATCACGAACATTGCTTCAAAGTTTCAACAAAGCACATAAGAATATCGGCTTCACGTCGGAGCACGAGAAAGATGACTGTCTGCCTTTCCTAGATGTACTATTAAAGAAAGAAACTAATGGTAACTTAAACAGAACAATTTACCATAAACCAACATGGTCTGCACAGTATTTGCATAACAGCAGTTTTGTGCTATTTAAACATAAATTATCAACAGTTCGTGGTTGCTTTTCAAGAATAGACAGGTTGGTTAGTCAAGATTCTAAAGAAAATGAATATAATAAAGCAATTAACGGTTTAATGTCTAATGGCTATCCCAGACAATTAATTGAATCAATTATTAAAAGGGGAGTTAACCAGAAACAGACGTATTATGGGCCAGAAAAGAAAATAGTCTACCTAAACATACCATTTAAGGGGGATGCAGTCTCCCGAATGGCACAAAAGAAAGATGAAGCAGCATTGACACACACATTTAATGCAGCCAAACTACGAGTGTTATTTAGGGTAACACACTTGCCTTTACTAGCAATCAAAGAGAAACAGCCGTTAATGTCGATATCAAATATTATTTACCAATATGCATGCGCATGTTGTCGATCAACTTACGTAGGCCGATCGACCAGACGGTTAATTACTCGAATGAGAGAACATTGCAACTTAAACGCCCGTTTTAAATCAAATGGTGAATACACGTCTGCTATTGCGCAACACATCATCGAAGCATCGCACGTATGTTCTTCAGACGTAGCATTCAAAGTAATTACTAAATGCAAAACAAAAGGGAGCTAGCCACATTATGGATAAACAAATTGCAGCCGGATTTATGCAAGCAGAAGAAGCACGTACAAGCATTGAGCCTGAACTGGATGTGAGGCACGCAATTTGATTGGTTTCCGTGTTTCACACTCTCTCTATGTTCACATATTTCTATCTTGTTTTGCTTTCAAATTTATATATAAAATATGTTCATTAGAAGATATTTCAGAAGACAATGCGAAAGAAAATTTTCTTGTACCTGATATAATTCAAATTTATTTGCATAGGCTCTTATGGAAACTAAGCTATAGGTGACATAGTTCGCTGTTTACGTATGCAACATTGATGTAGGCGAAATCGTGGCAAAGAAAAGGCTGTAGGATGTTCACCGTTGTTATGAATGCTTAAGCACTGCTTGGTAAATAGGAAGGTGTTGTCACCAATCGAACCCTAGTTATTCCAGGAACTCGGGAACACGAGCACGAACTTTATGGTGTCCGTACCTGGAAAAAAGTATGCAGCCAACATAGGCAACCTTCCAATTAGTCTATAAATCAACAATAATGTCATTTTTATAATTAAACGAACATTGTTTGCGCGGGCGATCATAACCTTTTTTATAATCAGGGTTGCGAACTTGTTATAAAAACCTGACCCATTAAGTTCTAAAATTTAGTCATTATAATCTAAGATTTGTAGTGTAGAAAAGGCAATTCACCCAGTAGACCGGTTTCGTTCTTATTGGGAACTCATCATGTACTGGCCTGTGTAGCATCCATTTAGCCGTAAAGTTCGAACTAACCATCCACAATCTGTCATTAACGAAAGGATACTACGTTATATGGGGAAATTGGGATAGTTATTTGGAACTTTAGCGCTAAATGGATGATATATAGGCTCTACACAAAGGAAAGACTAACCAAGACGCATTAGTTAGTATATAACTGAAAATTGTGCGTAGTTTGCGGCACAGTGACTCGGTAGTTAGAGCACCACATTCGGAAACAGACGTTCCCAGGTTCGCGCCCTGACCGCTTCAAATTCTGGCAAGTACATGAGGAGTTCTCAATAAGGACGAATCCGGTCTACTGGACGAATTGCGTTTTCTACACTGTACAATTCTTAGTTTATACTGCAAATGTATGCACTTAATGGATCAGGTGATCATATCAAGTTCGAAACCTTGATTATAATTTATGTCATTTTGCTACTCAGTGTATGCAACATATTTTATCATCGTTTCCTCACTATTTAACCCGCAAAGAAACAATTGACACAGTAGAAAAAAAAAGATCAGCTAAAAATTATTAGAAAATTATAGAAAGCATGCATAAAAAATAAATAGCTCACTCACGAGAACACGCTGCCTATCCGCATTTAAGTGACTGAGCAAATTGTATGCACTAGCTAACTCCCGCTCTGTGTGTGATCGGCGTTTATGAAGCTCCGTTAAACACTTCGCGCATCTGGCCGCCTCATTTAAACGCCAAACAATCTCGGAATCTTCTTCCTCATCGCCAGCGGTTCGACTGAGGTATCCTTCGGACAGACCAGTATTAGAAAATGGAATGCTTGCGAATGTGTCCATCTGATGTCCCAGTGTCTAAACAAAAAATGCGTGTTTAAATAGATAAATAAATTACCAGTCTTGTCAGTTAAAAAAAGTTATAACAGAACTTTCTGCCTATATATGAATGCAATTTAACGAAATTAATATAAAAATGCTATTATAAATAAGTAGTCGCAAAACTACTTGTGCATACATACATACATAAACAGAGATTGACGCCCTGAGCAGAAAAAAGAGATCCACATAAATTGAACACAAAATAATATTTGTCTACTGGATGAATTGCCATTTATAAACTATGCTATGCTTAGTTTATATTTACAAATGCATGTACATATATGGTCAGATGTTTATATCAAGATCGCAACCTCGATTAATGTAATTGGTATCATCGCCTGCGCAACAAATATTTATTTAATATTTCAATATAGTTTTGCAAATTGTAAGACCCCATGGAGTTTTCAGTGCACGAAAAAGTAGTATACTTCTCATGCACATTCGTTTCGTGATTACTGGCGACTCATCAGTAGGAGCAGGTATTACGCCCTTTAACCACTATATATTTGGGTGAAGAATGTGGGATAATAGGACGGTACAATCTCCTAGACGAATGTGTAAACCTGCAATAGTGAAGCTAACATCATATAGTCTACGACAATGCGACTTCAACGCTAACTCACACTATATAATATATATACCGAGTCTGTAAAGGATACTAACACTATGGCTATTGTGTTAGTAACCGATACCAACATTATTGTACCGAAAAGGTACATGGTACTAACACTATGGTTTCCGAGTCGGTACATGGTACCAACCTGATGGATATCAATTTATGCTATAGTTCACCGAAATTGAGAATTACAACAATTTCTGAACACCTGTTACTCCAGTAAATCCATACACTCTGGCCTTGATCGATATCAGTTATCACATTTCGCGGTAAGCATGACATCATTCAATTCAATATATAACAGTTAAATACTGTTTGTTGCGGAGAACTAATACATATGCAAGTATGTATTAGGTGTTGCGAACCTAGTAACAAATTAGTTCAGTTGTGACCAGAAGGATAAACCAAAGGCAGCATGAACGGAATGTATAATCTCATGCACATTCGTTTCGTGCTTACTGGCGACTCATCAGTAGGAGCCGGTATTACGTCCTTTAACCACTATATATTTGGGTGAGGAATGTGGGATAATAGGACGATACAATCTCCTAGACGAATGTGTAGTGCTGCAGTAGAGTAGCTAACACCGTATAGTCTCGACAATACGACTTCAACGCTATCTCACTTTATATAATATATATATCGAGTCTATAAAGAATACTAACACTATGACTATTGTGTTTGAAACCGATACCAACATTATTGTACCGAAAAGGTACATGGTACTAACACTATGGTTTCCGAGTCGGTACATGGTACCAAACTGATGGATATCAATTTATGCTATAGTTCACCGAAATTGAGAATTACAACAATTTCTGAACACCTGTTACTCCAGTAAATCCATACACCCTGGCCTTGATCGATATCAGTTATCACATTTCGCGGTAAGCATGACATCATTCAATTCAATATATAACAGTTAAATACTGTTTATTGCGAAGAGCTAATGCATATGCAAGTATTTATTAGGTGTTGCGCACCTAGTAATAAATTAGTTCAGTTGTAACCAGAAGGATAAACCAAATACAGCATGAACGGAATGTATTATCTCATGCACATTCGTTTTATTTGGATTTGACCAATACTGGAATATTCCGCTACTATTTGGAACCCAATGAAGTTTTTTTGTCAAACTAGCTAGAAGGTTCTTTAAATCAAGTTTGCAAGCTTGAAGTAAACACCAATCCCATTGTGTTTAACCAGTCATCGAACAACATAACAAAACTACCGCCAGTCGCAACGCACTGACGCGTTTCGACCTTCCATGATCATCATCAGAGTACGACGGCAAACTGACTATCGAGGATCAAACCGCATTGAATATATATGGAAATCAAATTTAGATATGCGGCTCTCACCTCTAGCAGTCTTGCATACATTGAACTTGACTGGAAACGTCGGCTGCACAATTTCTATGCAGTCACGAACATAAGCTGTTTGTAGCTTTCGCCACACACACATAGACAATACAATTAAACAATAATTTATTGCGCGGGTTGTGGTAACAATTCTTTAAATCAAGTTTGCGAGCTGGAAGTAAACCCCAATCCCATTGTATTTAACCAATCGTCGAACAGCGTAACAAAACTACCGCCAGTCGCAACGCACTGACGCATTTCGACCTTCCCTGATCATCATCAGAGTACGAAGCTTCATTTTGAAGCCCTCCATCAGCTGCTTGTCTGAAAATGAGGTTGGAAAATCTTGTTCCAACGTCATTTTCAAACAAGCAGCTGATGAAGGGCTTCAAAATGAATGGAAAAGTGAGAACTCAACAATCAAGGCCAATAATCCGTGCAGGATTCAATTTTTTACCAACCTACGAGTGCTATCAATTGTCCCGCACAAGAAAAATGCGGTCAAATCCATAACAAGATGGACAGCGCTGCGCATTTCAGCTCAATATTAAATCTAAAAGCTGTATAAAGAAACGTGATGAAAAATATTAACCCTTTTTACTGCACAATTTATGACAGCAAATTCCAGTGCGTATCACTGCATTTTAATGTATAAATGTATTCCACTTGAAACTGTGAACGGGAGCCTATATGAATCAAATAAGAAAGATTAATGGAGTAGGAACGAGATCTAGACATTTAGCTATCTCTCCTTCTTTGGCGGGAAATATTGTGGGAAAGAATTTTTCTTTTTCATAAATTTATAAAATTTAAAACCAATTGCCAAAGGGGCTTACAGAAACGCCTCCGTCTGTCAAATTTATATGGACTGAACTAGGAAACTTTTGAATTTTAGTTATGACAATACATTCTTGTGGTTAAACAAAAGACAAGAATAAATGTGATCAGCATCATATCTTCTTCAAATATTCGAATTTACTATCTGTATTATTATATCGGAAGAGGTATTCATTATATCATCCTATTAACTATTATTACAAATAAATAATTGTTACTCATGATTCTCACATATGCATTATAATGCATTCGAAGTTTACCTTAATCTTTCCAATTATGGGGTCAGAGTATCTCAATGAAAAATCTATTATTTTTATATAATCAATTATTTTATAAATGCCATTAATTACAAAGGCTGTTTTTTTCTTATTATAATAATTGTATCACAATTTTATATATCATATGCAGTGATATTACTACAGAATATTAAGTAGTTGATAAAACCTATGACGAAATTATTGAGACTTACTTATTTATATAAGACTTGATGGACATATTTATGTGATGTGATATCTTTTATATATTGTACATTTTCTAATAATTTTATCTATTTGAGGGAATATGTGAGGTACAAATCTAAATAAAGATATTCATTTATATTCTCTTCTTTTCAATTGTTCTAGAGAACGGGTAGTTCAATAGGACAATAGGGACTACCATTTCACTAATATTGATAATCTGAATCATACCAAAAAGATAAATATTTTTGATGATCAGATTTGTAGATCTAAAGAAGAGGATCAGAAAACACCCTAAAATCTGTTTTTAATAAGATGGTCTTCGAAGAAAATGAAGTATCCTAAACGTTGTCACACGTAAGGATTTTTATTAAAGTTAAAATTTTAGAATTTTCAACGTACAGTCAATAATTATGCAACTGATGTGTCGATATTAACAATGACTTAGCCCTTAAACATCGTAAAACCTACGAGAGAAAATTTTTATCACAAATCGCGCGCGTCAATGGTAGCTGCGGACGATTTAGACAATAAATTATAAATAAATGATGATATCTAATATAAGTCTTGCATTGTATCGAATACCAAAACGCCACTTGTGGGGCCAGATTTCATTAAATTATTGGTAGGGACGACTGCTTGTCAAAATAAACGTATATGCCTCTCAAAGTCGAAAAGCACGAAATCCATAAAATTGATTTGCAGCCCCACGGTACAAGAGAAGACCAGCTGTCTGCCTGGGTGGTGGAAAGATTTCCGAAGTCAATACAGCACTATATTCTAACTCCCCCATTGCAGCGAATGTCCTGAGCGGACGGTCGATCGATTTAAACTATGGTCAGAATTGAACGAAGGCTACAACCCTTTAAACGTATATGGTGCTGCTCCCAAGAAAATAACAGCATCAACTTGGGCAACAGAAGAAATAAGTGATGCTGGCGTTCTTGAACCATCCTCATCTGTTTTAAAGCTCCTATCGTTTACGTTACGAAAGAGGATGCTTTGCTTCGGTCGGAGGTTGATTTCCGTCAGTTAAACTCTGTGAATAAACCTAACAAGTATCCTATGCTGGCTCTACGTGATCTGTTCCTACAGCTAGGGAGAAGCAAATTTTGTCCCATGCTTGACCTAAAACAGGGATTTTGTCAAATTTGCGTTCGTCTCGAAACCAGTGGAAGTTAGCGATGCATGTAATCCAAGGTCATTTCCAATTAACTCAGGTAAAATTTAGTCTTAAGAACGCACCGAAAGTGTTCCAATAAATGATGGACTCTTTTGTGTCAGGCTTATCTGGTACAACAGCTTTCGTTGACGATGATATTATATGGGCCACTACTAAGAACGAATTATGTCTTCGGCTGCAGATAGTGATATCGAAAGCCGTAGAAAAGCAATTATATTTTAATCAACAAAAGGTCCCGATAGATCGGCAAATGAGGTTCCTGGACCACTCAGTCTCTGTATTTCATTAGAATTGAATGTAAAGTCTATCAAGGATTATTCGTTGCCCACTGTTGGAAAACACTTGCGCCAGTTTATTGGTATTACGAAGTTCTATAGACCATTACTCATAGGGATGGCGGTTACACAACAGCCCTTGTACAAATTAAGTAGTGCCAAGATACCGTTTCGTTCGACGGATGAGCACAAGCAATGTTTGCCCTATGTAAACTAAAATTAATAGACGTAACTATTTTGACTTTCCCGGTAGGTAGTATGTCAGTTGTTAAAAACGCATCAGATACTGGAATCGGGACAGTGCTACAAGCAAACGGACATCCGGTGCAACAAATAAGTCTCACGATCATTAGAGAGGAGTAAAACCATGTTGCTACAGAAAATGGAACTACCTTCCGTATAATGGGCACTACGAAATGTTAGATATATTGTAATATAGACGTCTTTAGCGACCATAAAACACTAGTTAAATGGCGGTCTTTGAGTACTGAGAAGAAATTAGTACACTCTGTCATTAAAGAACTCGAGGAATACTATGTAAAAAATCATCATCAAGCCGGTATCAAGAATGTGGCAGGCGATGCTTTCAGCAAAATTTCCGTTGTGCTAATTTCGCCACTTAACAAAGTCACTGAAGAAGAGAAAATTGATGCCACAGTCCTGGAAATCTTCAATCAGTTATTAAAACGGCACAGTTGTATCACACCCTATAAAGCGTTGAGTCTGCAAAACGGTATATTTGAGCCGGAGTCTATTCGAACAGAATTGTTGGTTTTCGTGCATGAAACGTTGGGGCATACTGGTGCCTGGCGCCTCATCAAGACATTGCAGTCACAATTGTATTCGCCTGGCATTTCATAAGAAATTCTTACCTATTGTCAGCAGTGTAATATATGTCGGCGTTTTAAACAACAAAATGGAATAAATGTCACACTCGTTACTCTTAACGGCACAGTTGTATCACATCCTATAAAGCGTTGAGTCTGCAAAACGGTATATTTGAGCCGGAGTCTATTCGAACAGAATTGTTGGTTTTCGTGCATGAAACGTTGGGGCATACTGGTGCCTGGCGCCTCATCAAGACATTGCAGTCACAATTGTATTCGCCTGGCATTTCATAAGAAATTCTTACCTATTGTCAGCAGTGTAATATATGTCGGCGTTTTAAACAACAAAATGGAATAAATGTCACACTCGTTACTCTTAATGTCACTGCACGGACAAATTTCTTCAAATTAACCTCATAGTTCTACTACCGGTTGCTCGTGGCGAAGTAGCCTATGTGATTTCCATGGTAAATAAGTTTATCCGATTGCTGGAGTTTGTAACACTGGAGTTAATCCCAACAGAGAACTATATAAAGTGCTTTTAAAAGCACTGGCTCAGATGAATTGGTGCATCAAAGGATATTTAAACTTTTGCTTCCATATGAGCTTAGTTTCCGTAAGTAGTGCGTCAAATACTCTGTTGCGCAGAACGTAGAGATGAGCGAAATTTGACAGCGGTAAGCAAGTTGAGATCTTATGAACGAAAGACATGACTCGTAAATGTCGGGTGAACCATAAAGGCAGAAGATTTGCAAGGAACAGGCACCCTCGATAGTTTTGACTATGAGAAAAGACACGCTTTAGAAATCGAAAAGCGATCTTTTCAATCGCACTAAAGGTAGCAATAATGAGTGAATAAAATATGCAAGTGTTGATACAGAATAGACAAATTCACAAGTTTTTATTTTATAAGAGCGTTCGTAAATTAAAATTTCACTTAATTTTTTCAAAATGTTCCAGTTAATTTAGAACAAGGAACATGTGTATTCTCAAAATAAATTATATATTTTTTACTCTACACATTACTCATTACTCAAAGCCTATGTGCTAGCCTTTATCTTCTATGCTAGCAAATTTTAATGCCGTCTCAATATTGCTACCTTTAACGCGACTGAAAAGATGGCTTTTCAATTTCTAAAGCGTGTCTTTCCTCATAGTCAAAACTATCGAGGGCGCCTGTTCCTTGCAAATCTTCTGCCTTTATGGCTCACCCGACACTTACGAGTCATTTCTTTCATTCATAAGATCTAAACTTGCTTACCGCTATTAAATTTTGCTCATCCCAGCCGTCCCTATGTTTTGCGCAACAGCAAAACTTCCATTCAATCCAACCACACCTCCCAACATATTTAACATAAACTATCACGTATGCAAAGCCACAAGAGTATTTGACGCAGTATCTACGGAAACTATGCTCTTACCGCAGCACAAGTTTCAGAAGGCGGTTCACCTGCACTTGTTTATAAATATTCTTATGCAAGAACTCTGATAGGAAGGGCAACTGGTTCTTCTTTACACGTAATACTCTTTTTATGATCAATAATCTTTCTGCTTTCCAAACTTTTTGATGCGTTATGTTTATTCTCGCTTAGCATCCGAATTAAGCTACTAGATTTACACTCTAAACGTCTCGTATGGGCATTAAAATATTTAATATTTTTGTTTACTACTTACAATTATCTGTTATACTGACATAATTGGCTCTACTGAATCTACTTATTTTATTTCAGCTACCCAATGGAAACTTGAAAATTAATAAGTAATTTATCGTTCCATGTCTGATGCTGGTTCTTCCTCGATTTCTAACAAATTCTTAAATTTGTTCACATTAAGGCAGTAAATCCTGCACACGCCACTGATATTCTAATTATTCAAAAGCATTACTCTAGTCGTTTTCTCCTAGTCAATTGAAATCTATCTCTCTTTTAGGATGAACTAACACGGAGTTGCTGAAAGCACTTTTATTTCTCAACTTCTAGTAGCCTTATCGTTAAATAATTTGTCAATATTGAACTTAACTTTACATATTGCTACATTTGGATTTTATCTTGACCTTTAGCTTGTTGGGCCAGGTGGACTTTATTGCCAAATAAATTTTTATTATTATTCTATTATTATTAATACTTAAATTTTATATTTTAACATAATTCGTTTATTTCCAATTTCTTAATGTAATTAACAACACCATAACTGTGCTAGTTAACCTATTCTATTTATAAATAGACATAGTCTAAACATTCAGAAGCTCTTGTTGTTTCATTTTACGTTGTATGATGTATTTTTATAGAATAGAACGTTCATCTCGATGTCATGCAGTTTATCAAAATGGCCTGCCACCAAATTATAACTATGACAATCAAAAGTATATTGAAAATAATTATTGAAAGTAACTGCGTCACTTAAACTACCTTAGGATGTCTATAAAATGCCATTAAGAACAAATTATCAATTTCTATAATTCTAAAAATGCATGATGGAATTATGTTCCTCAGTACGAAGCAGTTTGGTATGAAACATATATTTTCTACAAATAAAGACTCTGCAACTTGTTAATTCACCGATCCATCTTTTCTAAATAAAGAATAATGAGTAATTTATAAGTCATGAGCCGAATTTCAACCAATATTATAATGTAACACGCGGCTCCGCGTTACAACCCAACAAGACTCAATTTCGACAGATCTGGTCCACTTTAGGGTCAAATATACTAATTCTAGTTTAAAGCAATCTTTCTCCTAACTGTGGTATTAGAAACAATCTCCGTTAGTTTCAAGCAGTTTCAGTTGAGATTTTTTGAGCTGCAACGTTATTCGTAATTAATGGGGTTATGTTTAAAAAAACAACACAAACCCGCGCGTAACAGGCCGAACGCATACCGTGGATTTCTGTGTCTAATCTGTCAAAGCCAGGATGTAAGAATCAGTCTGTGTGCAAGAATTGAGAATACGGTATTCCACGCACAATCTGAATGTTCCGGGTTATTTCTTTGGTACTAATTAGTGAACCCGGGGATTATCGTAATCTCAATTCTTGCACACAGCCTGATACTTACATCCAGGCTTTGACAGCATACACACCGAAATCCATGAAATGCGTCTGGCGACAGGCAGCAGTTCTGTTATGTTGTTCGATGACTGGTTACATATAATTGGATTTGTGTTTACTTCAAGCTCGCAAACTTGATTTAAAGAATTGTTACTACCACCCGCGCATCAATTATTGTTTATTTGCGAGCCTTTTATCCTCTAACGAGCTAGACATGTGCTTTTTTGATGAAACGTGGCTGTCCTATTCCGTTCATTGCGATGATCTTTTCCTCATCAATGGCTACAATTTTCTTCGAAGTGACAGAACAGCTGGTTGTGGGGAGGTCTGGCTGCTTTTGTCCGTTCCTCTCTCATGCCCAAACGTTTGTCTACATCGAACTCACTAGGATTAGAATTCGTTTCGTTTCATCTGCTGATTGTAGATCAAAGCTTATCCTTTTGCGTTTTCTGCAGACCCCCAAACCTCTCAATAATAGACGATACCCGTGGGGCTAAACTAATGTCAACTTTCTTATCTCAACACTCCGATTAATACATCGTTTTGGGCGACCTTAACCTTCCTCTGACCAAATGGCATAATATAACTACGGAAACACACACGATGATTCGGCTCTTTGCGAACAACCTTCTAAGTCAACTTATGCACTTCCCTACCCGAGGAAACAACCAGCTGGATTGTGTCCTCTCCAACAAAGACGTGACCAATGTTCAGTTTTGGGAGATCCTCCTGATTCTCGACCACTACCAGGTATCCTTTCTCATTTCTCTTTTATCCTCTATCCCTAAAGACAACATTCAGTCTTTCATGCGATTCTCCAATTGGGCAGAGTTTAGTCGTCTCTGTGACGCCGTTAATTGTAGAGATCTTATTCTCCCAGACAACCTCTACTCATGCAAGTATGTATTAGGTGTTGCGAACCTAGTAACAAATTAGTTCAGTTGTGACCAGAGGATAAACCAAAGGCAGCATGAACGGAAAGTATAATCTCATGCACATTCGTTTCGTGCTTACTGGCGACTCATCAGTAGGAGCCGGTATTACGCCCTTTAACCACTATATATTTGGTCAAAGAATGTGGAATAATAGGACGTTACAATCTCCTAGACGAATGTGTAAACCTGCAATAGTGAAGCTAACATCATATAAAGTGTACGACAACGCGACTTCAACGCTAACTCACTATATAATATATATATACCGAGCCTGTAAAAGGTACTAACACTATGGCTATTGTGTTAGTAACCGATACCAACATTATTGTACCGAAAAGGTACATTGTACAAACACTATGGATACCGAGTCGGTACATGATACCAACCCGATGGATATAAATTTATGCTATAGTTCACCGAAATTGTGAATTACAACAATTTCTGAACACCTGTTACTCCAGTAAATCCATACACTCTGGCCTTGATCGATATCAGTTATCACATTTCGTGGTAAGCATGACATCATTCAATTCAATATATTACAGTTAAATACTGTTTGTTGCGAAGAGCTAATATATATACAAGTATGTATTAGGTTTTGCGAACCTAGTAACAAATTAGTTCAGTTGTGACCAGAAGGATAAACCAAAAGGCAGCATGAACGGAAAGTATAATCTCATGCACATTCGTTTCGTGCTTACTGGCGACTCATCAGTAGGAGCAGGTATTACGCCCTTTAACCACTATATATTCGGTAGAAGAATGTGGAATAATAGGACGGTACAAACTCCTAGACGAATGTGTAAACCTGTACTAGTGAAGCTAACATAATCTGAAGTCAACGACAATACGACTTCAATGCTAACTCACACTATATAATATATATACCGAGTCTGTAAAAGATACTAACACTATGGCTGTTGTGTTAGTAACTGATACCTTTTTTGAAATCGATGAGTACCGGATACTAACACTATGGTTACCGAGTCGGTATATGATACCAACCTGATGGATATAAATTTATGCTAAAGTTCACCCAAATTGTGAATTACAACAATTTCTAAACACCTGTTACTCCAGTTAAACCATACACTCTGGCCTTCATCGATATCAGTTATCACATTTCGCAGTAAGCATGACATTATTCAATTCAATATATTACAGTTAAATACTGTTTGTTGCGAAGACCTAATATGTATGCAAGTATGTATTAGGTGTTGCGAACCTAGTAACAAATTAGTTCTGTTTTGACCAGAAGGATAAGCCAAAGGCAGCATGAACGGTAAGTATAATCTCATGCACATTTGTTTCATGCTTACTGGCGACTCATCAGTACGAGCCGGTATTACGCCCTTTAACCACTATATATTTGGTCAAAGAATGTGGAATAATAGGACGGTGCAATCTCCTAGACGAATATGTAAACCTGCAATAGTGAAGCTAACATCATCTAAAGTCAACGACAATGCAACTTGAACGCTAACTCACACTATATAATATATATACCGAGTCTCGTAAACCATAGTGTTAGTGTCACGTACCTTTTCGTTACAATAATGTTGGTTTCGTTTACTAACACAATAGCCATAGTGTTAGTATCCTTTACAGACTCGGTACATATATTATACAGTATGAGTTAGCGTTGAATTCGCATTGTTTTTGACTTTAGATGATGTTAGCTTCACTATTGCAGGTTTACACATTCATCTAGGAGATTGTACCGTCCTATTATTCCACATTCTTTGACCAAATATATAGTGGTTAAAGGGCATAATATCGGCTCCTACTGATGAGTCGCCAGTAAGCACGAAACGAATGTGCATGAGATTATACTCTCCGTTCATACTGCCTTTGGTCTATCCTTCTGGTCACAACTGAACTAATTTGTTACTAGGTTCGCAACACCTAATACATACTTGCATATGTATTAGTTCTTCGCAACAAACAGTATTTAACCTCTACTCATGTTTTTCCGATGTCCATAACGGTTTATCCTCCCACTTTATTTCTGTCACTTCTATTCAACACATTCACGTGATTAACAAGTTGAACGCCTTGTTTAAAACGCGCGACAACCTTGCACGCAATTCTAGATTAAGCAAAACATCACTTGTTCGCGCTCTCGCTCTCCAGCGTATCGATGAGCACATTAAACTGGTAATCGACAAACAAGAGCTGTACATCGAGAGATGCATTCGCACAGCAACCAACTGTCAGAAATAGTTTGCAGACATCAAACACCAATTACTACAAATGTCCAATACCCCATATATAAACTGTTCTCGGTCGGACGACTACAGATTTGCCAAAAATTATATAAATTATCTTCTAGACTCTTTCTCCATTCACACTCCACCTGCTGAGATGCTTGACAACGGAGACGCTGAGAACCTACGTTGGTTCATCATTTCGCCGGCTTCCGTCGTTCAAGCCATCAAAGACAAAAAATCTAAACACCAATTTGATCAGTACAGTGTATCTGTCAGGATGATTGCACTTCTTGGCTAGAATCTCTTCTCTCAACCGATGCCTCGAAACTACCTATCTTCTCCCGGAATGGCTTAATTCGACGATCTCTCCTATCCCCAAAAATGGTACATCGTCAATCTTCTCATTCAAAGATCTCCGCCCTATAACTATCGTCCCTTCTTTCATTAAAATCTTCAACAGGTTTTTATATAACTTAATCTACCCTTTCATCAAGTCACGAGATAACCTTTGCCTCCTCGATGATCATCATGAGTTCCTGAATAGCCGCTGTTCTTCCATCAACTTAGTAAGTGTCCTTGATCACTGATAATCCTCTATCTCTAAAGGTCATAAATGCACTCTTCTCTTCCTAGATGTTTCCAAGGCCTTTTATTCACTGTCGTTCTCGGCAATTGAATCCGCCTTGTTAAGCAGTGGTATTAGCGGTAACGTACTCAATCTTATCAGTTATTACTAATTTGCATCTTATTCTTAAATTCAAATAGTGACTCGCCGATACCATTTCTATTCTCATTTGAATTATACGGCATCCAAATATTGATTGCTGTGCCACAATTTGCTCTACTAAATCTCTTCTTTTTGTTTCAGCAAACAATCGGAAACTCAAAAAGCCTACTGGACCATCTGGCATCCATCGGACGCTGGTTCCTCCACGCTTTCCATCAGCCGTAACCTCGCTCAACTGAAGTCAGTGATCCCTGCACGCGACACTGGCGTGCAGACTCTCTTCTATCTAGTCGATCCTTCCTAGTCCAATGAATCTCCTTTGCATCAGAACGAACTATTGTAGGAGGTTTCATAGCTAATGTAAGAGGGTCTGCGAGCTAGTTGTCTATTTAGTGCGAAAATATCCTCCTAAATAATATCTGGTAGCTGTTATTAGGATCCGCGTTCAGGATTAATTCATGTCCCTTTTCCGAAGGGTGAAGTAAGAAAACTCATCCATTTTCATCCGTTTATTGCAAATGGTGTAGCTAAGCATGAATCAATTCACAGTTAAACAAAACGGACCGTGCTCTAGACGGCAACAAAACGATATATTGTCAACAAAATTGAATGTCTTATACACAAGTAATTATCAATTCACAGTTAAACAAAACGGACCGTGCTCTAGACGGCAACAAAACGATATATTGTCAACATAATTGAATGTCTTATACACAAGTAATTATCAGGAACACAAACGTCTGAATCGTGATGAATACATGTAAATAATTGAAAATATATGATGCTGTAAATCCAGATTGATTAGCAATTTAATTCAAAGTCACTGGTAAATATTATCACTGATAATTGATGGATAAAATCGTGTAAAAACAGTCTTGAAAAAACATCACAAATAATTATTCCACTGTTTGCTAGGTTTTAATTGATTTAGTTATAATAATCCATTGAACTATAGAATTTATGAATGTGATTGAGGAACATCTGATGTCCTGATGCGTGAAATCATATCTGAATGCAAAGAAAAACTATCGATCCACATATGCACTATAATCTACCGCAAGTTCCCTGCGTATTGCGCACAGGAGTGTATATTTATTAAACAAAATCCTATTAATTACAATTAAAATTGCAGTTCAAGAAATCTCAATTAAAAATGCTTGAAACTAACAGAGATTGTTTCTAAAATCACAGTTAAGAGAAATATTGTGTAAAAACAGAGTTAGATTATTTACCTTAAAGAGCACTATATTTGTCAAAATTGAACATAGTTGGGTTGTAACGCGGAGCCGCGTGTTACACTATCACGAAGTTGATGAAAGCACTTCTCTTTCTCAACTCCCTCCTCTCCTATGGTTATATATTTTTCTAGTCACAATTAAATTCAACTTCACATATTCTGCTTTTGATTTGTACATAATCATTTCAAATGTTGGGCCTGTTGACCTTTGTTGACAAATCAATTTATTATTATTATTATTATTATTATTATTATTATTATTATTATTATTATTATTATTATTAATTGTGATCAGCACCATACCTTCTTGGTAAGATTGTGTCTTCGATAGTTTGGAATTTAATTCAAATGCAATCGTATTACAAGTTGTATGTGTGTATGTTGGGATGTGTGTAGACCAAGCTCATACACTCACGCTACAAATTTATATAATTAAACGAGCTTTGGTTGTGCGGTTGGTGATAAAGATTCCTTTAATCGAGGTTGCAATCTTGATATAAACACCTGTCCCAGTATGTATATACATTTAAATTACCGTCTTTTCATCCTACATTCCTCATCCAAATATATAGTGGTTAAAGGGCGTAATACCGGCTCTTACTGATGAGTCGCCAGTAAGCACGAAACGAATGTGCATGAGATTATACTTTCCGTTCATGCTGCCTTTGGTTTATCCTTCTGGTCACAACTGAATTAATTAGTTACTAGGTTCGCAACACCTAATACATACTTGTATATAAATTTGTAAGAATAAACTAAGCATTGTATAATGTAGAAATAGAAATTTATTCAGTAAACCGGTTTCGT
Source organism: Eudiplozoon nipponicum (assembly GCA_029291075.1). Lineage (NCBI taxonomy): Eukaryota > Metazoa > Platyhelminthes > Monogenea > Mazocraeidea > Diplozoidae > Eudiplozoon > Eudiplozoon nipponicum. The sequence goes on from JAQBSW010000001.1 coordinate 17,862, forward strand.
GTTTATTTGGAACTCATAACGCTGCAAATACTGGAAAGTACGTTTTGAGTTTTCAATTAGGACAAAACTGGTGCACTTGATGGGAGATTCCAATAGCTGCAGGCTCCTGAGTGCTGACGACGAATAGACACTGAGCATACTTCACGTTCGAGCAACCGAGTGGACATGAATGGATTAATTGCTAAACGTCACAATTTATATTGGTTTGGTTTTTGAATGGCAGATAATCAAAATCACGTCAATTATTTAACCAATTAAAATCATTTTTTTAATCGAATTTCATTGGAGACTACCGTGATAATGAAAATGATATGTCACAAAAAATGTTGATTTGAAAATTATGTTTGTTTTGCAAATTCAGTTTATTATGTATGTGTTGCGATTTCCTCTTCGTTGGCCAGTTTTCCTGCGTGTTCTGGTTATGACCATAATAGGTCGAAACTCTTCAGAGCGTGTACCCGACAGTAGTTTTGTTATGTTATGCAACTGGTTAGGTTCAATGCGATTGGTAGTTATCTCAATCTTGCTAACTTGATTTACTTGCATATGTTGCATTGGAGCTTAAATTTTTTTTACACTCGAAAGAAATTTTCCACAGCGTAATTGTAGTTATTATTCATGCTAGCATTTTCAATATTAGCCTATAATTCTCTTGCGATTTTGCATTGTTTTTAGGAGTTGTATGAACGACGAGAAGGTTTGATGCAGAATCCGTCAACGGACAACCACGAGGTTATTGGATTTCTGTAGAAGCTGTTACGTACGACCCCTTGTCAGACAATCGTTTTAACCACTCGACTGATACCCATTTTCCAAGCAGTTTTTATTTGGAATCTGTTGTACAGTCGTTTTCTATCAACTTGCAGTCGATACTTGTTCCACGTACATCTATCGCTGAGGTTTTTATAGAGGTTTGTCTACAATTTATCGTTTTTGTGTGTTAATCTAGTATATATGCACTTTTATGTCTTTAGTCAGTTTTGAATTGACCGGTTTTGGTTTAGTTGCTAGCGTACTATTAGTTTCATTTGTATCTAAGGAATTAACATTTTAACTTCAAAATAGTATAATAATCTACATATCGGGTATTAAATTCAATTATGTATTAGGTTTTTCGCACCTAGTAACAAATTAGCTCAAGTATAATCAGAAGGATAAACCAACGACCTAATAAACGGAAATTATAATCTCGTGCACATTCGTTTTGTGCTTGCTAGTGACTCCCCAGTAAGCACGAAATGAATGTGCACGAGATTATACTTTCCGTTCATGCTGTCTGGTTCATCCTTCTGGTTATAATTGAACGAATTTATTATTAGTTGTGCAACACAAAATGCAATTGCATATATATTAGTTCTCTGCCACAAGCAGTATCTAACTGTTAGATCGGATATTAGTTGGCGCAAAACTACTTTTTGATTCTTTCAGTGTAGTTAATCATTCGTATTGGAGCGAGATGTGGCACTTTTTTGTTAATAAGATTATATTAAAATATGTAAAGATACAACTGTTAAATCGCACGAATGAAACTTTATCAAGTTAACATAATTTATAGCACAAAAACATAACTATCTTTCGGGAATAGCAATTTAGGCACACGACCTTTGAGGCAGAGTGACATACTTTCGTTTCTAGCAAGAAAGCTAGTGTAGCTTTCATGATTCTCATATTCACCTCATTACTCATAATTCTGTAATTATTGATACGACTACCACGATAAGTAAAAAAGTTGAACACGTCTAGATCTTCCTATTGAGGCTTCACAGTTGAAGTGAGTGATGGGTGCTTCTGTAAAAGTTCCTTGTATTTGGATTGCGCAATTTTTATTCCTAAACGTGAACGACGAATGCTGTAGTACTCAGGACGGCATGTGCAAAATTTCGGTTGTCGTGTAATAATACAATATAATGCGATTAGTGTTTATATCCTGCTCGCACACTATTCAATAGTAGTAGGAGCTCGTGTTGATTTGGAAACAAATTCTCCAATTTAATGTATCCAGCCAGATCTGCAGTATCGTATGCAAACGGGTCGGATTTTCAAATATTGATTTGTTACCTTGTCATCTTTACCATGTTTCTTTATCCTTTCATGTTTCAACAGGTTATTTCTGTAATTTGCTTATATTTGTTTATTTGAATATCCATTTGTGAAGTATGTTACGCTATCTAAACTATGTTGTTTTATTATCCTTTCTATAGCTGCCATTTTGATTTTATGCAGTGATTTTGTTTGTGTCTGTCCTTATTTATTAAAAAAGTAAAACTGGCTCATTCTAATGTAAATTTGTTTATCAGTCTATTGCTGATTTTTGTTGATGTTACTCGTAGCACCAGTGTCTGGTTTAAATTGAAGTGTCAATCAACTTAATCATCGATAGACTTTGTTACGCTCTGGCGGTGTGTCTATTGTTGAATTTAGCGTTTCAGCTTGATTTCTCTCGTGTCGTTGGTGCTAAATTTGATGCCGGGATTGAAACCATAGATAAAATGGCAAAGCCAGGTTACCGGTTTAAGACTACCTGATTCTTGTTTTGGCTAACAAGTTGTATATCCGTACCGACGTTTTCTCCCGAAATATTTTGTTACCTTTTGACGAATTACCTTCTCGGTTTACAACTCATCATTGAATTCAAAAGAATTCTAAAGAAAGTGTAAAGTCGTTTAGACGGGCTAATTTATACTTATAAATGGGTGAAATAGTAGTAATTATTGTGAAACAAGCCAGTCATAGGTATAAATAGGACAGTTTAAAGAAGTTTCATACTTGCTTTATTTTTTTGTCGTTATAGATGTCGATTGAGAAATATATTTGCTAATGAGTATCGAACTATTCCGAGAAAAATTATGAACTCAGATATATCTTTTTAGTCAAGGCAAGAGCCGGATAATTGTGCCACACTTAGTCGTCTAGTTACGTCTTATCCCTTAAAACAGGTGACCTAATGTTCATGGTAGTGGTGGTAGTAGTAATTGTAGCATTAGTGGTAGCAGTAGCAATAGTAGTAGTATTGGGGAGAGTAATAGTATCAAGCGCAGTCGTGGTTGTACCTGTAGTTGTAGTGTTCGTGATTTTGTCTGTACTGCAGGTAAAAACGTTTGGAAGATTAAGGTACAACTACCAGGGTTGTCAACTGTGTCTCAGCTTTACGAAACTTATATTCATTGCCGCTTTAACTCAGCTAATCAATTTTTCTTCCTGTTTTTGTGAATAAGGATGTGCGGAAATTAGTGTCACTAGTAAGGGCTTCAGTCTTGCGTCTGATACGATTGATTTGATCAAAGAACATTCTGTTGATTAATTAAAATCTTTAAAATTAATTTGAACAATTTTTATCATCAATCATTGATCATATAACTGGTACATTGATTGGCAAATTTACTCTATCTAATCTAAACATAATTTATTTTAAATTACGTGTTGTGTCTGTATGAGAGAAAAGGAGTGAGTGGTTATTTTTTACTTTTTTATTTACTGTACATTATTCAATAAACCGTTTTGAAGTTTTCGTGTTTATTTACGTACAAAGGATTATTTACTTTCCAACTTATGTCATGACACACATAAATCTACTGCTTAAGTTTACTTATTTTGTTATATTTATCTTCTTATTTATATATAAATATGACTGTCTGTTTGTCTGTAACCGTGTCAGATATTTCCCGTTTGACCGATTCGCACAAATTGTGCTAAACCAATTCTACCACTTCCTGGGAAGGTCACTATGTATATATGAATCACATTGGTTGTGTGCAAGATGTAACAGTTAAATACTGTTTGTTGCGGAGAACTAATATATACGCAAGATGATTTTTTGACACTTGTATATGTATATTTTACCATAATCCAAAATCAAATATAATTTAAGGTTATTCATCATACTACTTAAGTAACAAAATTGAATAAATTAAGAAAGTGAAAAATAGGTAGTCTACTATACCGGAACTGGTTTATTTAACTATATACGAAGCCTTATGGATAAACAAATTACAGCCAGATTTATGCAAGCAGAAGAAGTATGTTCAGGCATTTAGCTTGAACTGGAGATGATGCACGCAATTGATTTGTTGTTTCCCTTATTTTACACTCTCCATGTTTACATCTTTCTATCTTGTGTTGTATATCTAAAGGCAGTCCAGTAAATAGTTTGTATTGTATTGAATAGATGTTTTTTAGATAGAATTTTTAATAATGGAGCATTTTGATATGGCCTTTCTGTTAAAAATATATGATCCAACGCACCAGCCTCTTGATGTTTTCTTACGTTGGTAATGTTAATGCGCAATGTTGAAGTTAACAAGTCGCTTTGTTCAAAGTTACTAAACTAACTTCAAATTTGATTCATATAAGAATTAGCCAATATTAAATTACTTATTATCAAAAATTATTAACCAGATGTAACCATAGAATTTGGAGCAATAATAATTCACTATTTAATCTTGAGGTTCAACTCCATGATGAACAAATTATTATTTTAACACCGATAACCCGTATTCCGAACATATAATGATGGAATTTTTCTTATCACAAATATGATTATGTTTTACAATCTTTAATTGCCGATACTTTCTTATGTAAAGAATTTATTGAGGTTTAAAGATATGACATTAAAGCCATTTTTCCAATTTCGACCCGGGCAGCGCCGTGTACCTCGGCTATTCAACTATAAAACTCGTAGGTCACTTTGATAACATTTACGATCAACTAGTAAATACATTTAAATCGCAACATCTTCACGGAAATTTTTTGTGCTTTTGTCACAACATGTCTAGGTTCACAACGAAAATGACAATATTCCTATGCCAGATGCTCCCGTCTACTATGTGAGCATAGCAGAGAATTCGCCGGGAGGTGTCTTTCTTGTGCAAGTGTCTGCCAGCGATGCCAACTTGGAGGATACGAAAAACAATCACAACGCAACATCACTTAGTTTCCACTTGCTAGAGGAAGACATGAATAATCATTTTCTTTTGGATCGCGATACAGGTAAGCTTGTTCGAGAACACATATTATCTACCCTTATACTTTGTACGATGTATCCTCGTATGCTATTAATTATCTGACTAATTAAGTTACTTTTACAGTTGAATGCTTATCTAATAATTGAGTTTTCTTCGGATATTGTTTAGCTTTTTTGTGATACTTACTTAAGCAGACTGTACGTTGTTGTGCGAATAATTAAATTAAATGAGATTGGTGTTTATCACAAGTTGGCAGACTTGGTTTAATGAAATGGTATCACTAGCCGGGCAATCGAATATCCCTTAATTGTATTCATATGGTGAAAATTGCATAAACTTACGATCGTGACTGCACAGAAATAATTTATTTGACGTTTCCAGTCATGTAAAATATGTACGAGACTACTAGGCCTGATTCTCAATAACTTGTGTATGAACTGTCGTTAGATTCTCTTCAGTCAGTTAGCTGTCCTACTCTAAATATGACAAAGGAATGTCGACTTGTGTGAGTACGCGAGATTCGCGGTTGTCTGTTTCTGTTAGGCGATTGGTTAAATCAAATGTGTTTGGTGATTTTGTCGAGTTGTCATTACCATTCACGTAATCTAGGATTGATAAATTGTTCAACCTATTTTATGATTTTGCTTTCTGTAGTTATACATCATACCACGAAGCTTATATGCATTATTTATAAATTTTCCAGAATCAGTTGCTAGGCCTAGCTGTAGAGATTGCTAATCTGATAGCAAACGAGCTCTTAAACAATGTTTGTTCTGAAGGGACGCCACTTTTAGTCTCTTAATTTAAAATCAATTGTGATGCACGTAGGAACTTCTTAGTTGCAAACCTGGATTAATTGAAATTACCTGATCTGCGTTTTGACTAACGCAGCTTTCATTGTTCCAGTAATTTTCTTTTTGTAAAATATTTCGACCTACTTTACCGTAGGTCTTCATCAGTTGCATTTCACGAAAAAAATGAAGCAAGCGCGTTATTTCCTCTAGTCATAATATTTATATACCTCAGACTGATCTTTCATTAGATATTCTTCGCGTACCGTTTGTGTGTGAATTTTCATAACTGTTGCTTTCACTGAACTAATTTAGACCAGAGTGGCTTTGACGAGTGTTTTTGAATTATGGGTCTCTCCCATCTCAGTTGCGTCATTTACATTGAGTGTGTAAAACGAATAGTTATCGCATGCAATTGATAAATTATTATTCAGCCACTCTGGTCTAAATTAGTTATGATGAAAACAACGGTTATGAAAATGCACACACACAATGTGACACGCGAATATCTAATGAAAGGTCAGTCTGAGGTATATAAATATTATGACTAGAGGAAATAACGCGCTTGCTTCATTTTTTCGTGAAATGCATCTGATGAAGATCTACGGTAAAGTAGATCGAAATATAATGCAAAAAGAAAATTACTGGAACAATGAAAGCTGCGTTAGTCAAAACGCAGATCAGGCAATTGTGTTGCTCGTTTAGCTCCTGCCTAGGACTGTCATAATTTACTGTAATAACATGTAAAATCTCTATGAAAGTTAAGAAGAAATTTGACTGGTGATGTTAACACGTTAGCTTGAGAATATAATTTTGCCATTATATACTAAATTATCTCCAGAATGTCTAGTTTGGCATCGAATGCTTCCGTCCAAAGCCTCCATCTTTCAACAATGTGACTCAGGCCTTGTTGAAACATTTTGCAGAACCTACACCACTGTTTATTTATATACGTATATATATATATAATCACGTATTTATTGAAGACTGGACCTTTCCCTTGGTGTGGAAGATGATGCGCTCTAATGCATTATAAGGCTATACTCGAGAAGCTATAGCGCTGTTGGAGATTCGAATAGTAAGCGGAGTAGTGGGCAAACACCTGTTGAACAACAAAAAATTGCTCCATAAATCTATATCCAACCAGTCCTCATAATCTATTTTCCATACTATAGGCCCATTCGTGTCTGCGGAATCCCGCTAGAAAGACCGCCCCAGTCCCAATGACGAAGGAAAGGTCTAGTGACGAATATAATAATAAGATTTATAGGCTATATACATAATGGTTTTCTAAAAATTTATCAAATCAGAAGAAACTAAGAAAGGTTATTAGTTTTAAACGCAACAAGTTGCGCGACAGGGAATCGATTAGTAACCAGGCTCTTGCTGTTCCCAACAAGGTGTTTGCATCTACTGTCTTCAGTTTTACTCCGGATATTTCGACTTCCGGTTTCGAAAGCCTTTTTCAACGGAAATAACTTCCCACAAACTATTTGACAATCATCGATTGAAATGGTGTCTCCTAACCCAAAATCACCCCGTCCCACCCGCCCCCACCAACTGGCTGTCTGAGGTCAATTCATCAACATCACACCTAGGCCACACAGCCTTCTGAAATTCACACCAACATGCCAGGGAAAAGTTACTGAACTCTTCTCGTTCGAAGGTGTCGAGCGCACTCCTGGTTTTCTTCATTTCGTAATGGTCCCCCATTCCTTGGCCTCAATGTTAAAGTTTGCCAAGTTTGGAGCTGCGGCTTTGTTGGTTGAACACTATTCGTATAGATTATAACATTTTATTTGCAATTCATTTTTTGCTTCATTCAAAAGTTATAATGGTAAGGTCTTGACATGTTCTTCTGTTTTGATGGCAGAAGTTTGGAATTATTTTTGTTGTAACCGGGTATACATATCATACGATGCACGATCATTTTCTACACACACAAAACACACACAAACACGCATATATATATATATATATATATATATATATATATATAATATACCGGTTTCCTCATTATTAAGCAACATTTTATTATTTATGCGTCAGCCTAGATTATAAAAATATGCGGAAGCAAATGAAATTTCCCAAGTATACCCGTCTCGTTCATGTTCGACGTTCATGAAGTATTTTACATAATTATTGCGACTAATATTGACGGAATCATTCTACTTAATGAAATGCATTTGCTACCGTATGTTATATTAGCCATTACTGAAAAAATATAAATATATATGTATATATATAATAAGATCCTGCTATAGAATTTTTATTCAATATCTCTTTCCAAGTGGCTTAGCATAACTGAAGATCGAATTTACCAATTGGAGCTTGAGGTAGCAAATTACTCAATTTGTTACTTTTTTCATAATTGTATTACATATGTTCGATCTTTTCTTGTCTGCTAGTTGTCTGTCTAAGCTTAGCATAGCGTCTGTTTGATGTAAGTTGGCTTAATTTTTTCATGTGCAAATGTTTTTGCTTATTCGTCCATCAACATGTACGTCAGAAGTCGATCTAGAAAAGAGTAGCACCATTTACTAAATCTGAAATCGCCGATCGTGTAATCGAAGTAGGGCTCAAAGTAAGTGTAATTAACTTCTCCACACTTCACAACGCGAGGTTGGATGAACTATATGATATTTATAAAACACCATAAATAAAATAGTATGAGGCTTGACTGGCCTCCAATAAACTGAAGCAGCTCGCATATTCAGCAAGCACAGCAGATATAATGTGTTTTGATGTTACATATGGAGCAAAAGCATCAACAACCAATTCAGAAGGGCAACAAAGAAATGTATTGCAAATGAGAGATTGACTTTAGGCTTTAAAAAATAAGATTTACATTTATGACCATATACACACGTATGGGCAATGCACAACAAAAATAAACGAATACGAAAGAACACCTGGACAAAAATAATCAGATTCCATACGACTGAAAACAAGTAACATACAAAGCCAACATACGATTGACATATGAAATCCAAAACATCCACGCATGTGACATAATATCATCTCAGTAAACATTAATTCATTCATTTTGAAAACCTTGTTTACTCAATGTGTTATTAAAGTTTTCGTGCGGTTAAGCTTCATTGAAATATGTTAGCGAGATCTAACTAAGTCAAAACCACACACAATACCAACCACCATTTGGTCATTATATGCTAAATGCATTGGTCGAAATTTTCTGGTCTGAATTGTTTACACATTTCATAGGAAATCGATGAGCCTTTATGTGAAGATCTTATGAAAGTCTAGATCAATCGTAAAAATTGAATGAGCGATTTAACGCTCACCTAATAGAAATGCCATTTTACCTGTAGGCCTATACAAGTCTCTTTGTCTGTGCCGTTTCTGTCGGCATAATTTGAATTTCTCAGGATGCGTCTGAATTGGGATTTATATGACATTTTATTCAAATGTGCTGTGGTTCTTCTTAGCATCGTTACTGCTTGCATATTGTAGCACATTCTGCCGCCATTTCTTCGCAGTTATTATTGTTATTTTATTCTTTAACTGTTTTAACGCCTAAAATTTAAGTGTAAATTTATTGCTTGCAAATTGTTGCATCTGTTAAACTGAAGATTTTTGTATTAGATATACTTTCTGTGTCAATCAATATTCATCTTATTAACTAATAGAAGGATTTTATTTAAATTAACTAATTCCTGAATATAACTTTTAGGACCAAAACCATCAGCTCTATCCCTCATAAATCTTCGTAGTATTTAATAAATGTATGCTACCGCATTCTAAAATACGTAGTATTATAACTTTTTGGTTTTGGACAAGTGATTTTAGGCAGGTGTGTATGTATGCGCGTGTAATATCTTGTATGAATTAAGTCTCATATACATATTACAATAATCAATAAAGACCGGACTCATTAAGTACATATATTTGTCAATTTAAACTAAGATTTGTATAGTGTAGAAAAGGCAGTTCATCTAGTAGACCGGGTTCGTCCCTCTTGGGAACTCATCACGTACTGGCTAGAATTTGTCGCGGAAAGGGCTCGAAACTGGGAACGTCTGCTTCAGAATCTAGTGCTCTAACCACTAACCCTGCCGCACACTGCACACAGTTTTTAGTTTTGTACTAAATAATATAACACGGTTAGACTTTTTTCTTCTAGATGGAGTTCATAGGGCATCCATTTAGACCCAAATTTCCAACTAACCATCCCCAGTTTGTTATTATTGAATAGGCACAGCACTACATAAGGAAATTTTATTGCTATTTTATATAATTAAACGAACATTGGTTGCACGGGTGGTGATAACAATTACTTTAATCAAGTTTGCGATATTGACATAAACACCTGACCCATTATGAACACACATTTGTCAATATAAACTAAAAATTGTGTAGTTTAGATGAGGCAATTCATCCAGTAGACCGGTTTCGTTATTATTACAAACTCATCACATACTATCAGAATTTGTCGCGGACGGGGCTCGAACCTGGACACATCTGCTTCAAAATCTGTTTCTTTAAACACTGTGCCGCCCCAAGTAGCGTGGTGTCAGTTCTATAATGGCAGATTTAATGAAACTTCAAGTCTAAGGTGATGCTATATAGGCTACAACTAAAGGAAAGACTGACCGAGAAGCCTTAGTATATAACTGAAAATTGTGTGTAGTTTGCGGACTGGTGGCTCAGTTGTTAGAGCCCCAGATGCCAAAGCAGACGTACCCAGGTTAAAGCGGTGTCCACAGAATATTCTACAGAGTATGTCAAGAGTTCCAAATAAGGACGAAACCGGGCTCCTGGATAAATTGCCTTATCTAAACTAATAAATACTAAGTTTGCGTGCTTGAAGTAAACACCAATCCCATTGTATTTAACCAGTCATCGAACAACATAACAAAACTACCGCCAGCTGCAACGCACTGACGCGTTTCGACCTTCCATGATCATCATCAGAGTACGACGGCAAACTGACTATCGAGGATCAAACCGCATTGAATATATATGGAAATCAAATTTAGATATGCGGCTCTCACCTCTAGCAGTCTTGCATACATTGAACTTGACTGGAAATGTCGGATGCACAATTTCTATGCAGTCACGAACATTAACTGTTTGCAGCTTTCGCCACATATACATATATAGGCAATACAATTTAAACAATAATTGATTTCGCGGGTGGTGGTAACAATTCTTTAAATCAAGTTTGCGAGCTTGAAGTAAACACCAATCCCATTGTATTTAACCAGTCGTCGAACAACATAACAAAACCACCGCCAGCCGCAACGCACTGACGCGTTTCGACCTTCCATGATCATCATCAGAGTACGACGGCAAACTGAATTGTATTGCCTATATGTGTATATGTGGCGAAAGCTGCAAGCAGTTAATGTTCGTGACTGCATAGAAATTGTGCATCCGACATTTCCAGTCAAGTTCAATGTATGCAAGACTGCTAGAGGTGAGAGTCGCATATCTAAATTTGATTTCCATACATATTCAATGCGGTTTGATCCTCGATAATCAGTTTGCCGTCGTACTCTGATGATGATCATGGAAGGTCGAAACGCGTCAGTGCGTTGCAGCTGGCGGTAGTTTTGTTATGTTGTTCGATGACTGTTTAAATACAATGGGATTGGTGTTTACTTCAAGCACGCAAACTTGATTTAAAGAATTGTTACCACCACCCGCGCAATCAATTATTGTTTAATAAATACTAAGTTTATACTGACAAATAAATGTACCAAATAATTTTGTCCTACCAATTTTAAATATAATTTTGCTTCTAGATATGGAAGTTACACATTAGTTCTCTATAGAATACCTGCATGCGCACATAAATAAAATGTCAGTCTTCTTCATTATGTGTTTTTATAGCGATTGAGGCTATTTGAGTACGATATTAAAGCCCAATTTATGAATATGATAAAGAGATTTATGCTCTAGAAATTAGGTGGTGACGTGTTACTTGCTTTCATTTATGGTTTTCTTTTAGTAGTTAATTAGAGCATCGATTGGCAGAATCAATTGGAAGTATGTATTACGTGTTGCGAACCTAGTAACAAATTAGTTCAGTTGTGATCAGAAGGATAAACCAAAGGCAGCATGAACGGAAAGCATAGTCTCATGCACATTCGTTTCGTGCTTACTGGCGACTAATCAGTAGGAGCCGGAATTACGCCCTTTAACCACTATATATTTGGTCGAAGAATGTGGAATAATAGGACGGTACAATCTCCTAGACGAATGTGTTAACCTGCAATAGTGAAGCTAACATAATATAAAGTCTACGACAATGCGAATTCAACGCTAACTCACTCTATATAGTATATATACCGAGTCTGTAAAGGATTCTAACACTATGGCTATTGTGTTAGTAACCGAAACCAATATTATTGTACCGAAAGGGTACATGGTACTAACACTATGGTTTCCAAGTCGAAACATGGTATCAACATGATAGATATCAATTTATGCTAAAGTTCACCGAAAATGAGAATTACAACAATTTCTGAACACCTGTTACTCCAGTAAATCCATACACACTGGCCTTGATCAATATCAGTTATCACATTTCGCGGTAAGCATGACATCATTCAATTCAATATATAACAGTTAAATAATCGTATGTTGCGGAGAGCTAATATGCATATGCATATGTATGCGTATGTATTAGGTGTTGCGGACCTAGTAATAAATTAGTTCAGTTGTGACCAGAAGGATAAACCAAAGACAGCATGAACGGAAAGTATAATCTCATGCACATTCGTTTCGTGCTTACTAGCGACTCACCAGTAGGAGCCGGTATCACGCCCTTTAACCACTATATATTTTGGTCGAAGAATTTGGGATAATAGGACGGTACAATCTCCTAGACGAATGTGTAAATCGCAATAGTGAAGCTAATATCAGCTAAGTCATGACAATGCGATTTCAACGCTAACTCACACTATATTATATATATATATATATATATACATATATATATATATATATACATATATATATATATCGAGTTTGTAAAAGGATACTAACATTATGGCTATTGTGTTAGTCAACCGATACAAACATTATTGTACCGAAAAGGTACATGGTACTAACACTATGGTTTCCAAGTCGGAACATGGTATCAACATGATGGATATGAATTACTGCGAAATGTGATAACTGATATCGATCAGGGCCAGAGTGTATGGATTTACTGGAGTAACAGGTGTTCAGAAATTGTTGTAATTCTCAATTTCGGTGAACTATAGCATAAATTGATATCCATCAGGTTGGTATCATGTACCGACTCCGTAACCATAGTGTTAGTACCATGTACCTTTTCGGTACAATAATGTTGGTATCGGTTACTAACACAATAGCCATAGTGTTAGTATCCTTTACAGACTCGGTATATATATTATATAGTGTGAGTTAGCGTTGAAGTCGCATTGTCGAAGACTATATGATGTTAGCTTCACTACTGCAGGTTTACACATTCGTCTAGGAGATTGTACCGTCCTATTATTCCATTCTTCTACCAAATATATAGTGGTTAAAGGGCGTAATACCGGCTCCTACTGATGAGTCGCCAGTAAGCACGAAACGAAAGTGCATGAGATTATACATACCGTTCATGCTGCGCTTTGGTTTATCCTTCTGGTCACAACTGAACTAATTTGTTACTAGGTTCGGCAACACCTAATACATACTTGCATATATATTAGTTCTTCGCAACAAAACAGTATTTAACTGTAATATATTGAATTGAATGATGTCATGCTTACCGCGAAATGTGATAACTGATATCGATCAAGGCCAGAGTGTATGGATTTACTGGAGTAACAGGTGTTCAGAAATTGTTGTAATTCTCAATTTCGGGTGAACTATAGCATAAATTTATATCCATCAGGTTGGTATCATGTACCGACTCGGAAACCATAGTGTTAGTATCATGTACCTATTCGTTTCAATAATGTTGGTATCGGTTACTAACACAATAGCCATAGTGTTAGTATCCTTTACAGACTCGGTATATATATTATATAGTGTGAGTTAGCGTTGAAGTCGCATTGTCGTTGACTTTAGATGATGTTAGCTTCACTATTGCAGGTTTACACATTCGTCTAGGGGATTTTACCGTCCTATTATTCCACATTCTTCTACCAAATATATAGTGGTTAAAGGGCGTAATACCGGCTCCTACTGATGAGTCGCCCAGTAAGCACGAAACGAATGTGCATGAGACATTCTTAAACTGTAGTTTGCGAGCTTGAAGTAAACAGCAATCCCATTGTATTTAACCAGTCATCAAACAACATTAAAAAATTACCACCAGTCATAGTTTTGTTATGTAGTTTGATGATATGTTAATTACAATGGGATTGGTGTTAACTTCAAGCTCGCAAACTTGATTTAAATAATTGTTACTACCACCCGCGCAATCAATTATTCTTTAAAAACAGTCATTTTAATTTTTCCATATCTCCACACGTTGACAGTAACCGGTACTATATATGGTTGCATGAAAGTTTTTAACTGTGATGTACATATCTGTTTATAGACAAATTATGTTTCAATACAGAAATTATCAACCATTTTAAAAATAAAAATACAAAAAATAGCTTTACAAAGTAGCGCATTATTTCTACAAGTGCTTACAACCAACAAATTCTGAATTCGTTTACACATCTTAATCAATGACCGTTATAGATTTGTGTCGTTATTCTAATAAATCATGTAGCAAAAACGGAACGAAGTAGCCAAAGAAGTAAAAAATCGATCGTTTACATTTAATAAAGTGAATATAAATAATCCGTTCATTGACAATGCTTCCAAATATGCCAATACACCATTTCGAATTGTGTGTGTTTTAGTCACCGAAATGCGCAAAAATCATGTTATGCAAACAACTTTCGGATTAAATCTCACATATTCACCATTTGGTAAGAATACATATGTTAAATGCTGTATGTTGTTTGTTGAATTAATCCAGTGGTGACCAATTTGAATTTATTATTGTAAAAATTATAGTATGTTAATTTTAGACAAGTTTGACCATTTCATATAGCTAAAGCTTCTTTCGGTTGAGACAAACGCGATAATCAATTCTTTAAATCAAGTTTGCGAGCTTGAAGTAAACACCAATCCCATTGTATTTAACCAGTCGTCGAACAACATATCAAAACTACCGCCAGCAGCAACGCTCTGACGCGTTTCGACCTTCCATGATGATCATCAGAGTACGACGGCAAACTGACTATCGAGGATCAGACCGCATTGAATATATATGGAAATCAAAGTAAGATATGCGGTTCTCACCTCTAGCAGTCTCGCATACATTGAACTTGACTGGAAATGTCGGCTGCACAATTTCTATGCAGTCACGAACATTAACTCTTTGCAGCTTTCGCCACATATAAATATATAGGAAATCCAATTTAACAATAAGTTATTGCGCGTGTTGTGGTAACAATGATTTAAATCAATCTTGCGAGCTTGAAGTAAATATGTGGCGAAAGCTGCAAACAGTTAATGTTCGTGACTGCATAGAAATTGTGCAACCGACATTTCCAGTCAAGTTCAATGCATGCAAGATCATAGAGGTAAGAGCCGCATATCTTAATTTGATTTCCATGCGGCAGGCAGTATTTCTGTTGTGTTGTTCGACGACTGGTTAAATAAAATGGGGTTGGTGTTTACTTCAAGCTCGCAAACTTGATTTAAAGCATTGTTACCACCACCCACGCAATAAATTATTGTTTATTTTTTACTAGGTTTGCAACACCTAATACATACTATTAGGTCTCCGCAACAAACAATATTTAGCTTAAACGAACGTTGGTTGTGTGGGAGGTGAAAACACTTATTATAATCAATGTTGCGGTCTTGATATAAACACCTGACACATTAGTTACTTACATATGTCAGTATAAACTAAGAATTGTATAGTGTAGAAAAGGCAATTCATCCAGTAGACCGGTTTCGTTCTTATTGGGAACTCATCATGTACTGGCCAGAATTTGCCGTGACAGGACTCGAACCTTGGAACGTCTTCTTCGGATCCTGGTGCTCTAACCACTGAGCCATCCTGCCGCACACTACACTGCACACATTTTTCAGTTATATACTAACTAAAGTAACATGGTTATTCTATTTTTCCTTCAGGTGGAGCTCATATGGCATCTATTTAGACCCAAAGTTCCAACTAACCATCCACAATCTGTCATTACTGAAGAGACACCACACTACATTGATAAGTAGTATTGAAATGAACATTTATATAATTAAACGAACATTGGTTGCGCGGGAGGTGATAACAATTATTATAATCAAGGTTGGTGGTCTTGAAAGAAACACCTCACCCATTAATTACTTACATATTTCAGTATAAACTAAGAATTGTATAGGGTAGAAAAGGCGATTCATCCAGTAGACCGGTTTCGTCCTTATTGGGAACTCATCATGTACTGGCCAGAATTTGCCGTATGTGACTCGAACCTGGTCACGTCTGCTTCGGAACCTGGTGCTCTAACCACTGAGCCATCCTGCCGCACACTACACTGCACACAATTTTCATTTATATACTAGCTAATGTAGTATTTAGCTGTCCGAAAAGTTTGCTTACAGAAAACATGAATTTAATATAATCTGGTTTATTGTGCATGCGTGCGTTCATGTGTGTGCGGACGCATTTGTGTACCTCTCCGTGTACACTTTTCGTTTGCGGTTTGTTACTGTATTATGTAATTTAATCAAGGCAATCCTATTTGCTTTTGCAAAATTGCAGTATATTGTACCAGATATTTGAGTCAAATGAAATGGCCTTTTTAAATTGTATTTTTTGAGCCTGTTTTTATGATAAAGTTATGCTCCACTTTACAAAGTAATTAACAATTTACATTACTGATACATGAATCCTTTCTATGAAAGTACACTTCTGTATCCCTGGTGTTGAATAAGAGGGCTGCAATGCGCCAGGATTAAGCATTGTAATGCATCTTTAGGTAAACAAGATCCGGATTAAGTGCAAAATCTGTGAGGTATTATTTGTAGTGGTACGTGTTTAATAAACGTTTAAAAAATTAATTTTATTCAACCTGAAAATTCGTCAGACAAATTAGCGATAAAATTTTTATCAATTTCAAAATAAAAAAATGTCGACTAAAATTTAGACTGTCTGTGTCTGAGATTTAATATATATATATATATATATATATATATATATATATATATATATATATATATATATATAAATATATATATATATATATATATATATATATGCAATTGTGTAATAGGTGTTGCTCACTCAGTAATTGCTTAGTTCAAATTTGACCTAAAGGATAAACCAAAGGCAGCATAAACGGAATGTATAATCTCGTTTGCATTCCTCGTGATTAGTGGCGACTCATCAGTAGAAGTATATTACGCCATTTACCCACTATATATTTGGGTGAGGAATATGTTAAAATAGGACGGTACAATCTACTATACAAATTTGTAAACTTACAGTAGTGACGCGAACTTCATATAAAGTCTTCGATAATGCGACGTCAAAGAATTGACGTAACTGGCACGCTTGCTCTCATTCCACTAGTGCCCATTGAACACGAAATTTTAGCAGCACAGTATAAACTGCCTCATCACTGCACACGAGATCAGGCGAATTATTCCAAATGTACCTCAAAGATTTTGACTATTGTTGTCGCTACTACTAAAAGGAGCCCTCTGTTCGTCAGTCCGGAAATGTCTATGGCCACGTATCAACTCCCTAAAACTGTCATAGTCATCCCTGCCCACACAGATCCATACAATTTTGTATGTTCCTTCATTATTAAATTATTTACGACCTATTGCGTCCGTAATTTAAACTGACGGTGATTTTATTATTTAGAGAACATTGGAAGTCGTGTTTTTATTGAGAAACCTTAATTGTATAAATTAATTTAGGTTTGTCATCCCAAAATTAAACTTTGGTAATTGGAATTCTAACAGATTTTTTGTAAGCATATATCATCGTCATGTACCGTCATACAAAAGCCAATTGTAACTAATGTTTTACTGCCATATAATCATAATAAGAGAAACAAAAAACAAGACAATTTTTATAAATAATGTAAGAATAATAATTTAATTACACAAGCTTTTAGTAAGATTTACGAGAGGGAGAGAGAGTACCTAATTACTATGAGTTTATCTATCTAGACTACACATTGAATTGAAGCAAAATAAACTCTACACGACACCATTATTACCAAGTCAGCGTTAAGGCAAGGTAACATCGGCAATACATCTTCCTTGCGGTTTTCACTTTATCACGTCATAAACAAAAGTGTGGTATACATATTGAAGTAATTTGTAAGCATTAAAGCCACTGCTTGTGAAGAGAACAGAAGCACATTTAGATTAGCATTTCACCAGCGGTATGTATTTTCGGATACGAGTCTGTTTGTCGGTATTCTGTTATGCTTGACAGATGAAACATGAGGCTGTTAACGTGTGAAATTCTTTAAAATGTGTTTGATGTTATTAGAGCATCTGCGTTTGTATCAATTATGTGAAAGTTATCTTAATGAATTTAACTTAGTTTTTTTGTTCTTTATTTCTATCTGCAAATTAGAATACACATCTTTTTTCATTTGCATTTGTACAGAATGTTAATTTAAGTGTAATGTGTGTTTGCGAAACTGATCGGTACGTGTTCGATCGACAATTCATTAATAGCCAAAATGGTGAAGGCATCTGAATTTAAGATCTATCCATCAATATTCATATTCTCTTTCTTCACATCAACTATTTTTTCTATAAATGTCAGAGTGCCGTTTGATTTCATATGGCTTTTCCAGGAAATTATAGTGCAACAAATGAAATGATGCTCTACAACTAATTTTTAACAGATTTTGATGAATAAACTAAATTAATTATTTTTTAACATCGAAATTTCTGACTAGTATTCCAGTGAACCTAGTCAGTTGAAAATTTGGACTTTCCGCTGGTGTTTTGGTTTGTATACCTTCGTAATTCATTAGACTATGATGGTGGCGTAAAATCATCTTTAGAGAACCCCAGAATGAGCAGGTGAATTGACAGAAGTCAGATTAAATAGACAACAATACCTCACTAGAAAGAGTGACATGATGCCCATTTACATCCCACCCATAGCTTTGAAAGTTATGGTTATGCGACAGTGAAACATCGGTATAGTATGTTAGTTTAATGCGTTGTAATGTTATTAGTATTATTGGTAATGGTGGTGTTAGTTGTAGTAGTGTAAGTAATATCAGTTAGTCCTACCGGTAGCACTACCAAAATCCTTGTCCTTATTAAAATGAAACAACCATGTCTATTTATGAAAAATATGATGCTCCGATCTATTCTTTAGTTGCCTAGAAACGCTCATTTCTTTGTAACGAAGCATAATTCTTGTCATTACACATATCGTTGATACCTAGCTGTCTCGATTGGTCGAATAGAATTACCGTGACTTGTTATTTTTAAAGCCTTTTGGTCTACTTGCCTTCATAGTGCGAGCGATTGGCTTAAAACACCATAGAAAAACATTTAATTACAGTTTTTTTGTGTCTTTTCGTCGAAAACTTTTATGTGATTTAAAAGAAACATGTTGCGCGACAGGAAAGAGATAATTTACCTGATTTTTGGATTGCGTACCGAAATATTTGAATCCACTGTCATCCTGATTTGTCCATATATTTCGACCTCCGGGTACGGAGGTCTTTTTCAATGGCAAACACATCACACACTTAGTTGACAATCAATATGTCAAGTGGAAATATTAATTTAAACTGCCTCATTTATACTTGTTTTTAGATCTCTTAAGCATAACGTTTTTTTACACGTGCATTAACTGATTACTCCTCAATCCAAAACAAACGAGAACACATACACAGTCATGACGTACGCTTATCTAGTGAGTTGTCAGTAATTGTCATTAAATCACTGTAATCTCATTGCGAAGAGTATACATGTAGACATATACACAAACCAATTTAACATACACTTTCTTAACATTTTTTATAAAAAAACGTTATGCTTAAGAGATATAAAAGCAAGTATAAATGAGGCAGTTTAAATTAATATTTCCAATTTGACATATTGATTGTCAACTTGGTGTGCGTGATGTGTTTGCCATTGAAAAAGACCTACGTACCCGGAGGTCGAAATATATGGAAAAAGCAGGATGACAGTGGATTAAAATATTTCGGTACTTTTATGTGATTTTCAAATTTTGCCCACTTGAATTGGACTTCAGATTTGAAGGACGAATTCATCAAATTTTCTTTTTGATCGTAGAATCTGTAGTCAAATTTGTTCAATAAGACGAACAAATTCTACAGATTTAAGCGTTTGGTTTTTTCGTGATTCATAAAGACTAGTCATTATTTTCTAGGTAGCCGGTAAATAATTATCTGGTGTTGTTTGATGACAAGATTACCATGTTATGGGATTGCTGTGAGTTTGTATACCTTTTTGGGTCTATTTTGATGCATCATTTTAACTGGTCTCGTTTTTACCGTTGACTATGCTCATTAGCACTTTTAAATTTGTTTTTTTGTTTACTTAAGTGTATTTTGCAATGTCTGCTTATATGCGTCCTCCTTTCCATCTTCACGCTTTATGTTCTTCCTTTATTCATTTGCTTGTATATTTCTTCGCTCTTTCAATGGTGATATATTGCCTATACTACCCAGTACCGGTTCGCGCTAAGGAGTAAACAATGAGCACGTAACGCTCGCGTCAACGGAATACTTTTTGTTCATGCTGAACTTGGTTTATCCTCACTGTCTCATAGTAACTAACATGCTACTGCACCCATTTCGTCTAATGATGCCGTTTACATTCGTGAAACAGACCTTGTCAGACACCACTTCTGATTATCTTTTATTTTCATTTGATATGAAATTGTAATTAATTTAATATCGTGTACAGCCAAATAAAGCGTACTATTGCAACTTGGAACTAATGGTTACATTAAGATTACAAACTTGCTTTTAAATTGTTGTCACCGCCCGCGCAATCAATGCTTTTTTAATTATATAAATGTTCAATTCAATACCACTTCTCGAGGTAGCGTGTTGTCTTTCTATAATGACAGATTTTAAGTGGTTGGTTAGAACTTCAGTTCTAAAGGGATGCCATGTAAGTTTTATCTAATATAAAGGCTAATCAATCAACATGAGGTAATATATAATTGAAAATTGTGTTTAGCGTGTGGCAGAGTTTTTAAGTGGTTAGAGAATCAGATTACGAAGCAGATGTGCTCAGGTTAGAGTCCGGTATGCAACACACTCTGGACAGTACGTGTATAGTTTCCAATAATGACGAAACCGCTCTACTGTATGCATTGTCTTTTCTACATTATACAACGCTTAGTTTATACTGAAAAAATGTATGTACATATTGTGACGTGTTCATATCTAGAGCACAACCTTGATTGAAAGATTTATTGAATTTAATATATTTTGCCTTGTGTCAGTGATATCGTCACACACAGTTCAAGCAAATCCCACTAAAGCAATACAAACTAAGCATGTCTAATGATGCATTTAGTTCTACGCAAGAGACGTTATAGTTAATAAAAAGTCAATACAAAAAATGACATAAATAGCTGTTCTTAATTGTCTACAAATCGCACTTTGTAGTTAAACTACCGCACATTGCACATTCCTACGCTTTCCTTGTTTTATTAATCATAATCGGATCATGATGGCAAACTGACTGAATTGTTTCCGACTAAAATGTGTGTGAAAAAAATATTTTTCAACATACGAAATTGCACTTATCGCGCGCATTACCTGAATATGGTATCAGTTGCAGTCACTGCACCGAATGTCAAACTAATTATCGAACATCGATAATTTATTAATAAATAATGCGTGGACTGTGATATGAATTATATGCACATGAATTTTTGGTTTTATCAAATCTGGCTTTAATACTTTTCTTCAACGTTTATTAGCTATCAACGTATGCTAGCCATGCCAAAATGATCATATTTAAAACAGTGTTCATAGCACGAGTGGTAATATTTATTACTCAACTAAAACTCAGACGTAATGCGCGTCTTTGGACGCGTACTGAATGAGTGGTATAATTTCGACTTAATTGCCGGGGTTCGAATCCTGACCAGGAGACTTGACCTCAACTTATGGGTACCAAATAATGGCTAAGCCAGTCTAGAAGATGAATTTCATTTTTTGACTTATGTACGATTAAGTAAAAATGTACTATACGAGTACCGCAGAATTTGTTACCTCTAAAATTTTTGGTATATATTGTCTAAAGTGAGTTGCATTTGACTTCTTATTGCTTAAGATCCTATGTTATATTTAATGTTTATACGATCGCGCTATCTGACTATTCTATATTGCTTGACTATATGTCTAATTGGTTTAGTGCACGGTATCAGTTTCTACTGATAATATTCCACTAAGCGTATAAATTTTGACATTACCTCTAAATTTGATTTCCATATATATTCAATGCGGTGTGATCCTCGATAGTCAGTTTGCCGTCGTACTCTGATGATGATCATGGAAAGTCGAACGCGTCAGAGCGTTGCGGCTGGCGGTGGTGGTTTTGTTATGTTGTTCGACGACTGGTTTAATACAATGGGATTGGTGTTTACATCAAGCTTGCAAACTTGATTTAAAGAATTACCTCCAAGCCCTATCTGAACTAGTTTTTACGAGGCCCAACATACCTAGTACAAATATACATACACGCGTATATATATATATATATATATATATATATATATATATATATATATATATATATATATAAATTTGAAGTGTACTGACAGGATTATGATAATGTACATTTTGTCAATATAACCCAAACATTGCATCAGTTAGCGAAGACAATGCATCAAATAGACTGGTTTCATCCTTAATCGGATCTCTTCAAATTGTTTCATATACCACATTCTATTTCCTGATTAGTGTCTCAGACAGCAAAGTACATGTGCCCCGATTCGAGCCCCGACTTCGGCAAATTCTAGGTTGTATTTAAAGAGCTCCCAATGGAAACAAAACCGATTTACTGGATATATTATTTTTGCTATTTGTTCTAATGTTTCCTTTATACTGACAAAAACGATATATATATATATATATATATATATATATATATATATATATATTAGTACCTTGGCTGCATTTGCATATTGATGGATTTCAGCATCGTGTACAATTTCTGATCGAGTCAAAAATATACGTGAATGTATAAACTTGCACATATATCTATTCTTAGTTTGTTCAATCTTATTATGCCTGTAAGATTTCTCGTTTTCTATGTAGGTGTGCTTCAAACATCCAATGTTCCAATTGATCGTGAAGCGTTTGCATAGACGAGTGGGTATGGCCTTGTTGAAGTTAATCTTAAAGTACGTTTTACCACAGTGTTCATGTTTTAAGCCTTGTAAGGAATACATTGAACTTTACCACATTTCTGGGATTATTTTCATGCTTATTCAGTAAAATGGAAATATTCCAATTGTTTTTCTAGTAAAACTTCTACTATTCATCAGAATAAAATGTAGATGTATATATATTCTTCACAAACATTAGGTTTTAGAAACGTCTTATTTTAAGTATTCGAATGAAACTGACCTTTCAAGGTAAAGTAAGTCATCGCTAATTCTAATGTTCGGACGATGATAAAACAAATTTATATTTTAAGTATGTATTAGGTTTTGCGAACCTAGTAACAAATTAGTTCAGTCGTGACCAGAAGGATAAACAAAGGCAGCATGAACGGAAAGTATAATCTCATGCACATTCGTTTCGTGCTTACTGGCGACTCATCAGTAGGAGCCGGTATTACGCCCTTTAACCACTATATATTTGGTCAAAAGAATGTGGGAATAATAGGACGGTACAAATCTCCTAGACGAATGTGTAAACCTGCAATAGTGAAGCTAACATCATCTAAAGTCAACGACAATGCGACTTCAACGCTAACTCACACTTTATATAATATATATACCGAGTCTGTAAAGGATACTAACACTATGGCTATTGTGTTAGTAACCGATACCAACATTATATAACGAAAAGGTACATGGTACTAACACTATGGTTTCCGAGTCGGTACATGATACCAAACCTGATGGATATAAATTTATGCTATAGTTCACCCGAAATTGAGAATTACAACAATTTCTGAACACCTGTTACTCCAGTTATCCATACACTCTGGCCTTGATCGATATCAGTTATCACATTTCGCGGTAAGCATGACATCATTCAATTCAATATATTACAGTTAAATACTGTCTTTTGTTGCGAAGAACTAATATATATGCAAGTATGTATTAGGTGTTTGCGAACCTAGTAACAAATTAGTTCAGTTGTGACCAGAAGGATAAACCAAAGGCAGCATGAACGGAAAGTATAATCTCATGCACATTCGTTTCGTGCTTACTGGCGACTCATCAGTAGGAGCCGGTATTACGCCCTTTAACCACTATATATTTGGGTAGAAGAATGTGGAATAATAGGACGGTACAATCTCCTAGACGAATGTGTAAACCTGCAATAGTGAAGCTAACATCATCTAAAGTCAACGACAATGCGAATTCAACGCTAACTCACACTATATAATATATATACCGAGTCTGTAAAGGATACTAACACTATGGCTATTGTGTTTAGTAACCGATACCAACATTATTGTACCGAAAAGGTACATGGTACTAACACTATGGTTTCCGAGTCGGTACATGATACCAACCTGATGGATATCAAATTATGCTATAGTTCACCGAAATTGAGAATTACAACAATTTCTGAACACCTGTTACTCCAGTAAATCCATACACTCTGGCCTTGATCGATATCAGTTATCACATTTCGCGGTAAGCATGACATCATTCAATTCAATATATATCAGTTAAATACTGTTTTTGTTGCGAAGAACTAATATATATGCAAGTATGTATTAGGTTTTGCGAACCTAGTAACAAATTAGTTCAGTTGTGACCAGAAGGATAAACCAAAGGCAGCATGAACGGAAAGTATAATCTCATGCACATTTCGTTTCGTGCTTACTGGCGACTCATCAGTAGGAGCCGGTATTACGCCCTTTAACCACTATATATTTGGTAGAAGAATGTGGAATAATAGGACGGTACAATCTCCTAGACGAATGTGTAAACCTGCAATAGTGAAGCTAACATCATCTAAAGTCAACGACAATGCGAATTCAACGCTAACTCACACTATATAATATATATACCGAGTCTGTAAAGGATACTAACACTATGGCTATTGTGTTAGTAACCGATACCAACATTATTGTACCGAAAAGGTACATGGTACTAACACTATGGTTTCCGAGTCGGTACATGATACCAACCTGATGGATATCAAATTTATGCTATAGTTCACCCGAAATTGAGAATTACAACAATTTCTGAACACCTGTTACTCCAGTAAATCCATACACTCTGGCCTTTGATCGATATCAGTTATCACATTTCGCGGTAAGCATGACATCATTCAATTCAATATATTACAGTTAAATACTGTTTGTTGCGAAGAACTAATATATATGCAAGTATGTATTAGGTGTTTGCGAACCTAGTAACAAATTAGTTCAGTTGTGACCAGAAGGATAAACCAAAGGCAGCATGAACGGAAAGTATAATCTCATGCACATTCGTTTCGTGCTTACTGGCGACTCATCAGTAGGAGCCGGTATTACGCCCTTTAACCACTATATATTTGGTCGAAGAATGTGGAATAATAGGACGGTACAATCTCCTAGACGAATGTGTAAACCAGCAATAGTGAAGCTAACATCATCTAAAGTCAACGACAATGCGAATTCAACGCTAACTCACACTATATAATATATATACCGAGTCTGTAAAGGATACTAACACTATGGCTATTGTGTTAGTAACCGATACCAACATTATTGTACCGAAAAGGTACATGGTACTAACACTATGGTTTCCGAGTCGGTACATGATACCAACCTGATGGATATAAATTTATGCTATAGTTCACCGAAATTGAGAATTACAACAATTTCTGAACACCTGTTACTCCAGTAAATCCATACACTCTGGCCTTGATCGATATCAGTTATCACATTTCGCGGTAAGCATGACATCATTCAATTCAATATATTACAGTTAAATACTGTTTGTTGCGAAGAACTAATATATATGCAAGTATGTATTAGGTGTTTGCGAACCTAGTAACAAATTAGTTCTAGTTGTGACCAGAAGGATAAAACCAAAGGCAGCATGAACGGAAAGTATAATCTCATGCACATTTCGTTTCGTGCTTACTGGCGACTCATCAGTAGGAGCCGGTATTACGCCCTTTAACCACTATATATTTGGTAGAAGAATGGGAATAATAGGACGGTACAATCTCCTAGACGAATGTGTAAACTCAGTAATAGTGAAGCTAACATCATCTAAGGTCAACGACAATGCGACTTCAACGCTAACTCACACTATATAATATATATACCGAGTCTCGTAAAGGATACTAACACTATGGCTATTGTGTTAGTAACCGATACCCAACATTATTGTACCGAAAAGAGTACATGATACTAACACTATGGTTTCCGGAGTCGGTACATGATACCAACCTGATGGATATCAAATTTATGCTATAGTTCACCCAAAATTGAGAATTACAACAATTTCTGAACACCTGTTACTCCAGTTATCCATACACTCTGGCTTTGATCGATATCAGTTATCACATTTCGCGGTAAGCATGACATCATTCAATTCAATATATATACAGTTAAATATCTTTTTGTTGCGAAGAGCTAATATATATGCAAGTATGTATTAGGTGTTGCGAACCTAGTAACAAATTAGTTCAGTTGTGACCAGAAGGATAAACCAAAGGCAGCATGAACGGAAAGTATAATCTCATGCACATTCGTTTCGTAGCTTACTGGCGACTCATCAGTATGAGCTGATATTACGCCCTTTAACCACTATATATTTGGTCAGAAGAATGTGGAATAATAGGACGGTACAATCTCCTAGACGAATGTGAAAACTGTAATAGTGAAGCTAACATAATCTAAAGTCAACGACAATGCGAATTCAATGCTAACTCACACTATATAATATATATACCGAGTCTGTAAAAGGATACTAACACTATGGCTATTGTGTTAGTCAACTGATACCATATTATTGAAATGGATGAGTACCGGATACTAACACTATGGTTTCCGAGTCGGTACATGATACCACAACTGAACCAATTTGTTACTAGGTTCGCAAAACCTTATACATACTTGCATATATATTAGTTCTTCGCAACAAACGGTATTTAAATTTATATTTTGTTTTTAAAATACACGATTCGTTCCTTTTTTGCGAGTGGTGATGCTTATTCAAATATATCCTTTTACTTAGCGCATTTTAAAGTTGAAATTACGATCCTCTGATCAAACATGCTGGCTTTTTTCATCAAATCTGCACTTATGATAGTCCAAAAATCGCCAAAATCACCAGCACAAAATGACATAGAATAGAAATGATTATTCGCTTGTCGATTTTTTTCTGTAAAGTTTGCAGAATTATGATCAACACCAATTCATATATTAACCAGTTATGCAATATAGAAAAACTGCGGTTAGTCTCATGAAAAAACGCGTTTCGAACTTCCATGGTAATTAAACGAACATTCGTTAAGGAAGAAATTTATTTAAATCAAGGTTTCGAGCTTGATAAAAACACCAGTCCCCTCATATACATACATTAGTTTGTATAAACTAAGCATTTTGTAAGGTGTGGCACAGTGGATAGATCAGACTCCGAAGCAGACATGCCTAGGTTCGATCCCTGGATGGACTAATTCTGGATAGTACGTAGAGTCTATTGGATAAAATACGGAAAATAACTGACTAACTAGGATTAAATAGCAATATATATATATATATATATATATATATATATATATATATATATATATATATATATATATATGGTGGTCTCGTATAAATTTTACTTGATTCTGGAAATGTCGGCTGCACACTTTCTTTGTTGTCGCACGCATATCAATTTAGCTGCAGTCGTTGTATTTGTATTAAATAGTGAAGTGAGCAAACATTAACTCAGAAGGGTGGTGATATCACTTAATTAAATACAGTATTTTTACTTGTGATTCATGTCTATTAATTAAAATATAATAATTTTTTATTTGTTTGTATGTATGTGTCCAATCAAATGCGTACACACAATACCGTTCCTAAACATACATGAATGCCTTGAGCTGCTGTGTACGCTCTAGTTTACCGATATGATTTTCACAAATGAGTATGACTTAATCGAGTACAAATGATTGGTTTCTAGCAATACAAAACTAGCATTAGAAAATCTATTCAAGTTGCAATTCAATTAATTAGATGAATTAAAAAACTAATTAGCAGAAAACGGAGATTAAATTGTACTAGTGAATGAAAAAAAGTCATTTTTAAATTACGTTTATCAGCTAGGAATTAATACAAAAGAGAAAGCAAATGCCCACTAGGTTGAAAGAAAAGCGACATAAGCAATCTAACTTTAAGGAAAAATGTAATATTTAAATAATAAATCAAAGTCAATTTGGTATTAAATTAGAGATAACTAAGACTCACAAATCAAGAAAAATGGTAAGAGTTCTATTAAAGCAATCATAAAACAGTAAAATTTTTAAAAGCTATAGTTTATTAAAAAGAGAACAAGAATGGAAAATGATAGAAGAATAATATTAGAAGTTAATTTATTATGGACGTAAGGTAAAACTATGTTGTGTAGAAATTTAAATAGATTATTAAATAAAATTAGATATTAACCATTTGCTGATCGTTTATGTTTACCTTCTATAAAAGCATTTCCCACCAATTGCCACTAATATACTAAGCATGGGACCTAAAGATTTTTCAACGGACGTGGCTTTCATTATATTCTTTTCAATTTATTTTATTCGATTCCCAACGTAATTTTGTTATACATTTTCTGGGGCAAAGCGCTATTCGGCAACATTCATCCCAATTGATTGTATTATTTCATTTTTAATTTGACTCTAATTACACGCCGTTTTATGTTCTCTTCTTATCTTAATTGGTTGCATGATTTTCTGGGCATATACTTAAGAGTAATCAAGACAAGGAAGTTCATAAAAACAGGATGTTTCCAAGGATGCGTTTTGTTCCCTTTGTTTAGTAATTAGGCTGCATAATGTTCAAGATTTTTAAACAGATCTTGTTTTAAATTATGTAGTTAAAGATTTTACTTTCTTTCTAAACTACATCAATTTACAATCAAATTGTACTTAAGGTTATTTTACCTTATTAGATTACAAATTAAATTTTCATATAACTTTGTCACCGGTTCTATTAATTTAATAGGATGATCATTTATCTTAAGTATTTCTTTCAAATTATTTCAATCATGGAATTAGTTGGTTTTACGGATTTTCCAATTAATCTGGACCAGATTGAATCAATTTATCATACACGCATCTAATATAGAATGAATGTTTAATAAGTGTCCCATATAAGAGGGTTACCTACAAATAATGCATAATTATATTAGCAATCAAACGTATCTATTTTGCGCTATGAATGCATTACGGACCATAATCTGAGTTGATAACACAATCACAATACCTACGTTCATGTTATTTATTTTTAGTATTTATAAACTTGCATTATGAAATCTCTTCAGCTTATCTAATGCGCATTGGGCTGGTTTATTGGTCTACATTACCATGAACATGATATATTTACTTATAGTTGTAAAATAAAACTAGATCGCTTATTCTTAATTTTGTTGGTAGGAAAGACACGAAAAGAGCAGAAGCGCCAAAAGTTTAGACAAACTGGTCATAAGGATATGCAAAACATCACTCTAATTCTAATCTAAAATCTCCTGTGGTAGTAAAATTATATAAAATAAAGTTCTCGATGGCATAATTTTGGTATTTATTTAACTTAAATTAGAAAGACCGACGGTGATTTTTAAAAATTTAAAATAAAATATATTTGACGACTATTAAAAAAATATATATTCAAGCCAAATAGATATACGTCACGGGTTATACATGAAGGTAATGAAATTTATTCGAAGTCTATTATTGCGTAACTTTTATGTTATTGACTTTGGAGTTTAAATGCGATGATTTATTCCCTTTGGACTAAAGGACTAAGTGATTCAGCGACATTTTATTTAATTATTTATAACTTTGGTGGGAAAGACGTGATGCGTTTTGAAATATGACTGAAGATAATTGACGTAACGATTTTATTGTGGAATATAATTTAGCTATTCACTTGCATGTGGGACTTTAGTATTCTACTGCGCGTAAGAGGATTTCTAACTATACATTTCTTTCACTGTAGGAATGCTTTACAGTTAAATAATAGTTATATTCAATTTGTATTTTATGAAATTTCTCTAATCGACGAGACATAAATATTAATAATAGCAGACGGTAAATTATTGTTGATAGTTAGTTGTTTGACTGATTTTTAGAAGAATATCCGTTCTTTTTTTCAAGTTAATATGAGTTCAGGTGTGGTTAGTTTGCAAAGCAATGTGAAAGTCTATTTACTTTTCTTCACGTAGTCCATTTCCAAAAAACTGAATTGTGCACCTTAAAACTGAATAAAGGATATAGTTATTTTATATTCTCGATTACGAAAAACCAGCGTATATGCATAATATGTTACGTATAGCGTATCTAACAAGTTATTTCATATTTGACTAGAAAAACTATTTGTACGTACGTTTCTTCCTTAATAGCCATTCTTCAATAGGAGCCGAACCACGTGTCAAACAATTTATATAATTCAATGATGTTTTCATTTGCGAACCTGGATTAATTGAAATTATTATAATCAAGGTTGCGGTCTTGATATAAACACTTGACCCATTAATTACTTACATATATCAGTATAAAGTAAAAATTGTATAGTGCAGAAAAGGCAATTCATCCAGTAGACCGGTTTCGGTTCCATTAAACTTCATCATAAAATTTTGTCCAGAATTTGCCGCGGACAGGACTCGAACCCGGCACGTCTGCTTCGGAACCTGGTGCTCTAACCACTGAGCCATCCTGCCGCACACTACACTGCACACAATTTTCAGTTATATACTAATCCAATGTAACCTTGCAAGTCTATTTTTTCCTTTAGTGAGTTCATATGACATCCATTTAGACCCAAAGTTCCAAATATCCACCCACAATCTGTCATTACTGAACAGACACCACACTACATGTAAGTGATATTGAAATGAACATTTATATAATTAAACTAACATTGGTTATATGGTGGATTAATTATTATAATCAAGGTTGCAGCCTTGATATAAACACCCCAACCCATTAATTACTTACATATGTCAGTATAAACTTAGACTTGTATAGTGTAGAAAAGGCACTATCCAGTAGACCGGTTTCGTCCTTATTGGGAGTTTCATCATGTACTGGCCAGAATTTGCTGCGACAGATCTCGAACCTGGGCTCGTCTGTTTCTGAAATTACCTGATCTGCGTTTTGACTAACGCAGCTTTCATGGTTCCAGTAGTTTTCTTTTGATAAAATATTTTGGCCTAACTTACCGTAGGCCTTCATCAGTTTCAATCCGCCTCACAAGTTTAACAAACGAAAAAAATGAAGCAAGCGCGTTAATTCCTCCAGCCCTAATATTTATACTTCAGACTGACCTTTCATTAGATATTCGCGTGTCACATGCGTGTGTGTATGTGAATTCTCATATTTGTTGTTTTCATCTAACTAATTCAGACCAGAGTGGCTGAATAATAATTTATCAATTACATGCGTTAACTATTCGTTTTACACACTCAATATAAAATGACGTAATTGAGATGGCCCTCACATTCAGGTGGGGGAGACCAGTAATTCAGAAGCACTCGTCATAAAAACATGCATTGACTGATAAAACTAGAAGTCCGAAAGACCAATGAATATGTTAAATTGCAATTCAAACCACTAGGGTTTTACTCAAAATAGACAAGCTAAGAAAAGTTATTGGCATACTATTAAATAGGCGCACGCCATGCATGTGCATGTGTATGTGTATGCATAATTGAAAAACTTCGTTAAAATGTTATTGATACACATGTGCGTACATCTAAATGAAACTGCAGTCAATAGACATTAA
This sequence comes from Eudiplozoon nipponicum, assembly GCA_029291075.1. Taxonomy (NCBI): domain Eukaryota; kingdom Metazoa; phylum Platyhelminthes; class Monogenea; order Mazocraeidea; family Diplozoidae; genus Eudiplozoon; species Eudiplozoon nipponicum. Next base: position 49,756 of record JAQBSW010000001.1, read on the forward strand.
TTTACCCTTTGCCCGAGTCAGACAAATTATTACTTATAAATATTGTATTATTAGAATAATTTCAATAGGTAGAGTGGGAGTTCAAACGAATAGTTAGAGATGAAATTTTGAAAGACTATATTCATAATAATTGATTATTCATAAGTTGAACAATAAGCACACTAATTAGTCAATCTTAATCCGATGTTCTTAATCTTTTACTGAAACTAGCTTCAGTTTCCAATTCATGCAATCGCCTTTTCCTACCATTAGCTAATGCGGTATTCGAAATCGGACCTAAAGATTTTTCACAGTTATCTGATTTGTCACTATTTCAATTTTGTTTGTTCGGTTGACTATTTTTTACTTTCAATTGGAAATGCGGTTCTATCACACAAAGATGTGATAGAACCGCATTTCCAATTGAAGTAAAAATGAGTCAACCCGATCAAAGACAAAAACAAAATTGGAAATAGTGACAAATCGGATCTTTGTAACTGCCCGTGTACAGCTATTACCCGCGTACGCAAAAAACGCGGCATTGATAACCTGAATGCTTACACACCGCAAAATATTGAGTTCAAAACCTAAAGATTTTTCAACAGCTGTTTCATTCATAATATTATCTCTAGATTTAATTTCTATAGATTCCTCTAATCATTCACGTCACCCTATTACGACTACATATTGCTATGCGATTGGATTCCTCCCAGTTGATAGTATGCCCAGTCTCCACTACATGACGAGCAAGATCAGATTTATCATTATGTCCATACTTACACTCAGTTTTATTTTCACCTCTTCGTACTTTGATTTGGTGCATGGTCTCACCAACATACTTGGGACTACAATCATTGCATGGGATCTCACATAATCCTGATGTTTCTTTTATATATATATATATATATATATATATATATATATATATATATATATATATATATATATATATATATATATATATATATATACCTACGAAGAGTTCCTAATATGTACGAAACCGGTCTATTGGATGAAATTCCTTTGTTAACTGATGTATATGTAAAGTTATATTATCTTTTAACTAGCTAAACTGCCGTTCAAAGTTTTGATTTAGTCACATATTAATTACCTAACATTGACTTCTACTTACCATCCATTTTTACCACCTTTTTATATTAAATATGGTAAATCTTTCTTGTCAGATATGAACAAACGTTAATTTCTGTACGCCATGACTGATACATGAATGAAAAATATGTTTCATTCAAGAATCATCTTAGTTCCATCGGCGAGCACGTCTGGAAATGGCATTTGTAGTAGTGCAGCCGGACAGCACTGAATCTGGCTTACCCCATGTTTGAATATTGATTTTTGTATTCATATTAATCAATTGAATAAATCGATAGGAGGAATTATAATTTTAGAAGTATGGCTAGATATAGCACTGGTTGTTTTGTTTAATAAATGTTAAAATATATATTAGTATGTTATATATTGATACATTACAAATTCCTAAATCAAATATTAGGCGTAGCTACATTTTGGACGCGTGACAAAAATGATATAGCAAATAACAATTCAGCTTTCAAGAATTACGTAAATTTAACCAATTAGAATGAGCAAATTAAAGAATTATAGGTAGAGACTTTATAAAGTGGCAAATTTTATTGCGATTCGCTCCAAATCTGAGTAATTCCTATTTCACTAACTGTTTTGACTTTAAAATGGTCACCTGAACAGAAGTCGTGTTTAAAATAAAGCAACTTTAGGCAGGCCTGTAGGAAACTAAGCTCCAGCACTAAGGACGAGTCGGCTAAATAATGATTGAGCAAGACGTGGTGGTTGAACAAGCATTGGCACTACAACAAAATGAAGATTTCCGATGAGCAAAAGTTGATATCCCTTCTAAAAAAAATTTGTGCTTAATTACCTGGCTCTTGTTGGGTACAGCATGGGCCAGGTAATTAATCCGTTCCTTGCCACGCAACCTATTTCATTTAAAGCATATATTTTTTGTTTTGTTTGCCTTCCGCCAGAGTATTGGTGATGCTATGAAGAGCTAAAATTTTACTCCGCAAAACTTAGATCAAAGATGTTTGTTAAGCAAATTTTTTCATATAACAAAATTAATTGTTCTTTACAAGGTAAACTCTTGTACAAAATGAATTTTTTACCATCAAAGTTGATACTTAAACAAATGTTAACATTTGCTTATCTATTTACGTGTCTCTTTGGTGTAATTCTAAAAGCATACTTTATGACTCCGCTTAATTTATTTGACTTTTGATTTGGGAATATTTATATTTTAGCAGAATAAAAGCAGTTTCGCAAAACTCTTTCCATCCTTTTTATTGGCGGTAATAACTTGGAGCCTAATGAAAAATTACGCTTTAAAGTTTTTTTGCTAGAGCATTATGGGCTTTTGAGGAAATTTTAATAATGTTTATCTTTTATTTTTTTAGTCTTTTCCTCGTAAACTGGAGCTTTCGTGCATTATGGGTAGATTCATATGGTTCGAACATAATAGTTTTTTCATTAGTTCATTTAGATATATGTCGGAGGCATAGGTTGTCTCTGCATATGTTTGACTGTCTTAAGTGACCATAAAATGTTTTTACACTTAAATTGAAATGGTAGATGGTTAAATCATTTTCTTGAATGTACCAATTACGTCAGAACATTATTCAGTGATTCTACATTAGCGTCTAGATTGACTTATTTTGATATGCTTCAAATTGCTAGTAAACCTATTCATTTTAGCACAAATCACTAATTTTTTAGCAAAAGATTAGGTCATATATCACGCATGAGAACGTAAATCTGTAGAAAATGACTACAATCATGTACATGTGTACACACATGTCGTGTGAACTTTCATACGCCTGTTGATTTCCCTGTGCATGTGCCAGATTCAATTTTCAGAGTCGTTGATTATTTATAACTCATGCATATTCTAAGTAATAATTGTCATAATTTGGACTTCACATATTTATTTCATTGAAGGATTTAATAGAATAATTGAAAGAAGATAGATAGTTTGAGCGAACATCTTTGTAGTTATCCTCATTGAGGATTAATTTAGAAGTTAATCGGAGTTTACATACTTATTGGATTCAGACAGTTTCAGGATAAACTTAATTGACATGTTTAAGTCAATAGGCATTATTTGAAAAACTGTTCAGCAAACAAGAAGAGTATAAATGCTACTGTAAATGTATTATTATATAAAAATGCCGAAAAATTGAGCTGGGGAGATGAATTGAGGTTTCTATGATAGTGGTCTAGGTAGATGTAAAATTGTTCATTAGAAATTTAGCAATAATCTAGAAGGATTTTTAAAATCTATAAATGGAGCTGGCTTTCGATTCATGCAGACGTTGCCGCTAAAATTGACAGATCTTCATTCTATTTGAAATCAAAAGAATTTAATTGTTACATTAACCCCATGAAAAATTTTCTAGATTTTCCTACTTTATGTATATCTACACTCGTCCTTATTAAGGATAATTATCAAAATTAAATTTTAAATGCGTTGAAGGTAATAATATATATCATACGAATGCAACGGATGGGCAATCTTTTTTATATGATTTTGGTGGTAACTTAACATTATGAAATGTCTATTTCAATTTTTATTAGTACTATTATGCTGAATTTGTCAACCCGTGTAGGAGTTGCTTGTAATTAGGTGTCTTAAAGAAAGTTCATATAATACCACAAGAACCATGCGGGCGTTGCGACTGGTTGGCATAGAATAACCAGTTTTTCGAAGTTATCATCACGTAATGTGTACATGTTTACACTGATCTACTATTCCATACAGTGCTTAAAGTCAATGATTGAATATTTTTCATGGCCAGACCTCCAGAAGCGCATATTTCTACATTTGCGTCAAGCATATATAGGTATACAATATTATGCCGAATACATTGTTATCAGTCACAATTAATGATGCTAACTCATTGGTATGATTTCATGAAAGTATATGTATATATATATATATATATATATATATATATATATATATATATATATATAATGTCCATGCCTTTTTAATATTACACAGTATATTTATAAATAATAACGTTTTCTTTCATTGTGCCTTCTGTGTGCAAAAATAAAAAGAAATTTTATCAGATATAAGAAAATTTTCTTTCATGGTCTTCTGAAATACTTACTCACGAACATATCTTTTTATATAACAAGCAAAACAAGATAGAAATATGTGAACAAGAGTAGCGTGAAAATAAACCATTAAATTCGTGTGTCACATCCAGTTCAGCTCAATGCTTGTACGCGTTTCCCGCTCCGGCTACAATTTTTGTTTATCCATAAGGTTTCGCATGTGGCTAGCTCCTGCATTTAGGTAATAACTTTTGAATGCTGGTTGCCTGAGAATATACGTGATTTTTCGATGATGTGTTGCACAGGTGCACGTGTATTTACCTACCTGATTTAAAACAGGCGTTCGTTGCAATGTTTCTTCATCTGAAGTACCAACCGTTCGGTCGATCGGCCTACGTAGCCGATCGACTCACTTCGTGCATGTATATTGGTAAATAATATTTGATATCGACACAACGGCTGTTTCTCTTGATTGCTGGCAAGGCAGTGTGTTACCCTAAATAACACTCGTATTTGGCTGCACAGTCGCGGTGTCAGCTGCTTCAACTTTCTTTGTGCCATTCAAATTGCATCCCTAAATGGGATGTTATTAGACGGTTTCTTTCTTTGGCCCATAGTACGTCAGTTTCTTGTTAACTCCTCTTTAATTGATTCAATTAATTGTCTGGGATAGTCATTAGACATTAAATCGTTAATTGTTTCTATTATATTCATTTTGAATCTTTATTCAACAACCTGTTCGGAAAGTGTCCATCAACTGTTGATAATTTATATTGAAATGGCACAAAACTGCTGTAATGCAAATATTGCAGACTACGTTAATCTATGGTAACTGTTCTGTTTAATTTAACATTAGCTCTCTTTCTTTAATAATACATCTAGAAGGCAGACAGTCATCTTCTCGTACTCTCGACGCGAAACCGATACTTACGTGCTTTGCCGAACCCTCAAGCAATGCCTGTAATTGCGACCTGTTTGGTACAAGAAAAATATCATTCCACGTACCGTATAAGGTTGAGCACATTTATTATATCGTTCTTGATGTATTTCTAGGTGCCATAGAAAAATCTCTTTTTCACTGAGATAGCTTCCCATTGCGACACTCATCGTCTGTTTAGACGTTCCATTAAAACGTACCGTACCCTTTCGTGCTTAATATAGTAAGCTTGTTTGACCTGGCATCAGCGGATGGTGGACATATCAGGAATTACTACTGAATATAATGTCAATGGTTTCATCAATTGGAACATTTGTAAACAAAGACGTAACAACAAAGATACCATAATCTTGGTTTTTAACATTTATATCTTGAATTTTGTTTACAAACTCAAACGAATCGGCAACCGAATGATTACCTAGTAGTTTACGTGTCGGTTCAAGTAAACGAATCCAGCTACTAGCCAGTGCATGAAACGGAGAATTTACCATTGATAAAATTGGCCTCCATAGGACAACCCTTTTGTGTGTTTTTGGTAATCCGTACATTATTGGTGTAGATGATCCAATCGGCTTGGCTTCGTGCAGTGGCCGTTCTTATCACAAAACCGGCATCTGTCAAAATCATAATTTCATTTATTACTTTGCGCTCCATCTTGTTCATTTCATCTGATTTATCGTCTAGACGTGTGAATTTTGTATTTTCATTTAACACGTTTTCCATCTCTTTAGTGCAATTAGATTTGTCCATTATAACTGCGCTCTTTCCTTTATCAGCGCATAGTATTTTGATGTCTGCATTTCTGCTGATATTTCTAAGTGCATTTAGATTCTTGCTTTGCCAACGCATGCTACCGTACATTTAGACGATTTCAGGTTCGAAGCCTGATCAACTTGTGTAGCCTTGAACCAATTTTTATAATCAACACTGGTAGGCTCAAGTCAGCTGTTTGTTCAAATAACAACTCAAACGCTGCCTCAAAATCCACATCGCATTTATTAGAAGGATGTATTCCATAATTTCGGCCCATCAGACATCAAAATACTACGCGCTGATAAAGGAAAGAGCGCAGTTATAATGGACAAATCTGAATACGTACAAAAGATGGAAAACGTGTTAAATGAAAATACAAAATTCACACGTCTAGACGATAAATCAGATGAAATAGACAAGGTGGAGCGCAAAGTAATAAATGAAATTAAGATTTTGACAGATGCCGGTTTTATTGATGAGGCCACTGCACAGAAGCTCAAGCCAGTTGGATCATCTACACCAATAATGTACGGATTACCAAAAACACACAAAAGAGGTTGTCCTATGAGGCCAATATTATCAATGGTAAATTCTCCGTTTCATGCACTAGCTAAATGGCTAGTTCGTTTACTTGAACTATTACGTAAACTACTAGGTAATCATTCGGTTGCCGATTCGTTTGAGTTTGTAAACAAAATTCAAGATATAAATGTTAAAAACAAGATTATGGTATCTTTTGATGTTACGTCTTTGTTTACAAATGTTCCAATTGATGAAACCATTGACATTATATTCAATGCGGTAGAACACGATATATTACCATCGCCGGTGCCAGGTCAAACTCTACGCAAGCTTATCTTATTATGCACGAAAGACGTACGATTTCGTTTTAATGGAAACATCTACAAACAGACTGATGGTGTCGCAATGGGAAGCCCCTTATCTCCAGTGTTGGCTGAGATTTTTCTAGGGCACCTAGAAAATACATCATTAAAGAGTGACATAAGTAAATGTGTTCAATATATACGGTACGTGGATGATATATTTCTTGTACTTAAAAACAGGTCGCAATCAAGAACATTGCTTCAAAGTTTCAACAAAGCACATAAGAATATCGGTTTCACGTCAGAGCACGAGAAAGATGACTGTCTGCCTTTCCTAGATGTACTATTAAAGAAAGAAACTAATGGTAAATTAAACAGAACAATTTACCATAAACCAACATGGTCTGCACAGTATTTGCATTACAGCAGTTTTGTGCCATTTCAATATAAATTATCAACAGTTCGTGGTTGCTTTTCAAGAATTGACAGGTTGGTTAGTCAAGATTCTAAAGAAAATGAATATAATAAAGCAATTAACGATTTAATGTCTAATGGCTATCCCAGACAATTAATTGAATCAATTATTAAAAGGGGAGTTAACCAGAAACAGACGTACTATGGGCCAGAAAAGAAAACCGTCTACCTAAACATCCCATTTAAGGGGGATGCAGTTTCCCGAATGGCACAAAAGAAAGTTGAAGCAGCATTGACACGCACATTTAATGCAGCCAAACTACGAGTGTTATTTAGGGTAACACACTTGCCTTTACCAGCAATCAAAGAGAAACAGCCGTTAATGTCGATATCAAATATTATTTACCAATATACATGCGCAAGTTGTCGATCAACTTACGTAGGCCGATCGACCAGACGGTTAATTACTCGAATGAGAGAACATTGCAACTTGAACGCCTGTTTTAAATCAAATGGTGAATACACGTCTGCTATTGCGCAACACATCATCGAAACATCGCACGTATGTTCTCCAGACGTAGCATTCAAAGTAATTACTAAATGCAAAAACAAAAGGGAGCTAGCCACATACGAAGCCTTATGGATAAACAAATTGCAGCCGGATTTATGTAAGCAGAAGAAGCACGTACAAGCATTGAGCTTGAACTGGATGTGACGCACGCAATTTGATTGGTTTCTATTTTTCACACTCTCTTTGTTCACATATTTCTATCTTGTTTTGCTTTCCAATTTATATATAAAGATATGTTCATGAGTAGATATTTCAGAAGACCATGAGAAAGAAAATTTTCTTATATCTGATAAAATTTCTTTTTGTTTTTGCACACAGGAAGGGCACAATGAATTTTATTAAAGCTCGCATTTCTAAAGAATGTTTTCTTTCTTCCTAATTATAAATAAATAAATATATATATATAAACGAAGCATAACATAAAATTGAAAATTTATTAGATCGGTTCGTTCTAATTTGGAACACTGCAATTATAGGCAGAATTTTAGTGGACGGGATTTTAATGATGAATCCGTTATTTCAAACACATGCTACTCGTCCGATACGGCAGTAGAGCCACGCATTGCATTCAATATTTCATTTTATTCCAACGGTTTTTTACTGTCCATGGTTACTTCAGGGTACAACGAGCATTTCGGTTATCGTTTTCGACTTAGAGTTCAAGCTGGCGAAGCACGATCTGTCATTATATGAAATACAATATTTTTTTCTTACAATGACAGATCTGGGCTGGCTTATTGAACCTTTTGTTAAATTGATACTCTTGAGTATTAAAAAAACATGTTGCACGACAGGAAAAAGGTAATTCTCATGAGGATTCGGTTGAAGGAAATATTGGCAAAACGTTCGTACATATATGAAAATTGCGTGTAATGTTGAGCTACGGTTGAGTAGATGGTAGGCTATATGTCTCTTTCCCAAATGTCCCAAGTTGAAGTACAACCCTGTCAATCTTAACTATTATTGGTGAGTGTTATGTGTCAATAAAATTAGTTCAGTAGATGCGTAGCATTTTCTAACTTTTGTGATGCTTAATTTTGCTTCCAGGCGATCAGCTGACAATGACCGATATCAAACCAAGCCAATAAATATGTTCAAAAATTTCTCATAGCAGTGTCCACTGTTGTCATTCAACTTTAGTGTCTCGTTGAAATAGAAATGAATTGACAGTATAATTCACCGCGATATTTTATTTATTGATTCTAGAAATACACGGGTGGCTCTAGAGCAGTTTGCCTTCTTTGCATATATGGAGTTATAACGAGACAAATTCATTTGGATGTCTTGGCAAAAGCGAATCCTTCTGGTGTAACGAATCAGCCAAAAATAAGAATTCGTTCACGACTGGTAGCCGTTCATCATTTAGTACAATTTTGAGTTTGAACTTTTGTTATAAAACATATGTCGTATAAATCCTGTTAGCTAATGTGAATATTTCCCCATATGTCTAGACTGAGCGTAGTTCATTTTCGAGTGACAGTCCCGAAAACTTACATTTTGATGTTTTATTCCATGTAATTCCCCACCAAACATCTTGCTATTTATTTAATGAAATTTCCATATTTAGCTGAATAGGTAAGTGGGTCGACGAATTAAAGGACGAACAGGCTCTCACCTCTAGTAGTCCGGCATACGTTCTACTAGACTGGAATGTTTGCTTTCCATATATTTGCAATGCAGTTTGATCCTTGCCAGTCAGTTTGCGTCGTATTCTGATGATGATCAAGGATGGTCGAAACGTGTCAGTGCGTGCGACTGGAAGTAGTTTAGATATGTTGTTCGACAACTGGCTAAGTACAATTGTATTGATGTTTACTTCAAGCTCACAAACTTGATTTCAAGGTTTGTTACCACCACCCGCGCAATAAATTATTTTTTAATAATTAAGTATATTTTACTGAAAAGTCACAGTGCTTTACTTGGTTATATAATGAGAGAATTTGCGTTGATTGGCATCAGTTTTGCTGTTTCTGATTTTGATGCTACGAGACATGACCTTGTTATGTATTCCTGGATGAAGGATTGTGGTAAATGCTAAAGAAGCCGAATATGCACCTAATATGATATTTATTATTAATGAATTATTTATTCTTGGAACTTTATCTCAGTGCTAGTAAATGTGGTTTAGATTCAGTAATACAATGATTTGTTTGCTAGTTTTTATTTATTTACTCTCAATCGATTAATGCGCTATAGTATTACCTGAACGAATTTGGTCTTGCTTTATACAGTAACTTTTATTCTGTCATTCGCTAATCAATATTTATTCAAATTTAACTGTACACATAGGGTGATAAAAGCTGAGACTTCGCTTTGGAAAGCTCTCGTATAGAAACCGGAATTTATTAATGTTGTTCAGTAAACTCAGTTTACTTTGACTTGGGTTGACACGTAGGTTGATTGTGAGCTGATCATTGAATCTTTCAGCAAATGGTGTTTGACATACCTGATTGCTACTATTAGTGATTGATTTAGAGCAATTCAGGATCAAGATTAGCTGACATGTCTTCTGGAGAGGAATTCCGATTCTTCTCTCTTAAACTCGGCAGTGGCTAGAGGTGAATAAATCAAGAAAACATCATTTGTTGACCTAACTGGGTGGAATTTTTTGAAAATTGAGTAAAATTTATTTTATATGCTATATATGGCGCATTTAGCAGCAAGTTAGTTTATAAAATACCAAAGAAATTCCGTGACGAACACGAGCCAAAAGTGTAATCCAATTGATGCGTATGTTTCAGTAATTGACCAAATATATATGAGCTATGTGATGTAATGCGTCTCCTATGATAGATTCGTCATTAAACATGGCAGGCAGGCATCAATTTGATTGCTTTTTTATAATTGTCCTCTTTAATGTGTCCTCAATGCTCTATAGTAACTCACTTGTTACTAAATACGCCAAGCATTATGCATAAATAAATGTATGTTAGCTATTTTCAATCCAGGCTATATAAATGTCAATGAATAAAATTAACACAAATTGTATGTCAATAAAAGTGTGTGAAAACTCAGTTGGGTTTATTTTGATTGGTAAATTATTCTTAGTTGCGGCCTTTTACCCACGAAAGTTATTACTACAACAGAGCACTCAGCTGTGTTCGTTCGTAAATAAATTGAAATATACTTTTTTTATAAAGCTACATATTTTTTCAAAACCAATTTATACAGAGTAAATTTTGTTGATGATAAACTGGGATATTATTAATTCTTCTTTTACTACTGCTACAGTTCCATCAATTTCCAATATAACTTCTACTAATACCACCCCACTACTGATTCAACCATTAATACTAATATTGTTACTAATAATACCACTACCACCAATACTAATACAACAAAAATACTGATACTACCGCTAATGCTACTACTGATACTATTGCCGCCACTACGACCGCTAATGCTGCTGCTAATGCTAATATTACTACTACTTCTATTGTTGCTGTTGCTACTGCTACTACTATTACAGTTAATATTAATAGTACGACTACTATAATTTGAATGGTAAACTCTCTTGCGCAGTGCTGCCCTTCTTGTTGTGGATTTGACTGCATTTTTCTTGTGCGCGACAATTGACAGCACTCTTAGGTCGGTAAAATCTTGAATTTTGATCATTTTCAGGTGTTCTGCTTATTGGCTTCGATTGATGGGTTCTCACTTGTCCCTTCTTTTTTGAGCCTTCCATCAGCTGATTGACTGAAAATGACGTTGGATCAAGATTTTCCATTGTTCTTTGCCCGATATTTCGAGACTTCATTTCCAGTCTCATCTTCAGGGTTGACACAATACGCACAGGAGTAAAACACAATTTGTGCAGACAAGGAATCCAGTCATTTTCATTCTATGCGAGACTCCTACATGTTTCAGTCGCATATTTTATTTTCATTGCCTTCTATGGCATCGCGATTTGATCTACGTTATTCAAATTGGAGTCCTTTTCTGCTGATGGCCGTGAAAGTTAGTAACGCATCAGAACATGCGACTGGTGGTGGTTTTTATATGCTGTCTGATTTAAATGAGACGGGATTATTTTCACCTCTGGATCGGAAGCTCGATTTAAAGAATTTAGGACATATTTTTGGTTTTTGTGTGCGACCGTGTCAACATCCTGGATACGATGACAATCCTTCGGACTCAGTATATATTTTATATAGAGTGAGTTAGCGTGGAAGTCGCATTGTCGAGACCATACAATGTTAACTTCACTACTGCATGTTTACACATTCGTCTAGGAGATTGTACCGTCCTATTATTCCACATTCTTCTACCAAATATATAGTGGTTAAAGGGCGTAATACCGGCTCCTACTGATGAGCCGCCAGTAAGCACGAAACGAATGTGCATGAGATTATACTTTCCGTTCATGCTGTCTTTGGTTTATCCTTCTGGTCACAACTGAACTAATTTATTACTAGGCTCGCAACACCTAATACATACTTGCATATATATATATATATGTTGTTCTCCGCAACAAACAGTATTTAACCCACGGCTGTATGTTTTGCGTTATACGCTTTTTATGTGCGCAATAACCTGAGTCTTATTTAGATAATGTTCGCAAGTGTATTACTACTTATTTCTGTTCATTAAGTTTGAATGGTACGTTATTTCCTCATAAAAAGGATAAACATCCGTCATTGTTTAAAAATCTCTTAATGTGTATCATTTTTTTCCTAAAAGTTTAAAAACGAGGGATGATTGACATTGCTTGTATTAAATCAATGTATTGCGTAAACTGTGTCGATGTAGTATTAACTGGTATTTCCTTGTCAGCCTAAATAGAACGCATAATTTATACTTTTATACTTTTAACGACAATGTGTTTAGGAGAGTTATTATTCAATACATTCACTTAATAACAAGCATCCCGATCCGAACAAATTTGTTAATTGGTAAACGAACATTGATTGCGCAAGCGGTGATAACATTAATTTTAATCAAGGTTACAAACTTGATATAAACACCAGACACATTAAGTTCATACATTTGTCAGGATAAACTAAGAATTTTATAGTGTAGAAAAGGCAATTCAACCAGTAGACCGGTTTCGTCCTCATTGAGAATTCATCATGTACTGACCAGAATTTGCCGACGTTCGTTTTATTATATAAATGTTTATTTCAATACCACTTTCCCATCTAGTGTGGTGTCTGTTCAGTAATGACAGATTGTGGATGGTTAGTTGGAACTTTGAGCTTATATGGATGCCATATGTGTTCCACATAAAAGAAAGAAACTAAGCGAGTTACATTAGTTAGTATATGACTAAAAATTGTGCTTAGTGTGCGGCAGAGTGGCTCAGTGGTTAGAGCACTATTTTCCGAAGCAGACGTGCCCAGGCTCGAGCCCTGTCCGCGGCAAATTCTGGCCAGTACATGATGAGTTCCCAATGAGGACGAAACCGGTCTACTGAATGAATTTCCCTTTCTACATTATACAATTCTTAGTTTATCCTGACAAATGTATGTACTTAATGGGTCTGGTGTTTATATCAAGTTTGCAACTTGATTATAATAATTTTTATTAATTAATCGTCGCTACAAACTGAGGTTTGCCTATGGACAAAGGTTTCGATTTACCGGCAAAGAATATCCTATAGTAAATGAAGCCAAGTTTGAATCACTATTCCATCGGCTGTCTATTTTAAAAGCAAATATTGATGGCAGTCATTGAGAGTTTAAAATCAATCTTGTTGAAATTTACCCAAAATGTCAAAATTGGTCACAGACAGCGAAATCTCCGTTAAGTAAGGTACACTTGGCTCATTGCTAGAGGTGGCCAAAGACCGAAATCATGTTATTTTTTCATTAGACACAGGGTCTCTCTTGGTCGTCATAGATTTTGATGACTACATTTCTATGATTTTTTGCTTGATTTCTTGCCCACAATTGAAAATTGTCTTTATGGGAGATGCAACGCCCAATAACACCGGAATCCAGATTGCACGTTTTACCGAAGATTCTTACGCGGGGTATGCGGTTGAGACCAGGTATTTCAATGACAAATTCACAATTTATGTACAGTCTAAAAGATTCCTTTGTGTTTTTTTTAATATTCGATCATACCTTGTTTCTAGTGGCTAGTATTAATGATGTTGAAGCATTCGGAGTTTAGGGACGAATCAGCACCCAGCCGGCACGAAGGCGAACTCGATACGTAATTGGAAATTGGGATCAATCGGACGATGAAATCTAGAAAAATTTAACGTTAAAAATTAATTGGTGTGTGTTCATTTGATGTCGTCATAATTTACTAATGTTCCTTTAAAGGAAATTATTGACATTGCATGTCATGATGTAGCCATAGAAATTCCAGCCTCACGAACGGCGGGCAGAAGCTAGTCATTCCGGGTATAAATGGGACACAGCCATCATTTTTTTTTTCATGTGAAGCCTCGAGTTTTGTCTAACTGCGCGGTAACTTTTATTGTTAAATGTGTACTGACGGAATGAGAACAAGCGTGCCAGACGCGAAGGGCAAGTTTCGGCCGCTGAAGGAAACTTTGGTCACTGGCATCTGGGCAGATAGTGCTCATCAGCCTTGGTTAACAGACTATCCAGGAGAAGGAAAACTCCGAATACAGAGCATCACTAGGAATGGGTGACCTGGTGTTCTTTTACATTCCACATGTTACCATGAACCACTTATGTGATTATATTATTGATTTAATTACGATGGAATTTGTTAAGCCTTCGATACTGATGGCATTGATGCTATGGAAGAGGATAATGGCAGAACAGAATGAAGAGGGGAAGAATGTGAAAGCGCATTAATAAGGCGCAGATGTTTATACTTCGGTTTTTCATCATTTCGATTTCATACTCTCTGGAGACATACAGTGCTTTTCAAACAAAAAACATGTTTTTGTATGTATGCATTTCTGAAATCATTTCTTTTATTTTAGATTACTTATTATGCTAGTATTTTGACAGCGCTAATGAGTTTTTCAATAGCAACTTTTTTCCTTCCATTTAATTTTATTGGTAAGTATTTGCTGTAAATTTTAACCTTTATTTGCGTTTCTGACATTAGTAGCTTATCAATATTTTTCCTTGGTCTTACAAGTTGGTCACGTATCCATGACGATTTCTGGCTGTATTGGAACATCTTAGTCGATCGTGCCAGTGTTGATGTGTTACAATTATCACTCTCTTGTAAACACATTTTAATGCTCCTGTCGATTCTGCATTTGGTTGGCTTCATTTTCCGTTCCACCTTGCATTATCTCCAGGGCAATCAAACAGGATAACGACTGGCTATGTGTTGCTTTCAGCGAATTCAGTTTAACAGTAAATCTTAACTCCATTCCATTTAATCGACACTGTATTCTACCTATTAATTTAATTTATTCTACCCATCTGTTTCTATTTTTGTCAATACATCCACAAAACAGTTTTTTCAATACAAGTTGAGTTAAAAAAATAGTGTGCTTATTAAAAATTAACGTTGACTTAAATAGTCCTTGTATAAAATATTTCACGATAAGAATTTTTATTGGTCAATAAAAATTGAATTGTTATTGGAATTTTTATTGATCAATAAAAATTGAATTGTTATTGGAATTATTCGAATGTAATTCAAATGCTTTTCTATGGGCATGCACATAACTTCGTTACGCATATGTTTTGATTCCATACTATAATTACGCGTAATATTTTGTTCACAAATTACTTAAATACAGAATAAAAATAAGCCATCTATCATTTGTTACTACTTTAAACATGATAGCAAGTGCTATATCTATCAGCACCTCTACACTATGGTGCCTATTTATTTCCGTAGCGGAGTTCTCGCCATTATACGGCTAGTTGACTTTCTCATTCCATTATTGTTCTCTTGAAGGTCTTGGACTTGTTCGCGGTCGTATGTCATTATGTTTGTACTGTAGTCTTCTGTGGAATTGATTGATTACTGTATACACACACACGCATATTATATATATATATATATATATATATATATATATATATATTTAGCAAATTTGGTTTCATATCGAGTGGAAAATATAACGGAGGCAGTTGCTGTTTCTTACAACTGTCAAGCCGTCGTACTCTGATGATGATCATGGAAGGTCGAAACGCGTCAGTGCGTTGCGGCTGGCGGTAGTTTTGTTATGTTGTTCGAAGACTGGTTAAATACAATGGGGTCGGTGTTTACTTCAAGCTCGCAAACTTGATTTAAAGCATTATTACCACCACCCGCGCAATCAATTATTGTTAAATTTTATTGTCTATATATGTAAATGTTGCGAAAGCTGCAAACAGTTAATGTGCGTGACTGCATAGAAATTGTGCAGCCGATATTTCTAGTCAAGTTCAATGTATGCGAGAATACTAGAGGTGTGAGCCGCATATCTAAATTTGATTTCCATATATATTCAATGCGGTTTGATCCTCAATAGTCAGTTTGCCGTCGTACTCTGATGATGATCATGGAAGGTCGAAACGCGTCAGTGCGTTGCGGCTGGCGGTAGTTTTGTTATGTTGTTCGACGACTGGTTAAATACAATGGGATTGGTGTTAACTTCAAGCTCGCAAACTTGATTTAAAGAACTTTTACCACCACACGCGCAATCAATTATTGTTGTTTTTTTACTTTATGAATCTTCAGATTATACTTTTTCATTCTCTGCTAAGTGAAACTTATTCTGTTCTTGGTTTCATGCTTAGAGAAACATTTAATAAATAAAATTTTCACAAAGATATTGCGATTCTAAAGGATATGAATGTTAAACGGATTAGAGTATAAATGAGGCCAAGTTTCATAATTTTTTTTGTGGAGAAACTTTATTTAATGTATTTAAACCGCGCAGTTAATTGTTATTTTAAAAAGTAAGCCCATTTGTTAAAATCTTTTAACTCATTGATTAATAAAATTTTTAAAGTTGTAATATTCGTTAATTATGATTATCCTCTTAGACAGATATACATCTCCACTGCAACATAATAAAGAAAATAATATATATTTCAATTTATGCTGAAAAAGAACTTCATTGTCGCCTGTTCTCTATAAGATTGATCGTTTCGATTCAGAGTTTTTTCTCTTAGATAGTCTGTCACACAGTTGTGCCTCGAGCATCTGCGTGTTAAGGCGTCAAACCACAATGCATATATGTGGAAATCAAATTTAGATATGCGGCTCTCACCTCTAGCAGTCCCGCATACATTGAACTTGACTGGAAATCTCGGCTACACAATTTCTATGCAGTACTCTGATGATGATCATGGAAGGTCGAAACGCGTCAGTGCGTTGCGGCTGGCGGTAGTTTTGTTATGTTGTTCGACGACTGGTTAAATACAATGGGATTTGTGTTTACTTCAAGCTGGCAAACTTGATTTAAATAATTGTTACCACCACCCGCGCAATCAATTGTTGTTTAATTGTGTTGCCTATATATGTATATGTGGCAAAAGTTAACGCGTCAGTGCGTTGCAGCTGGCGGTAGTTTTGTTATGTTGTTCGACGACTGGATAAATACAACGGGACTGACTGGAAATGTTGGTCACACAGTTTCTATGCAGTCACGAGCATTAACGTTTTTGCAGATTTAGCTACATTTCTACAGGTAGTACAATTAAACAATCATTTATTGCGCGGGTGGTTGTAGTTTCAACGACTGGTTAAGTAAAATGGGATCGGTGTTTACTTGAAGCTCACAAACTTGATTTAAAGAATTATAATGACCACCCGCGCAATCAAGGATTGTTTAATTGTATTGTTGATGCCGCATTGTTTTGATGTTTATCTGGCTCGAATGGTGTCATGTAGATATCTAGGTTGCCTCATTTTTGTGTGCTATCTAGGTAAATATACTCATGTTAACTAGATCTCCCCACTTATGAATAATTTTCTTTTGATAATTTTTTTATTATTACTACTTCGCTTTTTAATATTTTCTTTTTTGTCTTTCTTTTACCTAATTTTTCTTCATGGTTATATGGCAGTAAAACATCAGCTACTACCAGCTGTTGTATTATTGTCCTAGATGCTGGTGGTGCCCAATTAGATTTTTCAATGAATTCTGCTCCGGTTGAATAAACTCTAAAAACGTTATGTTAGTGCAATTTTAATAAGTTGCTATTAACCTTTATACTGTACTTAAGTTTATGACATTATCTAAAAAAATATCCATTTGCTGTACTTATTTAAAGTATTCTAGTTGCTATCAATATGTGAAGGCTGGGACATCATCTTCTTGATGATGTTGTTGTTGTTATTTTTGTTTTTGTTGTTGTTGTTGTTGTTGCAAAATTGAAGTTAATTCTTCGCGAGCCTTCGTTTGAACTGAAAGAAACTTGCTCACCAAACGAATACAACGGTAAGGCAAGTTTGTGCTGTTCCTCAGAATAGTTAATTACACTAACATGAGGGTTTGATTCGACTGCGCTTTAATTACATATTCTTATAAATACGCTTTTCTATCGTGAACTAATAATGATCAATGAAGGTCGTAACTTTCCTCTGTATCCGACGATTTTTTCGCCATGTTGAACTAATGGTAAAATATAAGATTTCCAAGATAGTTCAGAGTTTGACAGTGCACGAATACTCGTTCCTACAATTTATCAATTGTAGAACACAGCAAACCAGTTTTTACTTGTATGTAGTCAAATTTGGTTAAAGAGTTAGCCTTGAAATTTTGAGTTTATTTTCATGATTTTTTTGCACATGGCGTAACATTATTCTGTAATGCAAACTGCTGGTGCTCCTTTATTTGAAGTAAGCTTGCGGACTTAAAATAAACGCCAGTCCAATTTTATTTAGCCATTTGAACAGCAGCAAAACTACCGTTAGTTGAAACGTATTTGCACGTAATGAACTTCTATGTTGATCGACAGAGCACGATCGCAAACTGACTAGCGAGGATGCTATTGGATTGTTGTTTATCTACGGCTTGAAAACTTGATTTAAATAAGAGTTAGCACCACCTGGACAGTTAATTAACGCTTGACTGAAGAACTTTAGTGGATATGGCGAAAGTTGCAAGAAAGAAGATTTCATAACGGAATATAAAATATAGAGACAACATTCCAGTAAAGTGCTACGTTTGCAAAACTACTGGGACTTGGGGCCTCATTTATGATTTGATGACCAGGAAAGGTCGTAACGCGTCGTTTCGTGCTTTTGAGGATTGTATTGCTACGTTGTGCGACTAGAATTTCGCTTTACGCGAATTGACATTCGTGTGCATCTAATCATGACAATACATTTTTTAGCATCTCTCCTGTCTGGCAATACAGCATCTAAATTTATATTCTTTATGCTACAATATTTTAGATAGGCATTAATTCTGTAAATGGTAATTACAGCACCACGGCTTTACCGATCAGTTCGCGTGATGTGTTGGTGATTTCTATTCAGCACAGTTATCCCGCCCCATCATGCCTATCCAATGGCAACATTCAAAAGCAGTATCGATTGGAAACTGGTAAATCTATGAGCACACTACTGAACCAGTCAGAAAGGCATCATTATATACAACAGGAGCATCAGCATATTGTAGGCCCGGTTGACTTTCGGTTGGCTGTGCCGTCTGACAGAAATAAATCGCTACTCAATGGTATCCACAAGAATGGACAGAAAGCCATGCAATCTATCAGAGATAATATCATTGCTAATGTTGATTATACCGATGATCTTGATGGCGAGGATGATGACAATGCCAATGTTGCTGCGGAAGCGGAGGATAACATCACCACATTGCGGCGAAAATGCGCCTCGCAATGTAAACAAAGTAAAAAAAGTGTGCACAATTTCTCCTTAGATCAAACTGACCATTTCCATGTATTCGCTTCGTCATGTCAGTTTAATTTTAATTTAAAATTTGTTTCTTCATGAGTTACATATATATAGTAGAATAAACAGTTCGATCACCTAAAGTTTACAAATAATAGGAAACATAATATTGTATTATATTTGGTTGAATTTTGCAATAATTAATCGTTAAAACATTTGAATTATCGTTTGACTTTTCAGCGGAAAGATTCGTTGTGAAGTTAGTTCTTCAATCAAGTTTTTTAAAGTTTTTCGTATTCATTTCTTTACTTGATTGCCTATGAAAATTAAATTGATTGCCAGTTTGTCATATCTTTTTTGCTCATTTGTTTAAAAGCGTGCAGCAAATTATGCTTACAAGTATCTAAATCCCATTTTATACAATTTAAAATATATGGGATGTTTAAAGTTATATCTTCTCTTGCTACCAATCCAGATACATAGTTATCAAGAATAGGTTCATGATGCAGATTTTGTATTGGCGATCTGTGATGAACAGACTGCGCAACTATATTTGAAATATTACTTGAAATCCAGATACATGTGAAGGTAATGTTCTACTAAAAGTAATTTCAGATTTCCTTTTTTGAAAAGATTTCTACTGGTTTTATATTCAAATTTTCTATATATTTACCGTAAATATTAACCAATTCATTTTTTATTTTTCGCGTATATATTGACGCACACGCGGGCACGTGAGTGTGCGTGCCTGCTATTTTCTACTTTTTCCAAAAATAAGTAAATAAATATATAAACAAATAAAAAATTTATACAGAAAGTGTGGTGCACTTATCTGCTTAAAACTGGTCCATTCTCAAACAAATTGGAAAGCAACTTCATTCGAACAATTTAACAATAATTGATTGGCGTCGTACTCTGATGATGATCATGGAAGGTCGAAATGCGTCAGTGCGTCGCGGCTGGCGGTAGTCTTGTTATGTTGTTCGATGACTGGTTAAATATAATTGGATTGGTGTTTACTTCAAGCTCGCAAACTTGATTTAAAGAATTCATTCGAACATACTGAGAAATTTTATCTCTGAACAATTCTCTTTCATTGGTTTCTAATAATTTTTAAAAATATCTCATTGTAATATTAGTAAATCACTACCAATTTTGTGCAATTTGTGTTTGACTTTGTGTTTATTACGGGTCAAACTGGTTTTTAATTTAAAGTATCATTTATGATATTTACACCGTTCAAAGTGACCAATATATTAACCCGTGTGCCATTGTCTCCTAATTCTTAGTGAAATTTTCTATAGAAAATTGAAATTATGTTCCGAACTGGAAAACACTAATCAGTCGGCCGATGTTTTTCTACTTGTCCTAAGCGCCTGATAGACCGTCTGCCGTGGTGATAATACGTGCCCTATAGTTTCCTTTATCCTACTGAAAAAATTTCGTTTTATTGTGTGCTGCTGTGTCAGGATGATTGTAAAGTTACATTTGGTTGGACTCGTGGTTCCATGACCATATCGCCTCATTTAGGCTCTCAGATTTTAAAGAGTACTTTCTGTTAGTGTCTTTTATATATATATATATATATATATATATAT
The DNA here is from genome assembly GCA_029291075.1 of Eudiplozoon nipponicum. Lineage (NCBI taxonomy): Eukaryota > Metazoa > Platyhelminthes > Monogenea > Mazocraeidea > Diplozoidae > Eudiplozoon > Eudiplozoon nipponicum. Next base: position 70,675 of record JAQBSW010000001.1, read on the forward strand.
ATATATATATATATATATATATATATATATATACGCATAAACCATATATTATAATACGCAAAGACACAAATTAATTTGTTGTTGATCCATTGACGCCATTTAATAGACGTGGATTTTAAACATGCTTGACAGAGCACTAATTGAAATATTTACTAAACTAATCCTTTTGCTTTCGATCGTGCCAACAAAATCCAATCGATCCAAATTTATCAATCTTGTTCGTCATATTTTTTAATTAAGCAGTACTTAAATGTTGAATCTTTTTACGCAGTGCTGTCCTTCTTGTTGTGGATTTGACTGCATTTTACTTGTGCGGGACAATTGATAGCACTCTGGTTGGTGAAATCAGGTGCTCTGATTATTAGCCTATAATCAGAGCACCTGAAAATGTACAACATTCAAGATTTAACCGACCTAAGATTGCTATCAATTTTGTTGTTAATGCGTTGCCAGCTCCACTTATCATTTGACTTTTTCCGATTCGGGTTTAGGCCATAAAGTGTCGACTTTCTTCTTAATATCATAAAAATATGGTACCAAATGCTATTTGCTTTTAACTATGTTTTCTATCTAATAATCAGAACAAAAATGTTGCCATACACTATTTAATTCGATTGAAGTTGACTTAAATTAGTTTATTTTTTAATGCAAGCTTCAATGCATTTGGTGGTACATTTAGCATGTGTAAAGGTACAATGAATATTTATTTAACATTATTTCCTAAAAAAACAAACCAAGTTGCAAATTAAAACATTGTGTGAGTGAAATAACAAAACGTCCTATAATTTGCATGCAAAACCAAGTAAGGTACAACTCTCGATGACGCTTTTCCTGCTGGCGTAAATCAGGCTGCAGTTTGCAAACCTATAGCGCTTCGTAAATTGCTATCTCGTTGCTGTTGCTACAGTGGTTATCTTAAAACTAATATATGTTGAGCATGCATGCGAGCTTTCATGGATCAGCTGATCGTTTGCGGGCATTTGTGCAACACTGGATGTGTCATACGTTTTGGAGTTGTGGATTTCTTTCATCCTAACTGTTTAACGCTTAGTCTGAATTGGATGTGATGCGTGAAAATGATTGAAGTGTTATTGCGTTGTCTGAAGCGGCAGTCACAATGTTTAATTCTAAAAGGAGTAAACTCTGACAGATATTTTTTGACATTTTACTGCACAGTGCCAACTTCTTATTTTCTAATGCCGCGTTTTGCATACAGTTTCACAAAGATCCGATTGATAACAATTTCCATTTCCTTTTTGTCTTCGATCGGGCTGGGTTTGTATTCTTCCCTTTCTTCCTAAGGCTTCAACATCGTTCATACTAACCAATTGAAATGCGGTTCTGTCACATCTTTATTTTCTGGCGACGTTTCGGTGCCTACTATCCAGTACTATCCTCAGGCCACTATACACAGCAAATGCTTAAATCTGCTATTGTGAGAATTGTGCTGTGTATAGTGGCCTGAGAATGGTGCTGGATAGTAGGCACCGTAACCTCGCCAGTAAACAAAGATGTGATAGAACCGCATTTTCACTGGTTAGTATGGACGATGTTGAAGCCTTCGGAAGAAAGGGACGAATACAAACCCAGCCCGATCGAAGACAAAAAGGACATGTAAATTGTGATCAATCGGATCAATGTGAAACTGTTAGGAGTAAACTTTACTGATTAGAAACTTACTGCCACACTGGATGATAAATATATGCGCCCTATTTTTTACTGATGTAAATAATTAAGTTGAATTATCCTGATAATCGAACGAAGGCATTTTTCACGAGAGACACCTCAGAAACCATTTGCGTTTCGCGAGCAATGCCCATCGATGCATTGATTCATTGTAATCTGAATTCCGTAATAATTTTGTTAAGATCTAAAGATCATAAATTCATTGCCAGGTTTTCAATACTTTGTGTTGTTGCACAACTAGCCATACGTCATCGATTATCTATTAATCAGACTTTACGTGTGCCAGCCACCACAGTGTTGCCGCAGATCTTCAACAAGACAATTCTGAGACTTCACATAGCAACTCACCTCTTTGATTGCGACAACTCTGCTTATCCCGATGTATCCACTAGAAGGAACACCAGTCAGTCAACCACAGCCGGCCTGAAGTGTCTAAGGTTAATTCTAGACATTGCAAAACTACCAAACTTTCTCGGCATTTACCGTAAAAACTAATTACGGCCCTGATAAAAGTCACTCACAGTAATTGGTTCTCATTATCTACAGCCTTTATTTTTTAACATCGCACGGTATTTACTTGAAGCCGGGGCGTTTATAAATTGGCCATCGCGCCAGGATACTGTGAACAGTATTGTTTTTAGACGTGCTTTTATATAACAAATCTTTTGGCAAATATATAATAAAGTGTATTTATTTGTTATTAATTTCTTGGAAAATTATATTCGACGGTGGCACATCGAACCATTCTGTTCTTCACCCAATATGTGAATATTTCTTAGCCAATGTCTTTGGGGTCTTCCTTGTTTTGTGTAACCAGGGGAGCATTTTTTGTGTTTTTCCTTTCGCTCAAAACTTTTCTCTCCTACGTACAAACGGTGCCAAACTGTGGAAGCAGATTTATTTCTGATTTTTGGGAAAGCAGATTTCTTTAGTTAAATCGCTCATAACTGTTTACGTTCGTGGAAGCAGATTTTGATTCTGATTTTTGTGGAAGCAGATTTTTTTCTGACTCTGTGAAAGCAGATTTCGTCAGTTTTCTGCAAAAGTGTTTATTTGCAAACTGTGTATGCAGATTTTGATTTTGATTTTGTGGATGCGGATTTCGTCTGTGTCAAACTGTGGCAGGTGATTTTGGTAAGCGCTTAGTTAATAGTTTGTAATTTTACAGGGCACGTATTTAAAAACATTTTCTATATATTAAGTCTCTTTATGCATTTAAATGTCATGTAAATCACATCCAAACATGAATACCCTAAATTCTAAGTTAGCCCCGTGTCCATCCGCCAGTCTCAAATCCGATTACGTTAGGCTATTCACTTTAAGGAGATTTATTTTAGATTTGAATAAAATTCTTGAAAGAATCGTCATTGACAGGACACATGCTAATAGAACCATAGATCAACATCGTCTAAATTAGAATAAACCACAATCGAGACCCCCCCGATTATTCAGTCGATATTCTCTGACAGTTTGGTGACTTAATCACCTAAAGTATTTTATAATTGTAAAAATTGCCTGTATTGTTTGGCGAACTTACTAAACGGATGCCAGTTTTCGTCCATAGATGTCAACAATCAACAACAAGACAGTTTCTGTTCTTCACGTACAAATATTGGAACACCTACAGCTGCAGTTTATTTTGGCTCCTTCCGTTCACGCAGAATATTCCACATAAAAAGCAAAACTGAAAATGTCATTCGAAATGACCAGCCTAATTGTTTGTATGACCCGGCCAAACAACCCAACGAACTTCCGCATCTTCTCGATTTCAGAACTGGCGAAGAATTCATCGTAGATACAGGTGCAGCAGTTTCAGTTCTCAAGGGTGATTCCATGGCCGAGATATCTCTAGGCGTTTTACTTGCAACAGCTACAGGGAAGTCCATGCATACTTATGGCTGTCTGCAACGCACAGTCAACATAGGTGTACAGCGTGAAGTTACTTACAACTCCATCGTCGCCAAGGTCTCACACAACACAATAGGCCTTGATTTCCTGTTGAAATATTGGCTCCTTGTTGATCTCGCCAATCAAAAGATCATTGAGCCCTCCACCGTACTTCAGCAGTTTTTGGAAACTTGCCTCCGAGCGTTTTGAATTATAGGTCATTCAGCCAACCCCAGTGCATCATTCAGCAGCGATATCAACAGTTCTTTGTAAACAAAAGTCGATTTTCGACGTCAGCAAGTCAGAGCTACGAGTATCTAACACGATGCAGCATATCGTCAAAGCAGGACAACCTATTGCACTCAAAAAGTGACCGTTAGCTAGTGCTTAGCTGAAAGCTGCCCAATAGGAATTTTCAAGAAATTTGGAAGAAGGAATCATCAGACCATCAAAAGGTTCATGGGCGTCAGCACTGCACTTAGTCTCCTAATCAAACGGATCTTACAGAGCCTGTGGAGGTTATTGCAAGCTAAATTCAGTGACCAAATCCGATGCATATTCTATTCCCAATATAATCATCTTACTTGAAAAACTCGGCAGTAGCAATTTTTTCCCATTGATTGACCTCAGACAAGCCTACTGCCACATCCCGGTAGCGCCAAAACATATTGAAAAGACTGTAGTCATCACTCCATTTGGCCTTTTCGAATACCTCAAGTGTGCTACTCATACATTTAAAGGATTTATGGAAAACATACTCCGCGACGACATCGCGATATGTTAGCTTCGGAATCTGGTGCTCTAAACACTGAGCCACCCTTCCGCACACTACACTGTTTTTAGTCATATACTAACTAATGCAACTCGGTTAGTTCTCTTCTCTTTTAGGTGGAGCTTATATGACATCTATTTAGGACCAAAGTTCCAACTGACCATCTCCAATCTGTCATTGCTGAACAGACACCATACTAAATGGGGAAGTGGTATTGAAATGAACATTTATATAATTAAACGAACATTGGTTGCGCGGGCGGTGATAACATTTATTATAATCAAGGTTGCGAACTTGATATAAACACCTGACCCATTAAGTACTTACATTTTGTCAGTATAAACTAAGAATTGTATAATGTAGAAAAGGCAATTCATCCAGTAGACCGGTTTCGTCCTTATTGTGAACTCATCATGTACTGGCCAGAATTTGCTGCGGACAGGGCTCGAAATTGGGCGGCAGGGTGGCTCAGTGGTTAGAGTACAATATGCCGAAGCAGACGTGCCCAGGTTCGAGCCCTGCCCGCGGAAAATTCTGGCTGGTACATGATGAGTTCCCAATAAGGACGAAAACGGTCTACTGGATGAATTGCCTTTTCCAAACCATACAATTCTTAGTTTATACTGACACAATGTAAGTACTTAATGGGTCACGTGTTTATATCGAGTTCGCAACCTTGATTATAGTTAACTTCAATAATTGTTTAGAAATTTACGTAGACAGGACTCGAATCGAGGAGCGTCTGTTCCAGAAACTCACTAAAACGAATGAGCCACCTGCCGTATCGGCTGCTTGACCGTAATGAAAGTTTAATTTGGTTGCAAATAATGAGCATTTTCTCGCAAACATTATGTCTTTTTACTGGATTTTGGCATACCCACAAATTACATAATAGAACGTTATTAAAATACATCTAGCAAATCTATCCCAGGCGAAAATTATTTTTTGTATTTTAGTACACTTTTCTTTAGCATCCTAGTGCTTATCTCACGTAACATGAAAATATTTACACATTTTTAACTTGTGCTAACAAAGATATGTAAATAGATTTGTCATTACTGTCCCCGAAGTCACCTAGTGCAGGTTTTTGCCTTCAATGACGATTGTAATGAATGAGATCCTAATAGTTATGCACTTTACGTTAATGACAATTAAATCAAAATGACTTTATGATTCCTATGGCTACTAGAACTGTTGAGACAATTTACGCCACAACTGCTAATTTTGGAATGGTATCTAATGGCATTTTGGCGCATTTTACTGTGGACGTGTTCTGCTGGATTCATTTGATAAGGCATCTTGTTTGGAAAAAACAAACACAGTTTGACTGTCAATTGAACATTTTAATCTTTTTTTAAAGTGGATTTTCATTTATATATATATATATATATATATATATGTTTATATATATATATATATATATATATATATATATATATATATATGTACATATGATGCCATATGATGCATCATCGGTTTCAATTTTAATGTGTCCGAAAGCACTGAGTGTATCATTCTTTGTGATACATCATCGGGCAGTATAGAAAGGGTCACCTTATCTGCTGTGGCGTTCTTTGAACTCCGAATCGGCATCAATTCCTGCTCTTTCCTCGTCACAATATAACAGTAAATTTCTTTTAGATGCTATGATTATGGCGGGTGTTGATCATATCACTGAGTCCAATATGGGATTTTTTTAAATCGGCAATAGTTCAAGCAAAATTACCTTTCAATAAACCTTGGTGAGGTCAACATTAAAACAAACGGGACAACAAGAAGCACTTACACATTCGTTGGATACTTTAGAAATCGACGTACTTTGCGTATCTGAAACACGAACACAGGATCCTAGGAGCATTACAAAACTGGCTGCACCATCTTTTTCTACTGGTTCCAAGGAGTTTGCGCAAGCCGGTCAATGGAGCGTCAGTGTTGCCCTTAGCACACGGACTGAAGCTTGCTTAACTGAGTGGATCCCTGTGAACAGCCGATTTTTTGAGACATTTAAATAAATCTACTAAAATGAATGCCTAAAATTGTAAGCAACGTTGCCGTTTCGACATTTTCACCTAGAACTACGCTCCTTGATAAGTAGAGCAATGAAATTTATATATAGTCTTGGTTATGGGTGACAAGAATGCTCGTGTTGGGCGATTAAGCAACGCAGAATTTCATTTAGATGGAAGAATCACTATAAGCTCGACACGCAATAATAATGTCGAGCAACTGTTGGATAGCTGCTCATTACATGAATTATAATTAAGTAGCACAAACTTCAGACGAAGTGGAAGAGGTTGTGCCACATAGCGTCCTCCAGCACCAGGTGAACTCAGATAGATTATGTAGCAGTTAGTTATAGTTGGTGTGGTTGCATCCAGGACTGTCATTCTTTTTGGAACACTTACGTCGTCTCAGACCATGCACTTATTTGTTGTAGATTTGCAGTAAAGTTTTTCGCAAAAATAAAAAGGAATAAACATTATAAGTGTGTAAACAAACTAGAAAAACCGATATTCCGACAAAAATATGAAGATATTCTAAAGTCAAAGCTAACGGATTTTGATGACGAAGAAATGTTTCACTATACAGATTAATATAATACTGTATGTGGTATTATAGGTTCTCGTAGAAACAATCATTAGTTCTGTGTAAAATATTTTCAGATACTCAAAACAAAGCCCAAATTCCGTTATGTTTGACTCTTACTAATACTTTTAGAGTTACAAGATGCCAACTTAATTGCAGTATAAAAGTCGATTACAAATCCATTTATGCTTCGTTCGTTAGGTTTTGCACTATTCTGAGATAAAAACTAATTTCGAACTTTTCCAAATTTGGAAAAGATTGGTTCACAAACAATTTAAGAAAAAATAATTGCGGACGGCTTCAGAGTGACGGGAAAAATGAGGACACATCAATCAGGAGTCAACACAATCTGTGCACCTGAAAATATAAAAGAATCAATATTATACCGACCTACGAGTACTATCGATTATTTCGCAACAACATGTTAAGTATTAAAATTCAGCGATGGAAGCTTCGCGCAGGGAAGTTATTCATTCCAAAAGTATTCTTTTCTTGGCTGCGCGAATATCCGGTCTTAATGCCTATTATATTATACTCATATATATCCACGAAAATACCCACATCCTCCCCACACACAACAACCTATACACACAGATATGTACTTTAAACTAAATTGGAATTTATGGAATGAGTATAAGAACGCCATATGGATTAACATACACGTCTATCCGTGACGGCTCGATTTATTGAATAATTTTTCTGACGCGTAGAGGATCAACAAATTTTTTATTTCAACTATATTTCAATAATCCTTAGATTCCGGTTTATCTTATCTCATCCTGTGTGCAATGGGTTATAAAAAGAGTGAGATTAGTAAAGACCATTGAAAGCATATGGTATTACGCTAAAGCTTAGACAAAAACGATTATGAAGCCTACAATAACGAATATTGACTTTCATTTAAACAACTATCCTGTATAAATTTTATTTTTCATTTAAATATTTGTGTCAAAACAATATGCCAATAAATTTATATATAAAATTATATATAAGCATTAAAGTGTGCTCATTCGATTCATATTTATTTATTTATTATTAACTTGGTTATATTTATTTATACCAATATCTTATATATAAACATAATTTCGCATATACATCCACACATTATAGCTTATACATCTATAGATACTAATATAAGCAACCATGTGGGCATTTTTCGCATTATCTATATATCCAATAACAAAGATTTCATTTTAGTCTTTTCATGGTTATGCTATAGCGTAGTACCGGTATTATATATTGATACAATGCTGCAGTGAATAAGGATGACTCAAATTGTTAGCATGCTCTTATTGACGCTATGTGACACATTAATTTATATTTTACAAAGAAGCGATTCACGTCTAACGATGTTAATTACTTTCCTGTTGTACGTGATAAAGTGAAAGCCGCAGGGTAGCTGTATTGCTGATATTGCCACACCCTAATGCTGATTTTTCCATAATGGTATTGTATAGAGGTTTAGTCTGCCTCACTTCTGTGAGTTATCTTGATAAATATACTAGGTACTCTTTCTCTCTCTCTCTCTCTCTCTCTCTCGTAAATCTCACTAATAACTTGTGTCTAAATTATTATTTTTTTCGTTATTTATTATTTTTCGCTTCTTATAGTTATATGGCAGTGAAACGTTAGTCACTTTTGGCTTTTGTATGGCTATTATTCAGGATGATATATATATATATATATATATATATATATATATATATATATATATATATATATATATATATATATATAACCAATACTAAAGAAAGTTCATTCGTAGACTGATTTAGTTCATTTTAGAAATTGTCAAGTAATGATCAAGATATTTTCCGTTGACGGGAGTTCGTACCAATGCATATTTACTCTGGAGTCTCGTGCTTTATCCATTGCAGTATCCTTCAAGTGCACTACACTTAAGCTATATATTTATATATATATATATATATATATATATGTATATAATTGTCACTAAAGAAAGTTCATTCGGTAGACCGATTGAGTTCTTTTTAGATATTCGTCAAGTACGATCAAGATATTTTCCGCCGACGGAGCTCGTACCGATGCATATTTACTTCGGAGTCTCGTGCTCTATCCATTGCAGTATTCTTCCGCGCACTACACTCAATTTTAAGTTATATGCTACCTATATTTTAGTTAGCCTTTCTGTAACATCTTTTTTAACCTAATGTTTCGACAAACCCTCCTCAATCTGTTATTAAAGAGCGGACATCATACCACCAAGAGAAGTGGTATTGACTTCAAGTTATACACAATCAAGAAATCCTAGATTGAACCATTTGCGATTTACATCTAATATCTTAAGAAATACATTTTCTATACTTATATACGTGTATATATGATTGGTGTCTACATAAATGTTGCCAACTGGATTTAAGTAATTTTTGCCATTATTGCGAAATGCGATAAATGATATCGACCGAGTGTATAAATTTACTGGAGAAACATTTGATTCTAAGTCCTGCTTCGATCTGTTTAGATACGACGCTTAGTCAACAAACAATGTCAACTTATGAGATCAAAACAAACATTAATGTAAACAAATTTCTGTGTAATTCAACGGACATTGGTTACGCGTACGGTGATAACAATTACTATAATAATAGTATACTAAATTCCTGTTTTGTTCATATTTATTTAAGTTAACGGAAATGTAAACAGATGATCGCGTTTTCTGTTTATTGATCGGTTTGGCAACATATAATATTTAATTTTCCAGCCTGTGTATACTTCTCAGTAGTTTAAAGAAAACTCATTTATTAAATGTTCGTCATATTATATTATATTACTATAGTCCACTTGCTGCAAAATAGCAAGGTTAGATAATAAATTTTATAACATGAAATATAATCATTAACTTTTTCGATCTTGAAAAGAGATTTTCATTTGTGAAATGGTATTAATTTGACGCTAAGTCAATGTTGATAATAAATTTTATTTTCAAATACTTTAAATAACACCTCATGTGTTCCATTTGTAAAATGCTATTTTCTTTGGTGCAAACAAACATTAGCTATGTCGTATTTATACCCCACCGTTGAGAGCAAGAAAGCCAATTCCATCTGAAATATACAATTGGTGATTAATTAAAATGAATTCACTAGGAATGATATCCTACAGCCCACACGTAGCTTTGAATTTCATGTTTATGAAACAGTGAAGCATCAATACCACTACCTGCGTAATCATTTGGTGCATAAATGTATAAATCTTTAACTGATGCTTTGATGTCAGGTAACTAATAAAATATCATTTTACCTACTAAGGTGAATTATTATAGGGGGTTTTCATTTGGCCTCGATGAAAGTGTATACCCAAGTTACACACAAAAATGAGACCATGTAGAACTTCAAATAGCAAATGAACAAGAAAAATTCGATTAGAAGGTTGAGTGGTATCGGTAACAAAATTTTTGAGGGCTTTATAACACAACGTCATCCCGTACTCAACTCCGCAAATAAATCCATTGCAACCAAGAAAATTTCATAATTCCACATTTATATGCAAGTTGTGTCACTAGAAGCCTGATGAGTGTCTGGATACACCTGAAATTAAATTCCGCTCTATATTGCCTAACTTAATTGGACCTTACTTCAGTTTCCGCGACGCAATATTCCTTCGCCTTTTTCTCAACAGCGACCTGACGATAACTGATAAAATAGCGTCTGTCGCAAATCGGACTACTGACATACATGAAACGGAATTAATTGTTTTAAACACACAATTTATCATATTATGGTGTAACTATTGACTCTACGAAAATTAACCAAACATTTTTCTAATTCGATTTATTTGGTTAATTTATTTTCAATCAAATTAAATTTATTGATATGTATGCTATTTTGTTTCCGAATGGAAGCTATATCGCAAATTTTCTAGTTAATAACTTTAACTGAAAAGCTTTTCTATCGAAGAAGATATTTTTCTCTCTTGAATATAAGGTTTTCTGTTTTAGTAGAAAGCATTTACCGGCAACTTTTTTTCTGGTTTTTGTTACAAATTTGCATAAACGGTAAAGGCAGTGGAATCCGTCGGTGATGCATCTCTAGAAAATGGTACTGTTTTCAGAAATAATACTAACAACAGAGGACAAAACTTGATGCATCAAATACCTAAGCTACTTTTTCGTCGAGAACAGAGTCTTCCACTTACACATGTTTTGCAAAAGCGCACGCAAGGCGAACCTCATATGAAGCTTAACCGGAGGTATATCAACAACGAGTTCATTCAAAACTCAACAACCCAAGTTTCCAGGAAGATTCTATCAAAGTTACAGCCCATTTCAAATTCAGATTCTAGACTTTTGTCACGAACACGTCGTGATGTACCTTTAAATAAACAAAGCGAACATAGTAACAAAACCACCGATGTTAACATTGATACGATGATTTTATCTCGTTTGCGAGCTGCAATCCGTGTACCTGAAAATTGGTTACCTTCATCAAGGGATAGCTATGGTCCACCTAGAGCAATCTTTAATTTCAATAAACTTGAGAGGCCTTACTTTTCAAAAGCGTCATTTAAGTCTACCGGTAAACGGAGAAGAAGCTACTTCCTAGTCGACGATGAAAATAGTCATATAATTAAACGTTATTTCAGACTAAAAAGTGATTCATCAGTGGTCTTACGTCGTAAGTTGGACGCAGAAGGTACGCCTATTGGAACATCAGGTCGCTTCGTAATCCAAGCAAAAGCGTTTGATGGATATCATTTGTCTGAAGACGTGTCTGAACTGCATGTCCTGGTTGATGATATAAACGACAATTATCCAATTTGCCACCAGGTTAGTTGTTAGCGAGCTTATGTTTAGAAATTCGGTATTTATTTGCCTACTGTTTGTAAATGAACTATGTTATCTTTTTCTATAGAAACTATCATTATGTTAACTTTCAGTTTTAGCTAGTCATGCCGATAACGGTAGCATGAATCTTTCCGGAACTATTGGGATACAGCTGTCCTATATTATTTGAGACCCAGTTTTTACTGTGCAATTATTTTTGCGGTATGTATATATACCATATATATAATATATATATATATATATATAAACCCATGTATAACGTCTCGCTTGCCCAAAGAATAATCTTGACACTGGCTACTCGAACAAACTTGGTCTGAGCAGTAAAATATTTTAAATTCTGATTTATGGATGTGCTGCTCCTTTTGGTGTATATGTGTTTATCTTTGCTCTTGATGGTTGTAATTCACTACCAGACAATTTCCTGTTAAATTCAGTTTCTTATAGCGAAGTATATTGTTGTTAAATAAACTTCATTTGCTAGCCACATTATTTGCCAATATTTTGCAGAATTCGTTAGCATTGATCAGGCTGAAACAACGGAACGCCGATTCATAAGTCCTTTTAACTACAGTTCTTCGTTCTACAAACTGAGCAACCGCCCCCATGTTGCTGGAGACTGGTAGGCTTGGCCGGCAACCGGATGGCTGTTAGTTCGAAACCACTCGTGTGTTCGAGTATGCTAAAGTTTGTGCAATTAAGTTTTTTATCTACATTTCTGTCACTGTGTGCGTATATTTGTATTTGTTTTGTGCTATATATAAACGATATTTTGCGTTATGTTTGTTTCTGTCTTACTTTTTGTTATTCTTGCTATTAACTGGATAAAACTAGCCAATTCGATGGTTGGTTGTGCCTGAGGATATTCCAATTAACAGTCAACTTGTTTTGCTGAACGCAAGCGATGCAGATATTTCTGTAGAGCACTCAACTATAAAGTACAGCTTGGTGGATTCCAGTGCGCCTGACCTATTTGAGGTGGCTGCCTCCAGTGGGAGAGTGTATTTGTCTGGACAACTTGATGCTGAACGAGACGTTACATCCAGCGTAAATGCGTATTTTGCGGCGCTAGAAGAGTTTGGCAGCTCTCCGGCAGATAGCCTTAGAGAGGAGCGACGTATACAGGTAAAATGTTTAAACTTGTATTGATTGTATAAATAAGATTTGCTGACTGGAAGTGGACACCAATACTACTTATGACCAGTTCCACGTGCCACTCTATGATGATATCTTCAAATCACTCTCACCTCTAATAATACTTTGTATGTTCGAAGTTTAGTGGAAAGCTTTTTCATTTTTATGAAAGCTAAATAATTATTTTATTAAAAAATAAACAGAGATTCCATATTTTATTACATATGCGCCATCTCAATTTATGTAACATTTGGATACTGTTTGTAGCGGAGAACTAATATATCTGCAATTATGAATTATGTGTTGCGCACCTAGTAAAAAATTTGTTGAAATATGACTAGAAGGATAAACTATAGACAGCAAGAACAAAACGTATAACTTTGTACACAGTAGTTTCGTGCTTTCTGACGACTCATTAGTACGAGCTGGTATTACGCCCTTTACAAACTATATATTTGGGTGAGAAATGTGGGAAAATAGGACGGCACAATCTCCTAGATGAGAGTGTTAACCTGCAGTAGTGAAGCTAACTTCTTGTAAAGTCTTCGACCAAAAGAAAAGATTGAACCCTTGGAAACATCAGAAATTTATGAAAGTGCATGGAATGATTGTAATCTCCCATATGTTTGTGAGACCATGCGCCCAATCAATATAAGAAGAGGTAAACATAGAACTGAATGTAAGTATGGATATTTGCTTAATCTGATTTAGAAATTTATTAATCAGAAATTTGTGAAAATGTAATACTCACAGGTCATGCTGTTAGTAGTAACAATTTTTCAGTTCTGTACAAGTAAAAATCGGGAAAAAAGGCGTCTGGCTATTAAAGCTATTGCAATTAATGTGTAACACCTTCTTAAACGTACAGAAAGTAGCTCAAAAAGAAATTATATTGGACTGGAACAAAAACCTAACAAATAGGCTTTCGAATATAACCGATTTGCCAAAAATACGACACACCAATCAATTGCGGACCCAATCACAATGAAAGCGATGACACATCACATGATGTTATGCAAAAGAAGTGGTCTAAATTGCGCAAAACAGAAATAGCTAATAGAGGATTTGGTACGACAAATGTACATTTGGTGGCTGTTAAATGTGTTTGACGATAGCAAGCGTGCAAGACACGATGGGCAAGTTTCGGTTGCTGAAGGAAACTGGTCACTGAGTAGATACTGCTCATCAGTTTTGGCTGACATATTATCTAGGAGAAGGAAAACTCCGGATACAAACCGTCCTCACTAGGAAACGACGACCATGTGTTCTATTACAGTCCAAGTATAACCATGTACAATACGAATTACAATGTTTGCTTCTTATGGTTATATAACAGTGAAAGATTAGTCACTTTTGGCTTTTGTATGACTATGCATGATGACGATGATTATGATGAGAGAATCTATCGAAATTAAATCTTGGAATAATATTAAGAATAAAACAGCTGTTGAAAAGTCGTTAGCTTTGATTTGAATGCTGCATTAGCTAATGGCAGGAAAATTCCATTCCATGAATTAGCATCTGCAGCTAGCTCCATTAAAAGATTAGGAATATCGGATTAAGACTGACCTATTAGTGGGCTTATTATTCAATTTATGGCTAACCAATTACTAACCAATTTTACTCGTAACTATACATTTGATTTTAAAACTCTTAGTGATTTTAAAGCTTACTACAGCTTTTATCTTTCAAAATACTGCTTAGAATTTCTTTTTAAAAAATTTCAAAATTTCTTGCCTAACCATCACTTGTTTTATATCATATCTTAATATAGCTTCTTTATTTATTGAATAGGAATTTTGTCTTTCTCCCATCCTGCCTATTAAGATCATTCTAGTAATATAGCATTTCACATTTTAAGAATAAACAAATTGTCTGAAGCGTGCAAAGTGTAAATTAAAGTCTATTGACTACAGTTTTATTTAGATTTACGTAAATGTGTATTAATTATATTCACAGAATCGTTTTAGTTATATGTACACATACACATGCACATCGTGACGTGCGCATATTTAATTATGTGACTATAACTGTTATAGACAAGCTTATCATGAGTAAAACCGGAGTTGACTTTTTGTTGTAGTGAGATATAGGCAATACAATTTAAACAATAATGGATTGCGCGGGTGGTGGTAACAATTCTTTAAATCAAGTTTGCGAGCTTGAAGTAAACACCAATCCCATTGTATTTAACCAGTCGTCGAACAACATAACAAAACTACCGCCAGCCGCAACGCACTGACGCGTTTCTACCTTCCTTGATCATCATCAGAGTACGACGGCAAACTGACTATCGAGGATCAAACCGCATTGAATATATATGGAAATCAAATTTAGATTTGCGGCTCTCACCTCTAGCAGTCTCGCATACATTGAACTTGACTGGAAATGTCGGCTGCACAATTTCTATGCAGTCACGAACATTAACTGTTTGTAGCTTTTGCCACATATACATATATAGGCAATACAATTTAACAATAATTGTTTGCGCGGGTGGTGGTAACAATTCTTTAAATCAAGTTTGCGAGCTTGAAGTAAACACCAATCCCATTGTATTTAACCAGTCGTCGAACTACATAACAAAACTACCGCCAGCCGCAACGCACTGACGCGTTTCGACCTTCCATGATCATCATCAGAGTACGACGGCAAACTGACTATCGAGGATCAAGCCGCATTGAATATATATGGAAATCAAATTTAGATATGCGGCTCTCACCTCTAGCAGTCTTGCATACATTGAACTTGACTGGAAATGTCGGCTGCACAATTTCTATGCAGTAACGAACATTAACTGTTTGCAGCTTTCGCCACATATACATATATAGGCAATACAATTTAAATAATAATTGATTGCGCGTGTGGTGGTAACAATTCTTTAAATCAAGTTTGCGTGCTTGAAGTAAACACCAATCCCATTATATTTAATCAGTCGTCGAACAACATAACATCATCAGAATACGACGGCAAACTGACTATCGAGGATCATTGAATATATATGGAAATAAAAAAACTACCGCCAGCTCACAAACTTGATTTCAAGAATTGTTACCACCACCCACGCAATAAATTATTGTTAAATTGTATTGCCTATATATCTATGTGGCGACTGCAAACAGTTAGTGTTCTGAAATGACAGAATCTATCGGCCGATCACATGATATCATCGATTTGATCATGTACCATCATTTGATCATTAATCATGGCAGGTCGATAATGTAAATTGTATTACTTCAGTGGTTTGTTTTGTAAAACCGACATCCATCATTGTTGCTTTTAGTTCGTTATAATGATTACCAAAATTTTCCCCATTATGGACACCAGGAGTGCATGAAATTTATTGCAAATCTTGTAGTCGTATTTATGTTTTTGAACCATGCGCCTTGTCAAAGGAAGAAAAAGAGAACAGAGTAGCACGTAAGTATGAACTTATTTCTATGTTTGAGCTTGCCTGTCATGCAGTGGAGACTGGACACAGTTAACTAGGATGACTAGTAACGCGTAGCCATGTGTCTTAACAGAATGTCCAGATTGATTAGGGAATCTATTGAAATTTAATCAAGATTTGATATTGTAAATAAAACAGCGATGGAAAAACCGCTAGGCTCAATTTGGAACTCAGCATTAACAAATGGTAGGAAAAGATTTCGAATATTCAATCAAGTTTAGCATACTAATACTATTTAATCATGGTTTCGAACTTGATATAATCACCTGACCCATTATATACATAAATTTGTCAGTATAAACTAAGTGGAAAAGGCGATTCATCCAGTAGACCGATTTCGTCCTTATTTGGAACTCATCACGTACAGTCTAGAATTTGCCTTGGACAGGGCTCGAATCTGGACATTTCTGCTTCGCAATCTAGTGATCAAACTTCCCTGCCGCAACCTTTATTTAAACTTATTGTTATTACAGCCCACGCCACCAATATTCGTTTAATTATATAAATGTTCATTTCAATACATTTTCCCCACGTAGTGTGGTATCTGTTCTAAATGAGAAATTGGATGTGCTTAGGTTGCATCTCGGGTCTAAAGTATTGTCGCATTGGCTTCAAATTAAAGAAAGGCCCACATTCGAGTCCTGTCCGCGACATATTCTGGACAGTACTTGATGTGTTCCCAATAAGGATGAAACCGGTCTGCTGGATGAATTGTCTTTTCTACACTATACAATTCTTAGTTTATACTGACATATGTAAGTAATTAATGGGTCAGGTGTTTATATCAAGACCGCAACCTTGATTATAATAATTGTTATCACCACCCGCGCAACCAATGTTCGTTTAATCATATAAATGTTCATTTCAATACCACTTACCCATGTAGTGTGGTGTCTGTTCAGTAATGACAGATTGTGGATGGTTAGTTGTAACTTTGGGTCTAAATGGATGCCATATGAGCTCCACCTAAAGGAAAATAGACTAACCTGATTACATTAGTTAGTATATAACTGAAAATTGTTTGCAGTGTAGTGTGCGGCAGGATGGCTCAGTGGTTAGAGAATCAGGTTTCGAAGCAGACGTGCCCAGGTTCGAGTCCTGTCCGCGGCAAATTCTGGGCAGTACTTGATGTGTTCCCAATAAGCACGAAACTGGTCTAGTGGATGAATTGCTTGTTCCAAACTATACAATAATTAGTTTATAATGAAAAATGTATGTACATAATGGATCAGTTATTTATATCAAGTTCACAAGATTGATTAAAAGGAATTGATGTCACCTCCCGCAAAACCAATGTTTGTTAAACCATATAATTACTAGCTCATCAAAATTTCATCTTTTGTCTATTAATTTATGGCTCTTAGTGATTTGACCACTTATTAAGTAACTTTTATCTTATTTACCAATTGTCCTTATAATGCTCATTCTTTAGTTATGCAATTTTCTTGTCTGACCATCATTCATTTTATATTTTATTTTAACATTACTTCTATCTAATGAAATGAAAGAAGCTGCTGCGAATTAATCAAGTCGTCAGTATTAATCGAATGGTTTATTTATCTTTCGTTAATTTTTATTACTTTTTATAATATTATTGAGGGTGTATTTGATTTATTTGGTACCAAACTCTAAAATCTGAAGGAACCCTGAAATATGCTATTTCATTTATGCAGTAAACAAATGGCCTAACGTATGTAAAGAGCAAATTAGATTTCATTCACTGTAATTTAACGTTGTAGGTTGTTCATATTAGGTATAGAATGCACGCATATGCGATGTATGTCTATTTGGTGAAACGGTCCTTCACTATTAGGAGACTAACCAGTCATAAATATAACTTGGACGGCTAAATGAAGTATCATATATGGTTTGTTAGTTCGTTTGTGGACTATGGAAGGATACCGACAACGACACATGAAATTTTTACATCAATGGAAGTGACTGGCAACAATTCTGTGTTAAACACAACACAAATCTGAATTCATATTTAATTCATATATATATATATATATATATATATATATATATATATATATATATATATATATATATATATATAATGCTTTCTGTAACGAAGAAAATGTAACTAATCGTGCACACTTTTGGCATTAATCTATTTTGTGCAGCTTTAAATTTTGGAAGTTCTTTGCCTTTTTCCAACATTAAAACTTTTATTAGGCGTAAAACATCTATAAACCTCCAAGATAAAACTCATTCACATATAAAGAGATGATGCGCAACTATGCACGAGTGATCGAAATTGAGAGATACACATAGATAAAAATTTGTAAATACTGTTTTTCTTCGGGTTTTGGACGCTGTATCATTGCTAATTTTATCCAATTTTGATAATATTGATTATTTCTTTCAACATTATTGTCTTTTTTATTGCTTTATTTTCCGTCCACTCTCGGCCTTTCTTTTGGACCAATTGGCTATACTTGGTGTGTTTAATTTTAGACTAAAACGTGTATAGCTCTGGTTGTGGAAGTCAAAGTTTAAGCAAATAAGACATCATTGGCGTTGAATAAATAACCAAAATAAATATTAGAAACTCTATTTACTCTAATATATTCGTGGTTGCGGAGAACTAATATATATATATATATATATATATATATATATATATATATATATATATATATATATATATATATATATATATATACTTTTCATTTACCGGTGGCCAATATGCTTCTCTTTTCCGCTATGACTTTCCTTTGTAAACGCCCATTACGACGTTACAAACTCCGTTAAGGTGCTCTGAATAGAGATTAGTTACTGATAGGGGGCCCTTAAGAGGGCCTGGTAATGCGTTCTCCTGAATTCATCAGAGTGTGAAGATGTTCTAATGCCTTGGGTGGACTCTGTTTGAGTTGTCGCTCCCGTGGTTGAGCTGTAATCACGATGTGGATAACGTCGTGATGGTTCTGCAATTAGATGGCTCGTCTCGCTGGTTATACTGCAACAAGATGAGTCACGGATGTAGCCAATTGTTGGTGAAACTATCAAATCACCAGCGTAGGTATTAACAGCCGACAGAACGCACACGCGTGACGTAAGGCAGCATGCAATTGCAACGACTTACTTGCATGGTAAATTGCCGTGCTTAAATAGCATGCCATGCCTACTTGCACACTATTGGTTGAACGGCAAGTTTCGCTTTTTTCTCATTGGTGCAACATAAATAATATTGAATTTAATTTACGCAATATGTCGGCCATTAATTTGTGTTGTTACAACACTTTCCTCTCTGAAAAAAAGGAAAAAAATTCCTCTCTGCGAGGCTAGATAAGAAATGCATGACAGAGTTTGAACCAAGTTAAGCAAAAATATGATGAACCCATAAATGCTGGGCTTAAATATGCTTGTTGGTTGCTTCAACCAATGATATGATGCCAGGTAACCACTAGGAATTGCTACACAAATCGTTAGCTCTAGTGGTCGGTCATAGCACGTGAGGCAAAATAGAGCAGTGTAAGTTTTTGGAGCCGCAGCGTGAAGATTTCGAGGTAAATCGCCTCTGAATTTACCAGGTTTAAGTTAAAACCTAAGCAGGTTGGATCGTTGTCAATGTGTTTGTATACGACCAAAGGAGCTAGAGTGCTCGACGTTGTGGTCATGACATTTGTAGAGTGGTCTTTGTGCAATTGATAAAGTTGAGATATGCATTTGAAAGTGGCCTGTACCATGATATGAAGCTGATCACTACTTAGTGTTGCTACACGAAAGCGTTAGCTCTAAGTAGCTGGTCATACCAAAATAGGCAGTGTAATGTCATGTGTGAGAAATACATTATAATGTAAAAATATATACATTAAAATCAAAGGTAACTGCATAAAAATATGTACACGAACATTGCCTCAGAGATGACATAATACCAAAGAACTGTTCAAAAATGCTACACAATTGTTAGCTAAGAACACCTGGTTATGCCACGTGAGACAAATACGAAAAATAACGTAAGGTTAAAAAAATTTTGATAGTTAATGTTAATGTTTAAAAAAAATCAATTACGCGTTATACAAATCAGGATATTGAGATTGTGAGCAGACGGAGCCTGCGACGTGTGTAGAAGGTTGAACGCTCTCAGGATCAGGTGGTTCGATAAACGGTTTCAACCTGTCTATGCTTACTGATGTCAGTGTAGCGCCTTGCATAATGATGAAGTATTTTGGTTGTCTGAGTAAAATCGGGTAAGGACCGCGATACTTGGGTTGTAGTGGTGCAACAGCATTATTGTTGCGAACGAGTTCTCTCTTGCAGCTGTGGAGCTGTGGGTGAACGAAGACTGGACGAGGTGTATGTCTCGGTTGCTGTTCAGACATGTTACCGAAATGAAGTCGAAGGCGGGTAGCTTCGTCTTGTGGGTCATCTTGTGCCAGTAGTAGACGTAGGAGCTGACTAGGCAGGCGTAGATCCATGCCATACAAGAGTTGTGACGCAGACGTTTTAATGGATTCACGAGTACGGGAACGCATGGCCAGCAGAACTAAAGGTAGTGCATCGACCCAGTTGCCATTAATGGACGAGGATGCTAAAGCTGCTTTGAGTTCCCTATGCATTCTCTCTACCATGCCATTAGCTTGGAGGTGGTAGGCAGTCGTCTGGCGTAAGATGCATCCCATGTACCGCAAGGTGGTTTTGAAACGATCAGATGAGGAAGCAAGTGCCTCTGTCCGTGATGACCTCATTGGGAACACCATAATTGGATATCCATGCAGAGATAAAACCGTTGGTTACTTCATCTGCAGAAATGGTGCCAAGAGGTAATGCCGCAGGCCACCGTGTAAATCTATCGATCATAGTTAGGAGGTAGCTGAAACCTTGAACCTTTGTCAGATGAACTATGTCGATGTGGACGATGGCTAGGCGAGAAGTAGATCGAAAATGTTGCAACTTAGAACAAGTGTGTCGTGTGATCTTGTTTTTCTGACAAATAGTACACTCAGAGACCCATCGTTTAACATTCTGTCTAAGTCTGTGACCCCAGAAACGATCTGTAAGAATTCGGACAGTCGCTTGGCTTCCTGGGTGAGAAATTGTGTGAATTGAATCGAAAACTTTTCTCTGAAGGCTGGTCGGCAGAACTGGCTTGTTGGGCTGCGTACCCGTGAAGTAAACAATTGGTAAGCCTTCCCACAGACGGCATATGAACTTGGTTGGGTGACGGGCTATTGATCTTTGAATGTGAATGTCACCGCGTTGTTCAGTTCGCAGGAGAGTTGGCGTTAGTGCAGGTTCACTGAGTGCCACGGAGTTGACAGTGAATGGTGACGGCGAAGGTGGTTGTAGAGAGACGTCTGGCCTGGACAGGGCATCTGCAGTGAAGTTCTGTTTGCCCTTGACGTGAAAGACGTCAAATTGCCATTCGCTTAGACGAGAAAGCTGTCTTTCCACTCTGGCAGGGTACTTGGCGATAGATGAAGTTGCGTTTCGAAGTGCGCTAACTAGTGGTGCATGATCTGTGAAAACAACAAATCTGCTACTACCAATGATGCTGATAAAATGGCGCACTGCGTCGTGGATGGCGAGAAGTTCTCGGCCGAAAGTGTCGTACCTCGTTTCTACTGGTTGGAGAGTACGCGAGTAGAAACTGATAGGCTTCCGAACTCCGTCGATCTCTTGTTCCAAAGTGGCTCCAATAGCGAATTCAGAAGCATCTGTCGTGAGTAGAAATGGCTTTTCGAAATCTGGATGCGTTAGCATTGTGGCATTTGCTAACGAGTTGATGGCAAGTCGAAGTAATTCCTCGTCTTCGGATGACCAAGCAATGATGGAATTCTTGCTAAGTCCTTTTCGGTTCCGCAGGTGCCTGCACAAAGGATAAAGTTGTTTTGAAAGTCCTGGAAGGAACTTACGATAATAGTTTAGTACTCCCAGGATTTTCTGCAAATCGCTCAAAGTCCTTGGTGACTTGATATTCTTGATTGAATTCGTCTTTGACGGCAATGGTTGAATACCTTGGGCCGTGATACGATGCCCTAAGAAGTCGACGGATGAAGTTGCAATCTGCGTCTTGTCACAGTTGATCTTGAGTCCGTGGTTGGATAAGCGTGAGAGGACATTTCGTAGATGTTTCGCATGAGATTCTAGATCTGGACTGAATACCATAATGTCATCCAGATATGACATACAATAAGCAGAGTCGTCGCGAAGTATGTTGTCTATGAATCTTTGAAATGTCTGAGTAGCACACTTGAGTCCAAAAGGCATGTAAAGATATTCAAAAAGGCCAAATGGAGTGATGACTGCAGTTTTCTCGATATCCTCTGGTGCTACCGGTATGTGATGGTACGCTTGTCTGAGGTCAATCACTGAGAAGAAATTGCTGCCGTTGAGTTTTTCAAGTAAAATGTTGATATTTGGAATAGGATATGCATCAGATTTTGTCACTGAATTTAGCTTACGGTAGTCTCCACAGGCTCTGTACGATCCGTTTGATTTAGAGACTAAGTGCAGTGGTGACGCCAATGAACTTTTCGATGGTCTGATGATTCTCTCTTCCAAAAGCCTTGAGAATTCTTCTTGGGCAGCTTTCAGCTTAGCAGGAGCCAGTGGTCGCTTCTTGAGTGCAATAGGTTGTCCTTCTGTGACGATATGATGCATCGTGTTGGAGACTCGTAGCTCTGACTTGTTAAGATCGAAAAGCGATTTGTATTTTCGAAGAGCTGCTGATATCTCTGCTGAATGATGCACTGGGGTTGGCTGAATGACCTGTAACTCCAAACTCTCGGAGGCGTGTCCAAAAATTGTGCTCAAGTCCGGTGGAGGGGTCGATGATCTTTTGATTGACAAGATCAACAATGAGCCGAAATTTTAGAAGGAAATCAAGGCCTATTATATTATGTGAGACCTTGGCAATGATGAAGTTGTGGGAAAATTCACGTCGTAGACCTATGTTGAGTGTGCGGTATTGGCAGCCATAAGTTGGTATGGGCTCGCCTGTAGCTGTTGCGAGAAGAACGCCTAGCGACATCTCGGCCATTGAATCACCTTTGAGAACTGAGACTGCCGCACCTGTGTCTACGATGTACTCTTCGCCAGTTTTGAAATCAAGAAGGTGCAGAAGTTCGTTTGGCTGTTTGGCCGGGTCATACAAACAAGTAGGCTGGTGATTGCGACCGGCATTGTCTGTTTGGTTCTCTATGTGAAAATTCGGCGTGGACGAAAAGAGTCGACAGGGATGTCGGATTGTAGTTGGCTTCTTCCCTGTAGCGCCGTTGATACCGTTGATGCCGTTGATGTGCAGAAAGTACGGTCTTCTACTTCCTGCGCCAGACGTTTCCCGATACTGATGTACCCTTGTGCCTGCGGTCTGTTGTCCTCTCCGTCAGCTGTGGAAATTGACACTCATTCGGAAATTCTTCGGAACGACAAAGACAAACTTGGCAAGCATAAAAACTTCTGGTGGTTATAACACCAGTTCTTTGGAGCATATTTATTAAAGGATTGCGGAGATCTCGATCACCGCCTACCATTATAATTTGACTTGGAAACGAATTTTGGTCGAGCATTCACTTGATTTAGCTCGGATTTGGTAATGGCCAATCCTTCTAGAACTTTGGCCATGTTCACCACTGTGCTAACTCACATCTCTCAGATAAGTCATCTATAGAGAGAGTGTTGGGGAGCTGTCTGGCAAAGAGTTTTAATGTTTGGGGAAGATTGTTTATAAAAACAACCTTAGCCTCATGGTCAGAAATGTTGGTTTTACACCAACGTTTCCGTAATTCCCTCAGTATTTCGATGGGGCCAAGATTTGGCATATCTAACTGCACATATTTGTTTATTATCTGCTCGTTTCCGTGGGTCCAAGCAAGGATTCTACCTCGTTTTGTAGGCCCAAAATGGGATTAGGTAGCTTCCTAATGGCCTCAAGCTTAGGATAAATCCGTCGCTACAATTCAGAAGGTAGTTTAGCAAAAACCTTCGACAGTTTTTGATGACTGTCTTAATCAGGAAACGGGGAGAAAGCGGAGTCTACGCGCATAAAAAATAGCTCACTATCTCCATCCCAAACAGGAACATCAAGATCTACAATTGGACCTGACATTTTAACAATCTCACGGGATCTTAAAAGCATAAATTTATAAGCAATATGAAAATATATAAATATACTTTAACGAAACGCTTACCCACAAACAGCTTCCACAGTTGAATGAGCACAGAACAAAAAAAAGTAACTGTTTCCAAAAATCCGCAATTGAGCCTGTCGAGTACGTACGGTGCCGTTTCGTACGTAGGAAAGATTAACAGAGGCCCCGTTGGCCTTTGATGACAATGTATTATTATATTTATCCCCCCAAAAACAATTCAACACAAATCCACGAATAGATATACCCAACAAAATTCCCAGAAGACCACGATCACGGTAGAGAAAACGCCAATGTTAATCGATTTTTATCCAAAAAAAATCAGAACAATAATCAATATCCTGGCGCGGTCGCCAATTTTGTAAACGCCCCGGCTTCAAGTAAATGCCGTACGACGTTATAAACTCGGTTAAGGTGCTCTGAATAGAGGTTTGTTACTGATAGGGGGCCCTTAAGAGGGCCTGGTAATGCGTTCTCCTGAATTATTCAGAGTGTGAAGATGTTGAAGAGCCTTGGGTGGACTCTGGTTGTTGTCGTTCTTATTGTAGAGTTGTAATCACGATGTGGATAACGTCGTTCAGGTTCTGCAATTAATAGGCTCGTCTCGCTGGTTATACCGCAACAAGATGAGTCACGGATGTAGCCAATTGTTGGTGAAACTATCAAATCACCAGCGTAGGTATTGACAGCCGACAGAACGCACACGCGTGACGCAAGGCAGCATGCAATTGCAACAACTGACTTGCATAGTAAATTGCCGTGCTTAAATAGCATGCCATGCCTACTTGCACACTATTAGTTAAACGGCAAGTTTCGCTTTTTTCTCATTCGTGCAACGTAAATAAAATTTAATTTAATTTACGCAATATGTCGGCCATTAATTTTTGTCGTTACACCTTTAATATACATTTTAAAATGAAATCATTAATATTTTATATTTTACACTTGCTTATAAATATACACTGTTCCGTGTTTGGTTGCTGGGTTGCTGTGGCGTATTTATTAAACAACAATATAATGTACGCCAAAGCCAGCAAGAGAAAAAATGTAGTCCCGATGGCGAGTCCATTAATGGCCCATTGCTGGCGTAGGTTCGACAAGTATTACTAAGTTGCTGACAGGCATGTGGCAAATGCTTCAGTGGGGTTATGCCTTTTGTGCACGCTTTCGTGGTGTTGAGGCCCCTAACCTATTCGAGTCTGTAAGCCCCATAGATGCCAGATCGCTGGAAGTCCTAAAATTCACAGTAGAGTCTGATATGCTTATATTATTGCTTGTGTCATTTAAATTCAAGTCCGCTATGTCCTGCACTAACTTGCATGTGTCCTTATACTTAATATCGGTATCCATGATCAAATGTTTTAATAATTAAATTGAAACTTACTTTGGCAAATGGAAGGTGAGAGTCGGACAGCTACTATGCCAGCAATAATCTGTTTTGATGAGTACGTGACCCACAGATAAAACAATTATACCTGTTCCAAGGCTCCTCCTCAGTGCTATATTATATCAGAACACAAGGCAAGGATTGGAAGAGTATATTGAAAATTGTTGTAATCGTTTATAATGGAAAGAAATGTTAAAATGCAGCAGACCAAAGTTTCAATACCAGACAGTAAGCAAGATACTCAAAAACTGAAAATAGCGCACAATTTTAAAAATCAAGTATTTAAACAAAGAATGTTCTGGAAAATAAAAAGAAAAAATTCTTTTTAAATAAATTTGTTACAATCAGCTATGGTGGTTTAAATTTATCATTCAAGGTCATTTTATATAAGGCGGAGGATTCAACATCCTCCACATACACTACCTTCTCAAAAAAAAGAGAGGAACGACTAATAGTAGATTGTAATCATCGTTCTTCGGCTAACGATGTATTCTTCCAGAACGTTTTGTGCATACTGGCGCCCCTGACGTCGTCATCTCGCCCGGTACAACATTCGCTGGTTCTTCAAAATCATCTGGTGTCGACAAATAGTTTTCATGCTGTGATTCAGTAGAATAAGATTTTGCTATATTAGACAACGATTCTTCAGAGTTTTGCATTTCATTATGTGCCTGCATGATGGGATTGCACACCTCAGATTCGCCCATGGAACGGTCTTTCGACGCATCTTTTAATTCGGTCACACCGTCAATCCAGATAAACTGGGGAATACAGCGATCCAACGTAACACAATCCTCAATGCCATTTATTTCTATGATGACGTTCTTGTCAGTCATCCTCTTGACCTTGTAAGGTCCTTTGTAAAATGGTGTTAGGCAGTTCTTCCTATTCTCATTAGTTATATATACATGCGAAGCCGATTTTAAATCGGAGGACACATAGCATTTAGTTTTAGGTTTCCCAGTCTTTGTTGGGGCCAAACGACACATCTTGTCTCTAAGTGCTCCTACAAACCAATCTACATAACTAGAATCCCAATCAAGACTACTTGGAGTTTCTATTAGAAGATCTCCAGGCAACATTAATGGTTCTCCATAAACCAATTCTGCTATGGAAGTTCCTAATTGTGCCCTATATCTGTTGCGCATGGCGAGTAGTACTATAGGAAGATCGTGTATCCAGCTTGTTTCACTAGTACACCTTAATGCAGCTTTCAGTTCACGATGTAGCCTTTCTACCATCCCATTCGCTCGTGGGTTATATGCGCTAGTATGTATTATAGTGGTTCCCATGATGTTGAGGGATCTTACGAAAAACTCTGACATAAATTGACTACCACGATCACTAGTGACCTTTTCCGGAACACCATAACACGATATCCAATTATGTAGAAACGCGAACAAAACTTCTTGCGCTGTCATGTCTTTTAAAATCGCCACTTCAAATTTACGACTAAATCTATCTACCATAGTCAGCAAGTATTTGTTTCCGTTTACTTCAGGCATCTCAACAATGTCTATGTGTACGCTTGGCACAGGCTCTTACCCATACCCGTATGTCTTTAGACATGTGCGGCCATACGTATCTGTCGTTGATCAATCGAATGGTGGCTTTAATGGATGGATGACCCATGTCATGCAACACTTGGATAATCTTGGCCCGTAACTCCAATGGCACATATGGTCGTGGTTCACTTCTAGATGTTTCGCATAACAACCACTTGCCACTTATGAGCTTACGAACATATCCCGGTCTTTTAGATAATACAAATGTAAAGGGATCCGATCCTTGCGCTTCCTCGATTTGACTAACGAAATCGTTCATAGATTCATCTAAATTTTTTAATGGACCTTGAAATATCAGCTCGACATCAGCTTCATTCGGTTGGCTAAGTGCATCGACCACCACATTCTCCTTACCAGCAATATGAGACACAATGAAATCGAACTCTGCTAACCGTGTTATTTGGGAATTTACTCTACGCGAGTAATTAAGCCTAGCTGTCTTACCAAGTATGCTAATCAATGGCTTATGATCGGTCAATAACTTATTCTTATGACCATCTAAGTAATGCTCCAAGTGTATCACTGCGGCATACACTGCTAGAAGCTCTTTTCCAAACGTATCATAACGTTTTTCTCGATCATTAAGCTTACGGCTATAAAACCCAATCGGTCTTACTACGTCCTGATCTCTTTGCTGTAGCACTGCCCCTAATGCAACATCTGAGGCATCTGTGATTAGTTCGAAAGGTTTTTCCCAATCTACAGGTGCTAATGTGGTTACGTCACTTAACATGTCCTTGGCCTTTTGGAAATTTTCTCGGTCTTCTTGACTCAAGTTTATAGGCCAAGACTTCTTGATCGTGCTCTTTTCACGAGTGAGATGGCTTGTTAACGATCCAAGAATTCCGGCTAGACCTGGAATGAATCGACGATAATAGCTGATCATACCCAAGAACCTTCGCAACTGGCGTACGGTTCGGGGTTCCGTTACGTCCTTAATAGCTTGGACCTTATCTTCCAAAGGTTTAATTCCGTCTTTGGAAAGTATATGCCCAAGGTATTTAACTGAAGAGCAACCTGTATTACTCTTATTAGGTTTGACCACTAATCCATATTGTTCCAGCCTGGTCAAAACCGTTTCCAAATGCGTACGATGGTCATTTCGGGAGCGACTAAAAATAATTATGTCGTCTATATATACTCTCGCAAATGGACAATTCTGAAGGATTTCTTCAGCCACACGCTGGAATGTCTGACTGGCATTTTTCAAACCAAAAGGCATTCGAAGAAATTCATGCGATCCCCCTCCTGGAAATCTGACTACGGTGAGTGTTATCGAACTTTATTCCATTGGTACCTGATAGTACGCTTTCTGGAGATCTAAAGTTGAATAAACCTCATATCCCATTATATCTCGGTGTAAGGTACTCTGGTTAGGGAGAGGATAAGAATCACCCTTCGTCA
Organism: Eudiplozoon nipponicum; assembly: GCA_029291075.1. NCBI lineage: Eukaryota > Metazoa > Platyhelminthes > Monogenea > Mazocraeidea > Diplozoidae > Eudiplozoon > Eudiplozoon nipponicum. The sequence continues at coordinate 99,441 of JAQBSW010000001.1, forward strand.
CTGAGTTTAATAGACGATAATTCCCACAAACCCTCCATTGACCCGGTTCAGGTTTGGGAACTACCACTATTGGGGAAGCAAAATTGGAATTTGACCTTCTACAAATCCCCTCTTCGCGCAATTGGTGAAATTCGGACAAAGCAACTTGTTGCTTGTGTTGTGCCAATGGTTGAGCCTTTGGTGAACAAGGCAACGGAGCCACCAATTCTATTAGGTGTTCTACTCCTGTCTTCAGACCTATCCTTTTGGCACTGAAAGGTTGAAACACTGCTAGGTGCTTCTCGATTATATCGGCAAAGTCATGTGCGACTGTTGGACGAGGTAAGAGGACTGTTCTAACTGCCGACACGTTAGACTCAGTATGTGTTGATGTCCCTACGCCTTCTGCGATAGTCCTGGCTATGGGGTCTAATGTCAGCTTAAAATGGGTCAAAAAATCCATGCCAATGATATGGTCCTTGACATCGGCTACTAGAAAATTCCATAGGAAGGAAGATTTCTGGCCTAATGTTACCGACATTTCTTTCATCCCTTTTACTTCAATCGGACTACCATTCGCGGCCCATAGTTGATAATCAAATGTGGGGCAATCTGCTTCCACCACGTCTGACCTAACTATGCTTACCTCAACACCCGTGTCTATGAGAAATTCTAATCCAGATAATTCATCCTTAATAATGAACTTTTTGCTGGACACTCCGGCAATGTTTTCAAGATCCCCGCTTAGTGAGAATCGGACTCTCTTGCCTCCTATCTCGGTGCTATTTGTACTAGTCGCATCTTTTGCTTTGAGTATGTCTTTTAGAGGCATATCTGGGAGCCTATGCAATGGAACCCCCCCTACGGCTCCTACTAGCGGGGGTTGTTCCCTTTTCCCGGTGACGGATTCCTCTCAACCGGTTTTGTGCTTCCTTTCCATGTGGGTCCACCTAATCGCGGGTAATTACAATTTTCTTCTTGGCACTTCGCACTGCGTCCGTATTCGCAATGTGCCTTGCACCATCCGCGTGGCCCTCCGAAGCGTTGACGCGAGTGACTCCTTCGACGTCTATTATACCTATCCTGACTCTGAAGTTGTGCAATATCACTACGCAAGCTAGCAACTTCTCTACATAAGAAACGCAAAGTTTCTTGTATAGCCAGGTGGTTTTCGGTATCTGCCCTGACTGGCTGCATCGTTACAGAATCTGCCATTACAGCATGTACTTGTGGTTCTTGCTGTTTATACACGCCGTCTAACCCTCTGAGTTTTGTTGGCCAATCTATGTTCATTGTGTCAAATACTTCCATTGTTGTTCTGAGCCTAATTGGTAGCTCAGCTGTAAAAATGGAGTTGACTACATCTCTAGATATATTCAACCTGGAAGCTTTTGTGCAAAGGCGTTCGTAAAATTCGGACGGCAGTTGACGCCCCATTTTTTCTAAGCGTAATAATTCGCACATTTGCGCTGATCTTCCAGGCTGATATCTCTGTTGAATTTCTGCCATTAATAACTCAAATGCATTATACGGATTTTCTTCTACAGTTCTGTCTCTGAAATTTTCCAAAGCATTTCGGAAATTTTCAGGCAATGCCATCCATGCTGCAACAAATTTTTCCATAGGGTTCACGATATTGTAAGCACTAAATATCATTTGGGCATCTCCTACCCAACTTGAATGTTTTCCTGACTTATACTGTGGTACACTTAATATTTTTGGACTGGCGCGGTCGCCAAATTTTGTTGAGGCCCCTAACCTATTCGTGTCTGTAAGCCCCATAGATGCCAGATCGCTGGAAGTCCTAAAATTCACAGTAGAGTCTGATATGCTTATATTATTGCTTGTGTCATTTAAATTCAAGTCCGCTATGTCCTGCACTAACTTGCATGTGTCGTTATACTTAATATCGGTATCCATTATCAAATGTTTTAATAATTAATTGAAACTTACTTTGGCAAATGGAAGGTGAGAGTCGGACAGCTACTATGCCAGCAATAATCTGTTTTGATGTGTACGTGACCCACAGATAAAACAATTATACCTGTTCCAAGGCTCCTCCTCAGTGCTATATTATATCAGAACACCTGGCAAGGATTGGAAGAGTATATTGAAAATTGTTGTAATCCTTTATAATGGAAAGAAATGTTAAAATGCAGCAGACCAAAGTTTCAATACCAGACAGTAAGCAAGATACTCAAAAACTGAAAATAGCGCACAATTTTAAAAATCAAGTATTTAAACAAAGAATGTTCTGGAAAATAAAAAGAAAAAATTCTTTTTAAATAAAGTTGTTACAATCAGCTATGGTAGTTTAAATTTATCATTCAAGGTCATTTTATATAAGGCGGAGGATTCAACATCCTCCACAGTGGTTACTATGAGAGCCATGCCAATACATGCATATATGTTAGAATTTCGCATCCAAGCATACATAAATATTATAAAATTTATGTTCTGTATTAAAGAAATTATTTACCTTCGCTCTGTACACATTTTATGTCAGTTTAGTAATTTTCTAAACCAACTAAAATAATGTAGATGTTTTTCAACGAACTCAGATAGTTCCTAAATTGGTTACTTATTGTGCAGCCGACATTTCCAGTCAAGTTCAATGTATGCGAGACTGCTAGAAGTGAGAGCCGCATATCTAAATTTGATTTCCATATATATTCAATGCAGTTTGATCCTCGATAGTCAGTTTGCCGTCGTACTCTGATGATGATCATGGAAAGTCGAAGCGCGTCAGTGCGTTGCGGCTGACGGTAGTTTACTCATGTTGTTTGACGACTGGTTAAATACAATGGGATTGGTAATTACTTCAAGCTCGCAAACTTGATTTAAAGTATTGTTACCACCACCCGCGCAATCAATTATCCTAAGTTTTCTTGTGTTGGAATTGAGGCTAGAGAACCAGTGAAACAACAAGTGGTATACAATTTCTAATAAAGGGAAATGTTATAATTGAATTTTTAATGTATGTTCTGTTTAAATAACCAAATTAGCTTATGCGAGTGCAGACGAATTCTGATCATTTTCCTGGTATAAGTTTGGCGAATCTGTTAACCAACGAGTCACCAGTTCGTCATTGGGCGCGCGTCAGAGCTAGTGATGGCAGATTTTATTGTGATTTCTTTATCAGTCTACGAGTTGCCGATGTAAACGACAACCCGCCATCCTTCGCTGCTTTATCATTATCAAAAGCATCAGTGAATAGTGATGAGCCAGTGATTTTTGCACAAATAAATAAGGATGCCCCGGTGGGAACGGTTGTGGATCAAGTGCGTGCATTCGATCCTGATGCAAGTAAGTTATTTGAACATTAATAAAAATAGTTGTTTGAAGCCTCACTAATAATGAACCTCATTTTCTTTTTCAGCCCACACATAACCATGAATAAAGTTTGGTGCCTACGCGGCACTGAATCTTCATTATCACATTCCTGTGTAGTGTTTTTTATGATGACGAGGACGATGCTGGTGGTAATGATGATCATGATGATGGGCTTCAAATGCGATAAAATAATTTTTGCAGCTTCATTAATGTTTGTATCTCATTGCTTCATTAGTCTACTGCCACTCTAATTTTGGGATAAGTTTCTATTTTTTCCTTTTTGAATAACGTGGTCGATTGTTGTAGAGAACTAAGTTAAGTTTGCCAACGTTAAAAGATTCTTGATCGTCGATTTAATTTGTTAATTGATACTCGGCATGCTCTGTATTTATAAATAATGGCAGAGTTGTGCAATGTGGCTCGTAGTCAGAGAAATTTCCAGCATGAAGACCAAGGCGTTGTAGCCAATCGTACTGGCAACGGTAGCCTGAACTCTTCCAATTCTGCCAGATTAAGGTCATTCTCTATCATACCAGGCATCGAATTCGGTAGATCTGCACAGTTAAATGAGAAATGGTAGAATAAATAGTATATCTGCCATAGGAGGAGAGAAGCTTTTGTTATAGGCATCAAAAGTCAATTGCTCCGAGCAGATGCTGCTCCTCAGCCTTGGGCGGAGGACAGTCGAAGAAAAGTACATCGAATTCACACTTACCTACTTTTAATAGGCGACCTGTTTTTTCTTTACAGCATACAGTTAACTAGAATTTTTAATGGGTATATGGTGATAAAGCGTCAGTTTCTCACCTTCTTATGTTTTTCTTTGTGGTATGCCATGACTATGAATAATATTTAACAGTTGGGCGGCGGTGAAGCATCCTTATTTCATGCCTGTATAATGCTGCTTATGATGTCGATGATAATAATAATGGTTATGATGATGTTGGTGTTGTTGTGATGATGGCTGTTTAGTTTGCGGTGAGGATGATGTCGATAAGGCCATTTCGACATACTCAATTTTTGGTGGTTGGTTTCTTAAATGTGCGTTTTTCGATACAGGCTCGAGATCTTTTGAAAATTTTCTGCAGCAATTATTTTATTTTTCCGTTCGAATGACGCAATATATTTCCATGAAGGCATAAGTGATATTGATAAATTTTAAGGAATCTCTTGATGTTTATGGAACTTTTAATGAAGTTGGTTCTCGATTCGCACTTCTGCGCCTAATGGTTATAGCTGTGTTGAAATTGTTTATTAGTAATATTTTTATTGTATATAACTAATGCAAAGGAATAAATATTACATATTTATGTTCATTAATGTTGAAATTTTTATTTTGTACACTTAATGCTACTTTGTATGCATCGTTATAGGGAGATCGCCTTTCTGTTATTGGACAAGTTAGATTTCTAGCAAACTCTTTTCTTCTATTATAAATTCTAAATCCACTTTTTGACCTCCTGGGTTTCTGCTAAATTTAACTTTCTGGTAATAGCTCATCTGGAATTACCTTCTGGCATATCTCAAATCATCTAAGATGTTTTCGTCTGTGCAAATTTTTAATAGGTTTTCCAAAGTTGCTTACCGCATTATTATTTGTTGATTGGTTTTATGTTTATCCATTAGTTTATATTTCCCATGTATTTTCCTTTTCGGATCGCCGTTATATTATTAAGCATAGTGGATTTCCGAAATATTGTCTTTCTCTTTTCTAAATCTGTTTGGCTTTGAAATTTGTTTTTGTTAATATGGAAACAAAAAAATCTTACCCCCAACATTGTTTGCCGTTTCATGCCATTTCACCATAACTGATCAACAATTCGCGGTTATACATTTTACATGGACATATCTATTGGTCTGGATTTCGAAACAAACGAACATAATAAAGCTAACACAAGATAAAATATAACGGATATCCTGAGCAATTAATTGATTTTATTGTTAAAATCGGTGTTCAAAAATAACGGAAGAGTGCAGGATCAAAAAGAAGACAATAGAAAGGACGTTATTTATTGAGTTGGGTGCCGATTTCTCCCTTTACCCCGAAGGCTTCCACACCATAATTATTAATCACTGGAGATTTTGGTCGATTCAATCTTGGAGACTTTACGTTTCGATACCTCTGTCGTAATACCTACATCAGGAATCTAATAACAGTATTGAGCAATGTGCATGCGTGAAATCTCAACCGATTAGACGGTTATAATCCACAGTGAGGGAACATTACAGGTCAAACAGATGTGTCGAATCGAAAGGCGAATTCACACTCTCAATCACATAGCATTTCATTGAAACCTCAAATGGATGTTAACAGATGCATGTTAAATCACAAAAAAGAAATTAATGCAATAATATAGAACGTTTTGTGAGTGAATATTTTGCAGCTTTACTTTTATAAGTATAAAAGTGTGTATTGATGTTGAGCCTGATTTAAATGTGATACTATCCTCCACTTTCCATTCACTCTCTCCCAGCATGGATTTTATGCTTTGTCCCCACTTTGAAATATGTAAAAATTGTAGCCTGTTCATATATGAGTCCAAATTCCCAAGGTAATAAGTAAAATAAGTTAAGCAATTTATAGGGATTCTCCTTATAGGAAATTCTTTAAGTTCTGCCTCGAATTTGCCGCGGACGGGTTTCGAATCGTTGATCCTATGTTTCCGAATTTCGGACTATCTATTGCGCAAACCTTGCTACATACTAACCCAAAACTTTAATTTATATTCCGACTTCTGCTGTTTGGTTAGACTTTCATTAAATCAGCTCTCTCAACTTAGCGTTCGAATTAGTCAACCCCATATATAATTATAGAACAGATATCTTACCAACCTGGAGAATTGATATTGCATTGAATTATCGATATATCGTTTAATTGCGAATTTTTCTGATCCTTGTGCCTGACAGAAGTTAATGAATTCGCGTTACTAATATTAATTTTATCGAAGATAATTCACTTGTATTTTAGAAAGGATTTTATCAGCCCTAACTGATTATGGGTATTTAAATTTATTGAGTATGCATTACATAAACATTTAATTCCTTAGGATGTAACTTCTGCCGATTTGAAGGAATGTTAAGTTAAACCATGTTAGACTGAAGAGCAAAACGAACGCAAACATTGTGTTTAGCAGTATCATCCAAAATATTTAAAAAAAAATTATGTATGCTTCTTTTGGGTTATGCGATTTTTGGAGTTCATCGTACCATTCCCATTTTCAAAGTTAAAAATAAATTTTGTCAAAGACAAGAAATCTAGATCTCAAAAATTTTCTTAGTTGTTTACAACTGTCCATTTCTATATATTCTAAAAGAAAAAGAAAATCAAAACGATTGTCGAGTGTTAAACAGGGAAGCACCCAATCAATTGCGTTCGTCACTTGTCGTTGAGTTTATTCTCGAACATACTTTTTATGTTTGCCTAGATAAAGTTGAAATTTCTTAACAGCTCTTCATATATTGATATTTTATTTATCCTTTTGCATTTAGTAATGATTGTACAAGTTTGTGTCGGCTGCAGCTGTAGCCACACACATATATAGGCAATTCAATTAAACAACAATTGATTGCGTGGATGATATTAAAATTATTAAAATAAAGTTAAGTCTGCGAGCTTGAAAGGAACACCAATCCCACTGTATTTAACCAGTCGTCGAATAATTTGATTTTAAAAAATTGTCAGGTGAGAGCCGTATATACTATTTTGCTTTCAATATATATGAAATGCGGTTTGATCCTCGTTAGTCAGTTTAATTTAGTACTCTGTTGATTGATCATGGAAGGTCGAAACGCGTCAGTGCGTGCGAATGGCGGTAGTTTTGCTATGTTGTTCGACGACTGTTTAAATAAATATGGAATGGTGTTTAATTCGAGCTGGTAAACTAGATTTAAATAATTGTTATTACCATCCGCGCAATCAATTATTATTTAATTTTATCACCAGTCCCATTTTGACACTCATTTTTGATTATAAACTATTCATCGAATAACGAAGCAAATACAATTCGTCACGTATATTCAATTATGTATTATGTGTTGCGAACCTAGTCACGTATATATAATTGAATGAACGTTGGTGTCGTGGGCAAGGATAAAATGTATATAATACAAGGCAGCCATCTTGAAACTGACATCAGTCCTACAATTAGCACACATTTGTGACTATGAACTATTCATAGAAAAACGTAGAGAAGACAATTAATCCGATATATACATTAATACAGATTGGTTTCTTGGACGGTGATTTAAAGTAGTTAAACCAAGGTGTCCATTATGATATAAACACATGTCCCAGTATTATCACATATTTGTGACTAAACTATTCATGGAATGATTTAAATAATCAATTCATCCCGTATATAATTGAAAGCACATTGGTTTCTGGGGCGTTGAAAATATATTTAAATCAAGGTTGCCATATTGATCTAAACACCAGTTTGTCACTATAGACTATTCATCGAATAACGTAGAAAAGGCAATCCATCCCGTGAATAATTGGATGCGCATTGGTTTTGTGGGTGGTTATAGTATACTTATTTTATGCTGACAAACCTGCGTAAATAATGGACCTATTGGTTACATCGAGGTAGCCAACTTGGTTTAAATCATTCATTGAGTTAATTGTTAAAAAGTGAGTCTAGGAGAAAAATTAAAGTGTCAGACCTGAAAAGAGTACAGTCTACTTGAACATTCAAGTTCGCAGGGACTGTTTTTCACAAAACATAGAAAAAAGTAGAAGTGGCTTTACCGCGCATATTTAATGCAGCTAAATTATGAGAGTTATACAAGCTAACACATTTGCTTTTAGCAAAATTTAGTGAAAATCAACATTTAGTGCTGATTTAATATATAATTTAACACTGCATGCGTAAGTCGTCGATGAACATATGTAGGCAGATCGAATAAGCGGATAACAACTAGAGTGAATAAATATTGTATTTTATGTTCATCGTAATGGCAAATTTTTCTTCTTATCATCGCACATCACAATGTTATTCTGATTCAATCATATCAATTGTATCAATTGTACCGTCCAATTGTCCAACAATGCTCACTCAAATTTATAGTGGGTAAAGGGCATAATACCGGCTCCTACTGATTAGTCGCCAGTAAGCACGAAACGAATTTGCACATGAGATTATGCCTTCCTTTCATGCTGACTTTGAGTTTTTTTCTGGTCATATGTGAACTATTTTTTTACTAGATGCGCAAAACCTAACACATAGTTGCAAATATGTTAGTTCTCTGCAAAAAAAACTGTATCATTCATATCTATGTATTATAATCAAGGATGCGAACTTGATTATAATAAATGTTATCACCAGCCGCGCAACCAATGTTCGTTTAATTACATTCATATCTAGTTTGCGAACGGGAAGAGCAAACACCCGACGCACATTTTGGCAAAACTGATGTCATTGATGCTACTGTTAGACAAATTGATTCCCTGCTGCGTGACAGGGAATAGATTGAGTGCCTGTCCCATGTTGTACTTAAAAAGGTGTATGCATCCAATTTAAAATTGAAGACAGTGGAAGCAATTACCTTGTTGGGTACAACATGGGGCAGGTAATTAAACGAACCTGATTGTTTTTAAAGTTCCTAACCTTTATTTTAACGACGTAATCGTCGCCTGGTCAATCTAAAGAGAATAATTATTTTTTAGAAGTTTTTCATGATAACGAATATTCCAAACAAATCTATAACTTAATCTAGTTAATTGGCTAGAAAATTAATTTCTTTCTATTTTTAACTATTTGCAATTATTTGTCAACATTATACTAAACTAGGGAAAATGTGAACGTGCATTCTGTAAGCCTAACTTAAGTTCTTTGCCACTCATTGGTTCTTTCGTTCGGTTGCATGTTCCAGTGAATGAATGTGGTTAGCAGAGTAAATGTACAAGTTGAGCTAGTTAGTATTACGCGCTTACATTCGAATAATACATTTTTTATATCATTTTGGATGCAGTTTGTCATTATCGTGTATTTGGGTGGTTTTCCATTTTAGCTTGCTATAAATTCAATAAAAAGGAATCGTTTTGCCTTTTTTCTATTCTTTATATCCTGCCATAGCTCTGTCTCGATTCTTAGCAAGCTCAGTTTATTTGGCTGTCTAATGCTGACTTCGTGATTTTTGTTAGAATAAATTTAAAATTTACTATTTGGCTTAAAATCTGTGCTCGAACTTCTGTTTTCTTCTTCGGATTTCTCTGCTCCTGTCGCTGTGTCTACGTGCTGTGAAAAGGTGACTCCTTCGGGCTGATATACGCAATTGCAAAGTATAGTATAAATGATACTTCTCAAGGGCAAAATTCACGTTACTTTGATATCGATCAGTTTACGGGCATCTTAAGAGTCGCAAATCCGCTGGATAGCGAATCTTTTGCGATACACAAATTGACCGTGATTGTTACTGATGGAAATTCGGTGAATGAATTCGATTATAAACTAGAAAAGGTGAGAATAATTCCCGTTTTATTCATATGGTTACCAGACACGCATTTTTATAGTCGATTCAAATTTCTCCTATGCAAATAAACGGTTTTACTTACGAAGAAACTTCAAATTATTTAAAAAATAATGCTATATAAATGAAAACGAGTGCCCACAATGAATAAAAAAAATCTACTTGTCGAATTTCATTTGCTATCTGCCGTAATTTTTTATATGAAATAACATAGTACAAATAAGGAAATCCTGCTATGTTTTGCAGGATTTTTTTACTGACTGCTTACACACATACATGTGGTTGACATTCTATAGTTAGAAGTTTATCATTCATTCGAACAAGCCTTCTCATGCATGACAGGGTATTTGGTAGTTGTCAATTTTTGACTATTGAATCTGCTATTCGCTACCTTGTATAAAATAATACTGAGACATATTAGATGGCATAACATATATTGTGATTTTTAAAAGATGAATCTCGTTGCGCAGTGCTGTCCTTCTTGTTGTGGATTTGACCGCATTTTTCTTGTGCGGGACAATTGATAGCACTCTTAGGTCAGTAAAATCTTGAATTTTCATCATTTTCAGGTGATGTAATTTTTGGCCTCAATTGATGGGTTCTCACTTGTCCCTTCTTCTTTAAGCCTTCAATTTGCTGATTGTCTGAAAATATTGTGATTCTTTGACTTATGTACTGAGAATAAATCCGGAGTGCATAATAATAATAATAATAATAATAATAATAATAATAATAATAATAATAAAATAATAATCTCTATATATAAACATGAATGTTTGTCTGTAAGTATGTATGTATTTCCGCAAATAAAATGAAAACGGCTCCACCGATTCGCATCAATTTCGCTACACCATTTCTACCACTTCCTGGGAAGGTCACTATCTATATGGGATTCAGATTGGTTGTGTGCAAGATGATATTTTGACACCTGAACCCCAATATATATGTACATATAAATATAACTTAAAATGTCTGCCTAATATATTATGCCATAACAAAAAATAAATGTATTTTTCTGTTTATCATCCTACTAATAAAGTAACAAAATTTAATAAACAAAAAATCGCAAAATCGGTAGACTTCAATTTCGGAAGCTCATCTAATGTTTTATGAAATATGCATGCCAAAAGTTTTTTCTAAAATTATGATCAAATCTATGTACTTCGCCCTCATTTTTTGAAAAAACTAATTACTATAGCACCAAAGCGTGCTACGTTTTCGTGCATCTAAATATGTTATGTACATTTTAAATTGCTTTTATATCTATATATTTAAAGATGAATGTTTGTCTCCAGGTATGTAGTGTGTGTGTATGCCCTCAAATAAAATGACAACAACTCCATAGATTCGCTCTAATTTCGCTACACCAATTCATTCACTTTTTGGAAAGGTCACTATCTGTATGTGATTCAGATTTATATTGTGCAAGATGATATTTTGACACTTGAACTCCAATATATATTTTCATGTAAATATAACTTTAAAAGCCTGCCTAACATATTCTACTATAAGAAAAAGATAAATATATTGAGTTTTATCATCCTGCTACCTTAGTAACATAATTGAATAAATTAAAAAGCGCTAGAGTGGTAGTATGCAATATCGGAAACTCATTTACTGTTTTATGAAATATGCACGCCAAAAGTTGTTTCTAACATTTTGCTCAAATCTTTATACTCTGCTCCAATTTCATGAAAAAATAATTAATATAACACCAGAGCGTACTAAATTTTCGTACATATAAATATGTTATGCTTATTTTAAATTGACTTTATATATATATATATATATATATATATATATATATATTTTTTTGAAATGCGAGCTTTAATAAAATTCATTGTACCCTTCCTGTGTGCAAAAACAAAAAAAATATCAGATATAAGAAACATTTCTTTCGCATTGTCTTCTCAAATATCTACTAATGAACATATTTTTATATATAAATTGGAAAGCAAAAAAAGATAGAAATATGTGAACATAGAGAGAGTGTTCACATATTTCTATCTTGTTTTGCTTTCCAATTTATAAATAAAGATATGTTCATTAGTAGATATTTGAGAAGACAATGCGAAAGAAGTGCTTCTTATACCTGATAAAATTTCTTTTGTTTTTGCACACAGGAAGGTTATAATGAATACTATATATGTATATATATATATATATATATATATATATATATATATATATATATATATATATGTGTCCATTCACTTCGAATATTACACAGTATATTTTCATTAGGAAGAAAAAACACATTAATAACAAAGTGGATAATGGCCATTTATTTCGAGCATACTGTTTGGAAATTTCTGTCACCTTATGTGAATATGCTTTTTCCTCTTCAGTTTTTTGCCAATTCGATTGAATGTTTGCTGATTCTAGTCGAGTGCCTGTTCGGTCTTGCCTGGATACTAGTAAATTGTTGTTGAATTTTGTTATTCGTGGCCAATCGAATACACCCTACAACATAAACCAGCTAAGTTTCCCTGCAAAATAATCCAATCAATATGAAACATCATTAACGCAAACACTATCAAGGACTCCTTCGAGCTAGCTGATAAACTGAATGGGAAGGTCTCACTTGACGTCTCATCCTTATTTACATACCACTGGATAAGACAACGGGGATCTTGTGTGGCCTTATTAAAATGAGTTTTTATGATTTCCCTATATGCCACAATGACATCAAAGACCGCATATTGGCATGTAAAAAACGCGCAATTTACATTTAAAAGTATATACTACCGCCAGATCAATGGTGTAGCTATGGGAAGCTGCATTGCACCCCTCCTGGCATATGTATACATGTATCATCTTGAAAAGTATAATTGACCAGTGTGCACTCTACAAAAGGTATGTAGATGATATATTTGTGTTTATCTCAGAAGCAGCAGATCCTTTCGAAATCCTCAAACAAGCAAACGGAGCCGATCCAGACATCAAATTCAATCTCGAGGTAGAGAAAGGAAATAGTTTTCCCTTCCTTGACACCAAACTCATTGGAGAGGAAAATGGCGATATGACACTGGCCATACATAGAAAATCCACTTTCACAGGGCAATACATTCATTACTAAAGCAGTATGCCAAAATCCCACAAAACGAACTTAGTCAACAACCTAGCGGACAGAATCAATAAGATCTTCTCTGACCACAAGATCGAGGAAGAACTGGGTTATCTGAGGAAAATTTGGCTAAAGAACAACAACCCAGAGCGGTTCATTGATGCCAACATCAAACCACGATAGATTCTCACTAGAGAGAATACCGTCAAGCAGGTTTACCTAAACTTACCATTTACGTACCAACCTCAATAATTACAAGGCGGCTGAATAGAATAACTAAGGAGAATTTTTCCAGTGTTAAAGTTAATATCACATTTAGCACACAGAGAATCATGAGGTTGGATGCCAAAGATCAATTGCCAATTCTCTCAAAATCATCCATAGTCTACAAAGTCTCATGTATGTGCAGTAGCACATATATCGGACATACGAAGGAGCAATTGATAAGCAGAATCTAACAACATTTACCACAAAAACTGATTAGCAAAGACTTGGAACCGTCAGGAAAATAAGCTATTTCCGATCGTATATTGGAAACAGGGCACCCAGTCAATTTGACCAATTTCTCAATTCTACATAAAACAAAACCAGGAAAATTATTACTTATTTATAAGGCACTTTATATTAAATAACAGTCACCTTGCCTAAATATTCAAAAGTTTCATCAGCTTGATATTCTAATCAACTGGCCACGAATAAAAAAATTCAACAACAATTTACTAGTATCCAGGCAAGAGCGAACAAGCCCTCGACTAGACTCAACAAACATTCTATTGGATTAACATCAAACTGAAGAGGAAAAAGCAGATGCACATACGATGACAGAAATTTCCAAACAATATGAGCGTTCAACTGTGCAATCCACACTTCCGCTGTTACCAAGTGTAGAACACAAATATGCGCAATAGTTGAAACGAAAAACTACACTCGGAAAAATAGCACTCGTACAGGTAACAGAGATCAATTCGAACAGATAGTCAATTCTCAAGCCATCAATACAATAATGACCAGATCTCAGACAATACTTTGCAATACAATGAGAAGGGCCTTTACATGCAAACAGGCACACACACAAACACAAACGCATACACACTTACCAATCAGCCAAAACAAGAAATAGAAAACCGAGTCATATTTGTTGCCACCCACATATTCAAATGAAAACCCAGAATGTATATAATAGAAAGATTGTAGAGTGAAGTTTATTATTCTCGAAATGAATGGCCATTATCCACTTTGTTATTAATGGGATTTTTCTTCCAAACTAGAAATATATATATATATATATATATATATATATATATATATATATATATATATATATATGTATATGTCGAGTGGTGAGGGGACACCACTTGTACCAAATTCCCAAGAAACTCCATGAAAATGGAGCCGGCTTATCCTCCAAAAGGAGTCAGCCGCAGTAAAGTAAGTAAGTATATGTATATGTATATGTATATATATATATATATATATATATATATATATATATATATATATATATCTGTATGTATATCCGCAAATAAAATGAAAACGGCTCCACCAATTCCCACCAGTTTTGCTACACCAGGGCTACCACTTCCTGTGAAGGTCACCATCTATGTATGATTTAGATGGGTTTCGTGCAAGATGATATTTTGACACTTGAACCCCAGTGCTTATATTATATATATATATATATATATATATATATATATATATATATATATACTGCTGGTATAAACTGATAATTGCATTATTTATCAAATGCAACTTATGAACTAGACCGTTTTCTTCTATATTGAAAATTCATTAGTATTTACCATAATTGCCACGTCTGAAAAATAAGCCCGGATGTATTTGATTCATAATTTTGCAATTCATACCATTTGCCACCAAATTTGCGCATTCTTCGGAATTATCAATCATATTCAAAAAATGTTTATTCATCCGTCCTTCCAGGTGGACACTCTTGTACATCGCTTTAGTCCTAAATTTCCAACTACCAATCTCCTATACGTAAGTGTATTAGCTGTTGCGCACATAGAAACAAATTAGTTTGAATAGGACCAAGAGGCTAAACCAAAGATAGCATGAACGAAAGACATAATCTTATGTGTACTTTCGTATCGTGGGCACAGGACATAGTACTGGCTCCTAGTGATGACTCACTAGTAAAAACAAAACGAATGTGCACTTCAGATTATAATATTCATTCATGCTGAACTGTTTATCCTTTTAGTCCTAATTGAACTTATTTTTTTAATAGGTGCTCAATACCTAATATATAATTAAACTGTAAGTAATTGGAACATTATTCACATTGCATTTACTTTCAAATCTTGTGAATTATTTTGAACAACATAGTGTACACACACGCATATATATATATATATACATATATATATATATATATATATATATATATATATATATATATATGTATATATATATGGTTTTATCTTGCGAGTCTGCTCTCTTAACTCTCACAGTAAACTCCGCTTTCGTCAAAGAACGTATGACAAATTATTAAAATAATTGAACTACCATTGTCTGCGCGGGTGGTGTTAAAAATTTCTATGGCAAATTTGTGAACTTGATATAAACACCTGACCCTTAACGTACATGCATTTGTTACTTTAAACTAAGATTTGTATAGTGTAGAGAAGGCAATTCATACAGTAGACAGGTTTCGTTCTTATTGGCTAGAATTTGCTATGGACAGCGGCATGTTGGCTTCGGAATCTGGTGCTCTAAACACTGAGCCACCTTGCTGGAAACTACACAATTTTCTGTTATATACTAACTAATGTAACTCGGTTAGTCTTTTTCTTTTAGGTGGAGCTCATATGGCATACATTTAGAACCAAAGTTAAATCTATCAATTCGCAATCTGTCATTATTAAACAGACAACAAACAACATCGGGAAGTGGTATTGAAATAAACATTTCTATAACTAAACGAAAATTTGATGCGCGTGCGGTGAAAATAATTACTATAACCGAGGTTGCGATCTTGATATAAATTCCTTACCCCTTAAGTACCTACATGTGTCAGTATAAACTAAGAATTGTATAGTGTAGAAAAGGCAATGCATCCAGTAGACCGGTTTCTTCCTTATTGAGAATTCATCAGGTACTGGCCAAAATTCATCGTGGACAGGGCTCGAACCTGGGCAGGTCTGCTTCAGAATCTGGTGCTATAACAACTGAACCACTCTGCCACACAGTACACACAATTTTCAGTTATATACTAATTAATGTTGCCCGGTTGGTATTTTTCTTTTATGTGTAGCTCATATGGCATCAAATTTGACCCGAAATTTCAATTAACCGTACTCAATCTGTCAATATTGAACAGACACCACACTACATGGGGAAGTGGTATTGAAATGAACAATTAAACAAACATAGGTTCCGTGGGCGGTGACAACAATTTCTATAATCAAGGTTGTGATCTTGATGTTAAAATAATTTTCCCTTATTTATCTTTCTGTCCTAAAAATTATAGGCGATACACTTAGATTAACGGAGATTTTCCTCTTCCACGTTTGGTTCTAGATGACCTTCAGCCTATAAATTGGGTGTTTTCGCTAGACCCGATTTGCCACAAGAATCCCTAATGGTTTCTCCTCCTAATATTTCTTTTTATACATATTTAATATTGCACAGAACTGTATCCTGGCCACTGATATTGGGAGATATATCACATTATTTGTCTACATTTATTTACATTCATTAGCCTAAATAAATTTATTGCAAGGTTCTTGCTTTTTAATTGCTGATGTGAATTAACGTTGAGTTTTATTTATGTGTGAATATACATATACACAGTTGAAGTTTTAGGATCTTATTCTGTTATCTGATCCTTCTATTCTAACATGCATTTATTGATTATAGATGCATCATAACGCGACTACCACATTGCAAGTCCGCGTCTTGGATGTGAACGAATCATCACCGCGGTTTTTACGACCCGTTTCGGTAGAACCTTTGGATCCTAGTAAATCTGATCTTATTCAAATTAAGAGATATCCTTATCTGGCCCTGAATCGCTCAATTCTTACTAGAGCTGTTATGCAGACGCAAGATGGTTTATTGGTATTGCCACAGTTCAGTTCGACATTGACTGGACATACAGAGAATCACCTCAACAACAATGGTTCAGTTGAACCTGTTGATCTGGCATCTCCTGATTACAAATATTTAGCACCTCCAGGTGTCCAAGGCATTATTAAAATATACATTTCAGAGCTGGCGTTGCCTGGTTTGGTTTTGGCCCACCTTAAGGCCGTTAGTGAAAAATCCAGTGCGAAGGCCATCATCACATATCGTCTGCTGACAACGCAACCAGAATTTTTTCTAACAGAAACTTCCGGTGAGCTTCAAATAATTTATTTGAAATTCCAATTTATGTATAATTTACTTCTTTTTTCATTAATATATTTCAAAATGCTCTTCTTCTGGAAATTCAGAGTCAGATAGATGTAAATCACAAGTCTTCGTATAGTTGATTGTTGTAACTAGTTTGAACGTGTAAATATTATAGCTCTTTCTCAAAATTTTGCGAGGTATGGCATCGATTTACGCTTATTAATGGTCTTGATGCTGTTTTCCAATGAAATCATTTACGTTGGCAGAATTAGTTGTGAGGCGTGTTTGTGTCATAAATAACAATGCGTTGAAAAAAGCGAAGTAACGTTATATGAAAGAAAGAAATCTTTGCCTTGCTGCAGATGTCTCCTTGTCTTATTGTTCTCTCGGCCTAGCGTACGTGTTTGCTCAAGGTAACAAAGGTAATTTATAAAGTAAACCGATTTATTCTATATTGAGCACTCTTGAAGTACTTGCCAGAAATTGTCGCAACTGTTGCAGGAACTGAGGCACGTTTCCTTCGGAGTCTGGGGCTGTAATATTCAACAAGATTGCGCACTGCCTTCCAAGCAAATGTTCCCCTATTCCTATACACCACCCGCAGCGCTTTCTGAACAACAATTGAATAGGTCCCAATATGGACAATAGCGATCTCTTGGATAAATTGTCTTTGCTGCATTCTACTGGTAAATGTTTGTAGTAAAATGCCCTGGTCATTCGACTGCTATCGAGATTATCTATCTCAGCATACATTAGTATGCTTACTTCAACAAATTTGCTACTTAATTCCGCGTATATTGTTAGCTTTTTGCGGAGTAGATTTTGGTAAGCAAACGCTTCATCATACTGGATTCTCATGGACGGACATATTGTTTGTTTTATAGAGCATTAGATCATGCTGCGTAATATTATAATAATTAAAGGCCAGTTGGATGTCCTAAAATCAGAAGAGCATGCACCAAAGGACGTCTAGTTTAGATTAAACAATCATTGATTGCGTGGATGGTGGTACCAATTCTTTAAATCAGGTACGCGAATATGAAGTAAACACCAATCACATTGTATTTCACCAGTCTTCGAACAACATGACAAAACTACCATCAGTCACACGCAGTGACGAGTTTCTACCTTCCATGTTCATCACTAGAATTCCACGCAAACTGATTAGCGAGGATCAACCCGCAATGCATATACATGGAAAGCATAATAAGATATGCGACCCGCACCTTTATTTGTCTTGCATGCATTTTACTTGACTGGAAATGATGATCATGGAAGGACGAAACGCGTCAGTATGCGTGACTGACGTTAGTTTGCTATGTCGTTGAATGATTGGTTAAATACAATAGGATTGATGTTTACCTCAAACACGAAAACTTCATTTCAAGAATCTAGTTTAGATGTCTGTTTAACTTTGAGTTGTTGTCATATGTATAAATTTACATTTATTTGTGCACCCACCCACCGGTGGTAACATGGCTAGCCTACGAGATTATGGCGCGGTCTATCCCAAACCACATGATCATACAGTTTTAAATAGAATGCTGACTAATTATGATTTTCCAGACGATGTTTACGATAGCTTTCATCATTTGTCTTTCTAAAATGCATGGCATTTGTCTTAGATAAATAAACGGGCGGTTCATGAGTAGTTGGTATGATTTGCCGAGGGCCACTACACAAGCGAACATGTCTGAAAATTTCGGCAAAGCTGAAACAACGACGGGAGATCTTTGATTCTGTTAGAGCAATTTATAATTGAGTTTGAGTGCGTCTTCATTTCGCGTATCTCCTTCAAAGTTCAAATTGCTTGAGCTACATTTTTTCGCTTCTCTAGATCTTCAAGCGTTCCTAAGAGGGTAATAGCATTAACAACTTGTGATGCGGCATTGATAATAACACGTTAAATGCTAGGGGTTCTAGTGTTACCTTTTAGTAGATGAGAATTACAACGAGCATACCCCACATTGAGATTGATTCGTCTCATTAAATTATTTCTCTAAACTCGTTCAGATGCCTTTGAGCCTTTATTCCATCATGCAGCTATGCGGTCTCTCATGCGACTGCAAGCACTTTCTCCACTTAATTATAATTAGTTATTTCGATACCAACCTCGTAACAAGATCTAGGATTCATCTCTTCACTAACCATGTCTTTTACAGTATATGGCTAATTGAAGAGATTGTTGAAGTATTTGACAAGATATACTTTAGTAACTGGAGGCGCCTTCACTTCCGTGGTTCAATTACTATTAATATTACGTTGTATCTAAGCAAAAAATTCGAAGAGACTGCTACGTTTCGATACCCTTTTTAGATCACTAGTAGCATTAAGACTGTGTTGAAAATCATCTTCAATGTTGCTTGTTGCAAGCATCTTCAAAATTTACTGGCTAGTCTGCGATCTGCTAGTTTAGCAGAAGGCACTGTGTGCAGAAGTGCTCTCGTGCCAGTAGAGATAAACACAGTTAACAGGCTCTATCTTGGGGGTCCAACCGAAAGTATCTGAAGATTTTCCTGTATGGTGTCTGTTTAAATTTGGTAGGCCTTTAACCTGTTGAGATGGGTTGCCCAGCAGTTGCATAGGCGCCTTTGAAGGCTTGATACAAATTTGTGCCAGTTTTAATTGCTTTAATATATTCGTATAAAATAATGGCGCCGCATGAAATGGGATTTAAATCGAATTATAGCGGCTAAAATACTGTATTTATATCCATTGGTTGTACCGGTATGGCAAAGGTAGGCTCTTGCCTCCTGGATAGAGAACAGTCATGATCGTGTTACCAGAATATGGTCTATCACCGTTCCATCGGAATAGTTTTTTTCGCTAAGCGATATGTCGTGATAACATCTGTGGCGCTGGATCCTTAAGATCATTGTTGTTACATTAAGAGCAAAGGAAAATTTGAAGAGACTTATATCGCTTTTAAAATTTGTTAAGCCAGTGCAAATCTTCACACAACCGTTTCCATTGCGGTTTCCATCTAGTTTGGCGGTAAACCTCAGAATATCGCTGGGTTGTATGAACGCCACTCAAGACGCGAAGCTAAAGAGGATAAATCTTCAATGTAATCATCAAAATGGTTGATATTTTGTATGTATACGTTCACGAATTTCATAAAAACGTTTCTTCTTGAGTAGTTATAAGGTAAACCCATATCTAACTGAATTACTCTCGTACTTGGATAGGAGAGAATTTACTTTCCCTCATGATCAATTCGTGAATCAAACACTGAATTGCTCGAAGCAATTCTTGTCTCCTGAATTTAGGTAATGTGGATGTCGGGCCTGTGCTATTCGCCAGCCATAAAAGACTTACCAGCTCGCGAAGCAAGAGCACTTGCTGTCCAAGAGACAATTGACAAATTATCTTATGACTTGTGCAATACACGAGTATCAGCACAAGCCACTGAAATTAAACCGTTTGGTGTTGGCTTGGGTTATGCTAGTGTATTCTGGAGGTTCCGTCATTCGTTGTCTTGCACCCTCTTCCATAGGAGCAGGAAGGTTCATTCGACAATACCCATATCTGATTGAAAGTTTTATGTTAGCACACTTGTTATTTACTCTCCATCGAGCATGCCGCGATATCGATCCTTCCATCTAGACAGCCTCATTTTTAAGCTCATTTGCAGTTGCTTGTTTTGACCAATCAATTCATAAAGTGACTGCTTTTAAACTGTCATCTGGTCGATTCTCTATGTACTTATTGTTTTTTATATCAACCATGGTTTTCTGTGAGTCTATAGAAAACAGGACGTTTAATCCTAACAGGAATGAGTGATTCTCTTTCACCTAGTTGGCTTTCACCTAGTTGGTTTGTCATTTAAGGCTAACTGGAGCCAACTGTCCTTGGTATCTCATTTTCATGTACTATGAGCCAAAATATTCTTCAGAAACAGAAATGTGCTTTCCACGTTTGACATACTTGTTCTTATTTCTTCAATTACGATTTAATGCTTAAATGTTTTCGTATGTTGCGCAGCGCTGTTTATACTTGCTTTTTGCCCGCATTTTGCTTGAGCTGGACAATTGATAGTACTCGTAGGTCGGTAAAATCTTGAATGCCTTACATTCATGGTGCACAGTTGGTGTTTGGCATTAATCGACGGGCTCTAATTTGATCTTTCACTCTGAAGCCGCCCATGAGCTGCTTCTCTGAAAATGAAGTTGGCACCATCCGGTCCCATCTTCAAGGGTCACACAATACCCACAGGAAAAATCTCTTATGGAAAATTTAGTATCCTTGGCACAAGTTGCTTTTTTCCTGTGAGTAGGGTCAACCCTGAAGATGAAAATGATAATGAAGTCTCACAAATTCGGAAAATATGGATCCAACCTCATTTTCAAACAAGCAGCTAAGGTAAACACCAATCCTATTGTATTTAACCAGTCGTTGAACAACGTGACAAAACTACCGCCATTCGCACGCACTGACGCCTTTCGATCTCCCATGACTATCACCAGAGTACGACGTCAATCTTATTAGCCAGGGGCAAACCGCATTTCGTATATATGGAAAGCAAATTTAGATATGCGTCTCTCACCTTTAGTAGTCTTGCATAAGCTGTACTTGACTGAAAATGTCGTGCCTAGATAGTCGTTTTTAGCACCGATAACATGAACCAACAGGATTCAAACATTAAATGGTTACTTCCTTATTTATCGCATTTAGCTTGTGCGGGAAAATTGATAGAACTCGTAGGTCGGTAAAATCTTGAATGCCTTACATTTACTTGTGCACAGTTGGTGTTTGGCATTGATTAATGGGTCCTCACTTGTCCCTTCACTTTGAAACCGCTCATGTAATACTTAAAAGATAACTTATTGCGCGGGTAGTTATAACAATTCGTTAAATCAACTTTGCGAGCTTCAAGTAAACACAAATCCCATTGTAGTTAGTGAGTCGTCGAACAACATGAAAAACTACTGCCTGTCACACGCACTGACGCGTTTCGGCCTTCCATGATTATCGTCAGAGTACGACGTCAAACTGACTAGCGAGGATCAAACCGCATTGAATATATATGGAAATCAATTTTAGATACGCGGCTCTCACATCTAGAGGTCTTGCATACACTGTACTTGACTTGAAATGTCGTTGAAAAATTCAATGCAGTCACGACCATTAAAAGTTTGCAGCTTGCGCCACACACATGAATAGGCAATACAATTAAACAATAATTAATTGCGTAGGTGGTGAGAGCCGTGTATCTAATTTTTCTTTCCATATATACGAAATACGTTTTGATCCTCGCTGTTTAGTTTTCCGTCGTACTCTGATGATGATCATCGAAGCTCGTAACGTGTCAATGCGTGTGACTGGCGGTAGTTTTTTCGTTGTTCGACGACTCATTAACTACAATGGGATTTGTCTTTACTTCAAGCTCGCAAAGTTGATTTAAGAAATTGTTATAACTACCCGCACAATTAGTTATCGTTTAAGTATTTCACGAGCGGTTTCATAGTGAAGGGACAAGTGAGGACCCATTAATCAATGCCAAACACAAACTGTGCACAAGTAAATGTAAGGCATTCAAGATTTTACCGGACTACGAGTGCTATCAATTGTCCCGCACAAGCTAAATGCGGAAAATAAGGAAGTAACCATTTAATGTTTGGATCCTGTTGGTATTACCAAGGTTCATGTTATCGATGCTACAAACGACTATGTTGGCACGTATATTTACAAGTTAGTGTGAAACTCGTTTGTTGGTCATTTTATTGTCCAATTAAATTAGTCAATTGATAATCGACTTACTTATTCTCTTTGGCTATAATAGATAAAAACAAGTTTTAAGTAATTAATTTAACCACGCTTGATATCTTGATATAGAAAACTGTCCCTTTATGCACATACATTTGTCAGTATAAACTGGCATTGTAAAATTAAAAAAAAACGATTCATCCAGTAGACCGATTTTGTCCTTAATGAGAACTTATCACTAACTGTCCAGAATTTGCCGCAGACAGAGCTCGAACCTGGACATGTCTGCTTCGGAATCTGGTGGTCTAACCACTGAGCTAAACTCTGACCGCAATCGTGATTAAATTAGGCTTTATCATTTCCTGCGCAACCAATATATTCATTTAATTTATTTTTAAGTAAGTTTTCAATTTCTGGCTTTTGTTTTTTGTTTAGTTATTTTAAATATAATAGATACTCACCGTAGCAAAAACCCCAAAACGTTTTTCAAACATCCAACATGTGCTACTTGGAATATATTTGAATACTTCACTGTAATTCACACAGTTAGTTTTTAGCTGCATTTCCCATTCCTGAAATGATTCAATGCTAGGGTCTGATTTATTCAATTACGTAGTTCCAGTTATTTTGGACAAATAAGAGCTCCCACATTTAGTGAACTGCTGTATTAGGAGTTTTTGGTGGAGTAAACGTTCCTACTGTAGTGCAAACAGTAGGCGTGTAATGCATGCCCAAGTTGGATTGCACCTTTTACTCCTGGTCCTAAATTAAATGTCTTATTGAATGCGTACCATGCATTTTAGATCTTTGCAACCAATAAAAGATAAATATCATAACTTGTGTATTTAGGTCAGTCTGAGCACTTTTGCGCGTCATAGCTGCTATTTAAATGTTTTTACATATTTAATTATCAAAGCAACAAAAAACTGGAATTGATCATAATATGTGATTTTTTACCGTCGGCGGCTTCTTTTCTGCACAAATCTACATGCTGACTGAACTTTCTGGTCGTTCAGGAATAATGAAATAATTAAACTTATAAACTTTTTTTAATTTTGCTGATTAAAATTAATTTTGTGATATTTATTTATCCTTCGTATTTCTTTTTAATTTTTTCGGATTCACAGGTGATTTGATACTTCAAAAGACCTTAGACTATGAGCGAAACAAAAGATATTTTCTCATTGTAGAAGCTCTTAACTATGAACATCCAGAGCTTAAATCCAACGTGCATATCAAAATTGAAGTCATTGATGCTAACGACAACCGACCGCATTTTATAGGACCACACAAACATCGCTTCCCATTGCTAAAAAATGTGCCAGACGATAATGTCACTGATGCAGAGTCGAGAAGTCGGATACTGTTCAACGAGGCTGCAAGTTCGAGGCATGGCAATAAGATAACTGGTGACAACATCGAGATTGATCTGTTTCACTATTATGAGTTCAGCGTTCTCGAAAATAGTCCACCCAAAACACTAATTGGAAAGGTAAACTGTAATCAGAAAAATTTGTGGTGTATAAAAATATATTTATGAATGCACTACACTGACAACATTATAGACTATTATTTAAATCAAGTTTGCGAACTTGAAGTTAACACCAATCCCAATTTATTTAATTAGTCCTTTAAATCCTGGCGGTAGTTTTGTTTTGTTGTTCGACGACTGGTTAAATGCAATGGGATTGGTGTTTACTTCAAGCTCGCAAACTTGATTTAAAGAATTGTTACCACCACCCGCGCAAACAATTATTGTTAAATTGTATTGCCTATATATGTATATGTGGCGAAAGCTACAAACAGTTAATGTTCGTGACTGCATATAAATTTTGCAGCCGACATTTCCAGTCAAGTTCAATGTATGCGAGATTGCTAGAGGTGAGAGCCGCATATCTAAATTTGATTTCCATATATATTCAATGCTGTTTGATCCTCGATAGTCAGTTTGCCGTCGTACTCTGATGATGATCAAGGAAGGTCGAAACGCGTCAGTGCGTTGCGACTGGCGGTAGTTTTGTTATGTTGTTCGACGACTGGTTAAATACAATGGGATTGGTGTTTACTTCAAGCTCGCAAACTTGATTTAAAGAATTGTTACCACCACCCGCGCAATCAATTATTGTTAATTGTATTGCCTATATATGTGTATGTGGCGAAAGCTACAAACAGTTAATGTTCGTGACTGCATAGAAATTGTGCAGCCGACATTTCCAGTCAAGTTCAATGTATGCGAGACTGCTAGAGGTGAGAGCCGCATATCTAAATTTGATTTCCATATATATTCAATGCGGTTTGATCCTCGATAGTCAGTTTGCCGTCGTACTCTGATGATGATCATGGAAGGTCGAAACGCGTCAGTGCGTTGCGGCTGGCGGTAGTTTTGTTATGTTGTTCGACGACTGGTTAAATACAATGGGATTGGTGTTTACTTCAAGCTCGCAAACTTGATTTAAAGAATTGTTACCACCACCCGCGCAAACAATTATTATTTAATTAGTCGTCGAAGGACATAGAAAATTACCGCCACGACTATTTAAATACATTGAGATTGGTGTTTACTTCAAATTCGCAAACTTGATTTAAATAATTGTTACCACCAACCGCGCAATCAGTAAATGGTATTTGAAATACACTAGAGACTGTCGAAATATTGGATTGACGCATATTCCATTAATGAACAAATAAAAAGTATTGAGAAATGCCGGTATAGAATTAGGCACGATGTTTGGGAGATCGATAATAAAATTATCATACATGTATGTCAGTTTTAATGAAGTTTACTTGCATTTTTACGGGCAATACTCAAGTCTGTCTAGTGCATTGATTTAGCTCAGATGAAGATATGTTACATTCACATTGATGTAATTTCAGATCGTCAACGAAATATTTTCAAAGGTAAATGAACATTTCATGTGTTATTAACAGTAGAAAGATACCATTCAACTATTCCGCTGATGTATAACATTTGTGATATTTCGTTTTTTATAACTCAGATTAGAAATTACTATTGTTAGGGTGGAAATTAATTTGACCAGGACATTTTATTCACCTATAGCTGCTTTATATATTTTTTTTTCTAATTAGGATTAAAAAACACATTAACTATTAGAAATATTCTGTGTAACATTTAAAGGCAATGGACATTATAAAGATATATTTCTTCTTTTGGAATGCAAGCCTTAATAAAATTCATAGTACCTCTTCCACCTGATACAATTTCATTTTTTGCGCATTGAAAGGGTACTATGAATATATATATATATATATATATATATATATATATATATATTATATATATATATATATATATATAGTGGTACCTCGAGATACGAGTTTAATTCGTTCCAGAACCGAGCTCGTAAGTCAATCGGCTCGTATCTCAAACGAATTTCTCCCATTTAAAATAACTGAATTCGATTTAATCCGTTCAGGACCTATGAAAAATCCCCAACCCATTGTAAGTTATGAATAAAGATATGTTTTTAAATAACAAACAAACATGTATAATTAGCAAATACATAACAAAATATAATGTACTTTCTTCACTAAGTCGGCATAAATACTTCGTGCCTTCTGGCATATTTCCGTCTCCGTCAGTGTATCTCCTGCCAATTTCTTCCCTTTTGCCCACAGAAGCTGAAGCTTCTCCATTTCCTCGTGGATATTTGTCCTTAATTGGGAAAGAATTGTGGCTCCTTTTGCTGGTGTAGCACTCTTGATGGCATCCTTCTGCTTCAATATCGTACAAATTGTCGATGTACTACGGTCATAGATCTTTGCGAGTTCAATCACTCGTACGCCACGCTCATGTTTTTCTATTATTTCTTGCTTTAGTTCTATCGACATCATCCTCTTCTTCCTGTCACCATTGTCCTTAGCACTCACTTTCTTCGGCCCCATGATAACACACAAAAAGTTCAGTAATCACGCAAAAATCAAGCAAAAAGAGTACAGCGCACAAGATACACTTCGATTCAAGCGGGTAACACGTGCGAGTGAGCGAGAGATTCTCTCGGATGATGCTCGACCCTGCGCGGCAATGTCTGATTTATTTTCGGAATAGTTAACATCATATTCCAGCTTTTAATAGATATTCACTCTTGTTGTCATTTCTATTAAATGACTGAGAACTAAGTTGATAAAACAATAATTGATTGCGCGGGTGGCGGTAACAATTTTTTATATCAAGTTTGCGAGCTTGAAGTAAACATCAATCCAATTTTATTTAACCACTCGTCGAACAATATAAAAAACTGCCACTATTCGCACTCACTGACGCGTTTCGTAGTCACGAATGTTAACTGATTTGTGGCGAAAGCTGCAATCAGTTAATGTTCGTGACTGCACCCGACATTTCCAGTCAAGTACAATGTATTTCACGAAAAAAATGAAGCAAGCGCATTATTTCCTCTAGTCATGACTGACCTTTCATTAGATATTCGCGTGTAACATGTGTGTGTGTGTGTGTGTATTTTCATAACTGTTGTTTTCATCTAACTAATTTAGACCAGAGTGGCTGAATAATAATTTATCAATTGCATGCGATAGCTATTCCATGCAGAGTGGATATGTGACAATAGGCTACTGCAGACACCTTTATTTCCGATTCTGCCTCCTTTCATTCTCTTTTCTCTTCTCAATCTAACTGAAGCGCTCTTTGAATTGCTATGAATATGGTAGGTGTTGATCATATCACTGAGACCAGGATGAGATTGAGATATGTCGAAAATAGATCAAGTAGTCTACCATTCATTAAACCTAGATTGAATTTTAACGTCAATGCACTTAATGTGCGAACATTAAAATACACAACAAAAAGCTCTTCCACGTACTTTGAACAAATTAGAAATCAATTTATGTTGCGTATTTGAAACTAGAGTACAGAATCCTATGTAATTAAACGAACATTGGTTGCGCGGGTGGTGATAACAATTATTATAATCAAGGTTGCGGTCTTGATATAAACACCTGACCCATTAATTACTTACATATGTCATATATGCCCGTAGCCATAGAAATTCCGGCTTGACGACCGGCGGGCTCAAGCTAGTCGACCCGGCATTGGTAACATGAACCTTGCCGGGCCATAAAGGGACAGCCATC
The DNA here is from genome assembly GCA_029291075.1 of Eudiplozoon nipponicum. Lineage (NCBI taxonomy): Eukaryota > Metazoa > Platyhelminthes > Monogenea > Mazocraeidea > Diplozoidae > Eudiplozoon > Eudiplozoon nipponicum. The sequence goes on from JAQBSW010000001.1 coordinate 127,453, forward strand.
ATCCCGTTTCATGTGAAGCCTCGAGTTTGGTCTAACTGCACTGTAACTTTTTGTTAAATGTGTAGTGACGGAATGAGAGCAAGCGTTCCAGACGTGAGGGGCAAGTTTCGGCTGCTGAAGGAAACTCTGGCCACTGGCATCTGGGCAGATAGTGCTCATCAGCTTTGGTTGGCAGACTATCTAGGAGAAGGAAAACTCAGAATAAAAGCCATCACTAGGAATGGGCGACCTAGTGTTCTTTTACAGTCCACATATAACCATGACAAGTACAACTTACAATAATTACATACTGCATCGGCCGTCGCGCAGTATAAAAAGGGTCGCCTTATCTGCTGAGCCGTGCAGGGTGGATAAGCGAAAACAGGCTACTGCAGGCAACTCCAACTCTATATTCGATTCTGCGTCCTTTCCTTCCCCTTCCTCTTCTCAATCTTACAATAACTCTCTTTTAGATACTATAAATATGGTTGGTTTAGATCATAACACTGAGCCCAATACTAGGTTGCCAAATATCGAAAATGGTTCTTGTAGACGATCATTCATTAAACCTAAGTTAGGTTTTAACGTAGGCGCATTTAATGTGCGAACATTAAAACAACTTGGACAGCAAGAATCTCTTGCTCGTACGTTGGATAAATTAGAAATCGACATATGTTGCGTATCTGAAACCAGAATACAGGATCCTACGTGTATTACAGAACTAGTTGCACCATCCCTATCTACGCGTTATTGGCTTCGAACATCTGGTTCCACAGAGTCCTCTCAAGCCGGTAAATGGGGCGTTGGTATTGCCCTTAGCGCGCGAGCTGAAGCTTGCTTAATTGAATGGATCCCTTTAAATAGTCGATTGTGTGCGGCACGTTTAAATACATCTACTAAAATCAAAGCAAAAAACCGTTATCATCGTTGCCTCTTCGTTGTATCTGCATATGCTCCTACCGATTGCAGCACAGAAGAAAGCAAGGACGCTTTTACTCCGAATTAAGCTCCTTACTAAGTAAAGCACGAAGTTCGGATATAGTCCTGGTTATGGGTGACATGAATGCTCAATATCGTACTATTATTCGACAATCAGCATGCTGCCCAGACCACCTTAAATAGATTATCAAACGTTGTTCCGTCTTTCGGTATGGAATTCGCACCCTCTAAATGTAAGATACTGTTACAGGATCACCCACCACTCACTCCAACATAGTCGACAGGTTTACATATCTTGGGAGCTCTATCAATAACGTAGGCAATATGTCCGACGAGGTGAGAATACAGATCGCGAAAGCTAGAGTAGCTTTCTCGAACCTTCGTCATTTATGGAGAAACGCGAATATTTCACTTTGCCTTAAAGGTCGTGTTTATAATGCATCTGTACGCGCAGTCTTACTATACGCTAGTGAAACTTGGCCTCTTAGAGTTGATGATCTGAGACGCTTACAGGCATTCGATCATCGTTGTTTGAGAAGTATAGCACATGTTGGTTACCAACAACGAATAACTAACGTTGACATCCGTAGACGTATTTTTGGATCTGACAATAAGTGCTCGTCTTTAGAAAAGCAAATAAGGCTCCATCAACTTCGTTGGCTCGGTCACGTTTTGCGTATGCCCTCATTCCGATTGCCCAATAGAGCTCTGTTCTCTCATCCAGCACCAAATTGGCGTAAGAAACAAGGTGGGCAGATTTTGACATGGCAGAAACAATTAAAGTCACTTACATCCAAATTGGGTAGTATAGGATCCACTCGTCTGCCGGGATGGGGTCCTCGTGCACATCACAGTTCTTGGTTAGAAACCCTTAGCGATATGGCAGCGAATCGAGCTCAGTGGCGATCTTGTTGCAGATGTATAGTAGAATCATCTTCGTAACTTTCTTTTCTTAGTAGGGCAAAGTTAGCTGCGAGGTTCGGTTTGTTTATGACGTGATACGGTGAAATCCGCAAGGAAGCTGTGTTGCTGATGTCGCCTTGCCCGAATGCTAACTTGGCCATAATGGTGTTGTGGAGAGGTTTAGTTTGCCTCATTTCTGTGAGTTATCCTGATAAATTTACTCATAGTAGCAAGGTTTTCCTTCTCTCTCTACCCCTCTCCCTCTCATAAATCTCAATAATAATTTATCTAAATTCACTTATATACTTTTTTTCACTCCTTATGGTTATATGGCAGTGAAACATTAGTCACTTGACTTTTGTGTAGCTGGAAATGATGATGATGAAGAATTGTATAGTGTAGAAAAAGGCAATTCATCCAGTAGATCGGTTTTGTCCTTATTGGGAACTCATCATGTACTGCCCAGAATTTGCCGAGGACAGGACTCTAATCTGGGCACGTCTGCTTCGAAACCTGGTGCTCTAACCACTGAGTGCGGCAGGATGGCTCAGTGGTTAGAGCACCAGGTTCCGAAGCAGACGTGCCCAGGTTCAAATCCTGTCCGCGGCAAATTCTGGCCAGTACATGATGTGTTCCAAATAAGGACAAAACCGGTCTACTGGATGAATTGCCTTTTCTACACTATACAATTCTTAGTTTTTACTGACATATGTAAGTAATTAATGGGTCAGGTTTTTATATCAAAACAGCAACCTTGATTATAAGAATCCTATGTGCTCTACAGAATTTGTTGACCCATTCTTATATACGCGTTATTGTCTTCGAACCTCTGGCTTCACAGTTTTCTCAAGCCAGTAAATAAGGCATCGGTATTGTTCTTAACAAACGAGCTGAAGCTTGCTTAACTTAATGGATCCCTGTAAATAGCTTACTTTGTGTGGCACGTTTAAATACATCTACTAAATCCATTGCTAGAGACCTTAATCATTGTTGCCTTTTCGCTGTATCTGAATATACTCCCACTGATTGCAGCACAGACAACAGCAAGGACGCTTTTTACTCCGACCTAGGCTTTTTAATAAGTAGTGCAAAAAGTGTAGATTTAGTCTTTGTTGTGGGTGGCGTTGATGCTCAAGTTGGGTGCTTAAGTATCGCAGAATTTCATTTAGATGGAAGGTGCGTTTTATGTTCGACGCGCAACAGTAGTAGTGGTGATCCTTAAATGCTGTTGTGCATTTCACAGCGCTGTCCTTATTTTTTGTTTTCATTTCGCATTTTTCTTACGTCGGACAACTTATAGCACTCGATGGTCGGTAAAATCTTGATTCCTATAAAGGGATAGTTATATATAAGTTGTGGGTATAAATAAATATAAACATGTAAACAATAAATAAATAGACCTATTGCTGATATATTATATGCCCAAGGTGAATCGTATCGTTGCTTACATTTAAGTTTATATGTATATGGTTTGAACACATTTAAATGGAATATTAAATTTATACAGGATATGAGTGTAAATTTGTACTTGGTTGATATACCATTCTTTAGTGTAGGCTCCATATTCGGTCTTATCCAAACGATAGAATAATACTGTTTTTTCAACAGGTTTACTAACCTCTCTATCTCTCCATAACCTATTGCACACAGAATGAGATTAGATAAACCTGGAAATTGAGAATTTCTGCGATATGATTAAAATAACAAATTTTGTTAATCCTTTTACGCGTCGGGAAAAGTAATGAAAATCAAGACATAACGGACAGGCGCGTATGTCAATCCATATAGTTTGCTTATACTTATTCTATAAATGTGTCTTATGAATAGGGTACATAAATGTGTGTATAGGTTATTATGTGCGTGTGTGTGATGTGGATAATTTGTGTATACATGTGTGTATAAGAGAATAAGTATTAAGGCCGGATATTAGTGCAGACAATATGAAATACTTTAGGAAGAAAAATAAATATAAATATATTTGTATTGAATGAGGATAACACATTTGCCACAAGTTGTTTCTCCCTGTGAGTATGATGTCAACCCTGAAGATGGGACTGGAAATAAAGTCCCGAAAATTTGGAAAATCTTGTTCCAATGTCATTTTCAGACAAGCAGCTGATGGACGGCTTCAGAAGGAAAGCACAAGTTAGAACCCACCATTCAAGGCCAAAAAATCTGTGTACCTGGAACTATAAAGGAATTAAGATTTTACCCACCTACGGGTGCTACCTATCAAGAAAAAGTAGAAATGAAAACAATAAATAGTGGTGATCCTTAAACGAAGGATTTTGCACGACAAGGAATAGATTAATTGCCTTGTCCGTGTTGGGCGCAACAACGTGTTTGCATTCACTGTCTTCTTGATTAATCCAAATATTTCGACTTCCGGTTTCGGAAGCCTTTTTCAACGGAAAGCACGTTCCACAAACAATTTAAAAATCAGTATGTCAAGTGGAAACTGAGTTTCAACTGCCTCATTTGTAATTATTGTTAGGTCTCTTAAGCATAACTTTCTTTTCACTAGGCAAGTGTATGTCAAATTTGTTTGTGTATGTTTCTGTATTTGTAAACTCACTGGGATAAATGTTCACGTCCAGTAACTGATTACTCATCAATCTAAAACAAACGAGAACACATAAACACAGGCATGTCGTACGCTTATCTAGTGAGTCTTCATTATATGTTATTAAATCACTGTAATTTCACTTCTATGAATGTACACATTTAGAAACAATTTTGACATACACTTATCTAGTGAAAAGACAGTAATACTTAAGAGATACTATCAATAAGTATCAGTGATACAGTTTAAACTAAATTTTCAACTTGACATATTGGTTGTAAAATTGTTTGTGGGAATTGCTTTTCGTTGAAAAAAGCTTCCGAAACCGGAAGTCGAAATATCCGAATTAATTAGGAAGACAGTGGATACAAACACCTTGTTGCGCCCATCAAGGACAATGGATAAAATATTGTTGATCGTCTGTTAAATAGCTGCGCGGAACATAGATTATATTTCATTAGCACAACCTCCAGACGTAATTTAAGACGTTGCACCACATGGCATCCTCCAGCACCAAGAAAATGGTGGACTGAATTTAGTTGTATATGGTGTGGTTGCATCCAGGATTACTTTATTCAAGGTTGCGATCTTGATATAGAAAGCTGACCAATAATGTATATACATTTGTCAGTATAAACTAAACTATTAACTGACAAATTAAGTGGTCCTCATAGACGGATTGAACACATCTAGATCAATTTTCTTGGGCACCTGCGTCAGTTCCGATTCCCGAAAGAATGTCTGTATCAACATTGTGGAGTGTTAATTTCGAAAGACGTATCTTAAACGTCGCAAAACCCATCATAATTTGTTTCTGGGCTTATTTAAGGATGTTGGTTGTGTAATCTCTAGAGCGCTGACTAATCTTTTCCGTACTGTATGGAATGAAGAGACCGTGCCGCTTGCTTCGAATGAGTCGAATATCATTTCTATCTTCAGAAAACGGCAATACTGATTCGTGTGATAAACATCATGATATAGGCTTGAATATAGTCGTGTCTAGATTGTATGTTTCGGTTATATTACGTCGTATTAGCGCTTCGTGTAGATCACATACAAGAGAAGAACAAGCCAGATTCCGGTCAGTATGAAGTTGTATAGATTATATTTTTTATTAAGGCAAGATCTTGAAAAGCATCATCGATACCTCTGTCCCAAAATAGCCGTCTTTTAGATTTCAAGAGTGCATTTGACTCTGTAGATCGCCATGTTTTATCGAAAAGTGGTTTTCTGATCACATTTGTAAATATTATACGAGCTCTCTACAAGAATATATGGTCGCGCTTAGGCCTACAACGAATCAATATGAAACATTACTACTAGAAGTGGCGGTCATTAAAGCTGACCACATTTTTGTTTGATGTTTTATTAGTTGCTGTTATGATCAATTCTCTTCCATTCGTTCAGGATGCAGGTTTTCAAATTCCGACGGTAGATTAAACGGTCAATTATGTTTTATTATTCCACTACCGAAAGCCTCTCAATCCATCCTATGTAGATTGGCAATCGTTGTTTCGTCTTTCGATTTGAAATGTGCGTTCTTTAAACGTAAAATGATTCTACAGTATCAAACGCCACTCACTCCGAATCTGCGACTGCAAAGTGAAGATCTGGACCTATTTGACAGGTTTACCTAACTTGGTAGTTGTAATATCTACATTGGATTAACGCACAACGTCATAACCAGAAGTGGTGTTTGTCAATGCTATCCGCTCTCCCCACTTTTGCTTAATTTTTTATTAAATTCTGTTATGATCAACACCCATCCATACGCTTAGGATGCATTTTCCGAAGATCTCTCTGACAGTACATTAGTCGATCTTGACTACTTCGACCATACTGTATTGTTATTCGATAATCGAGATTCTGCTCAAGCAACCTTGAATAAATTTGCAGTCATTGTTCGATCTTTCTGTATGAAATTCACACCTTCTAAATGTGAAACTCTTGAATGTCGTATTTAAAATAAATCCGTAAATTCAGTTTTTTTGTACGCTAGTGAGACTTGGTCCCTTAGAGTTGATGATTTTTTACGCTTATATTCATTCGACCACTGTTGTTTGCAAAGCATAACACATGAAAGTTACAAAAAACGAATAACCTACGCTGACATCCGTAGATGTTTTTTGGATCTGACACAAACTGCTCTCTTAATTTCGTGCCGTATATGCCACCAGTTCTATTGCCTTGAAGGACATTATTGATTCATCCAGCGTCAAATTGGTTTAAGAAACAAGATGAAAAGATTTACGTGGCAGAAATCGCTTAAGTCAACTACATTCAAATTTGGTAGTATGTGACGTATTTGTCTGTCTGGATGGCGTCCTCATGAGCATAATATATTTTGGTTGGAAACCCTGTGTGATATGACATCAAAGTGAACTCAGTGCCTATCTCGTTGAAGATTTATCGTATAATATTTTTTAAAACTTTCTTTCCATAGCTGTGAGTTTTGGTTGTCTTCATTGCCTATTTTGCCTCGTATTAAAGATGACTTGGCCATAATGTTGTTGTGTAGAGGTTTAGTTTTCCTCACCTGTGTTATTCGGATAGATATATTCACATTAACTAGATCGTCTCTCTCATAAATTTCTCTCCTTTAAAAAATTATTTTTCTTATTAATTTATTATAAATTGTTCGTACATCTTTCGTATGATTATATGACAGTGAAACATTAGCCATTATTGACTTTTGTATTGTTGGCATAATGACGATGTTGATCTTAGTAGTTTTTATTAAACCTGCTGCACAAATTCAGCCATTTACGGAGATCCAGTCGGATAAGCAATTGTCATCGGGTAAGCTAAGGACAATGCCGATTCCAATTTTTCCAGCTTGATAAAATTTCTTGGTGCCTGTGATTCGAAGCCAGTAGCGCATAGTTATGAATATTGCACCCAATTCTATAATATTCGTTGTAGTCGGCATTCTTATTTCAGATATTCAACATAATAAATTTCTAATTTGTCTAACGTACGTGCTCGAGGTTTATAAAATAATATGACTATTAATATCGACCTTAAATATTATCTATCAATAAACCTGCGTAAGTTGTCTATAAATTTACATAAATCGTTTTAAGGGACAGTTAAGAACTCGACTGAAGTACATGTCCGAAATTTCACTTTTTTTCCTTCATCTATTTCAGCTTTGTAATTTATTTTCTCAGAAAATTGTAGTGTAAATCTACAATTTATAAGTGTTCCAAAAAGAACAACAATCCTGGATGCAATCACGCAATTCATAAATATTTGATCTATTTGAGTCCAGCGTTGTCCGGGGGTTGGAGGACGCCATGTGGCGAAACGTCACAATAAATCTGAATTTTCTGCTACTTAAATATAATCTATTTTCCACGAAGCTAACCTGCATTTGTTCACCATTATTGTTTCGCGTTGAGCTTAAAGTGGATCATCCACCTAACTGAAATTCTGCTTTACTTAAGCGCCCAACTTGAGCATACATGTCAAATATAACCAAAACTATTTCTGAACTTCTTGTTCTATGTAGTAAAGAGCTTAGTTCTGGGTAAAATGCATCCTTGTTTTCGTTTGTGCTGTAATCAGCAGGAACATATGCAGAAGCAACGAAAAGGCAATGTTGAATAAGGTTTTTGAATTGATTTTAGTAGATGTATTTAAACGTGACGCACAAAATCAGCTATTTACAGGGATCCATTCAATTAAGCAAGATTCAGCTCAAGGGCTAATCAAAATACCGACGCCCTATTTACTTGCTTGAGAAAACTCGGTGTAACCAGATTTTCGAAAACAAAAATGCGTAGATAAGGATGGTGCACCTTGTTCGGTGATGCGTGTGGGATCCTGTATTCTGGTTTCAGATACGCAACATACATCGATTTCTAATTTATCCAAAGTACGTACAAGAGCTTCTGGTTGTCCAAGTAGGTTTAATGTTCGCTCATTAAATGCCCCGATGTTAAAACCTAACCTTGTTTAAAAGAATTGTAGTCTACTTAAATTATTTTCGATATTTGGCAATCCGATATTGGACTCATTGTTGTGATCAGCACCCACCATATTCGTAGCATTTGAAAGGGTGTTTTTGTTGATTAAAAATGGGGAAGAGAGGAAAAGGAGATAGAATTGGAGACGGAGGTGTTTGCAGTAGCCTAATTTATCTTATCTACCCTGCACAATTCAGCAGATAAGGCGATTATTTTAATACTGCGTGATGGCAAAAACAATATGTAATAATTATAATTCGTATCGTTCATGGTTATATGTGGACTGTTATAAACAACTAGATTGCCCAGTTCTAGGGGGGAAAGGCTGTTTATTAACGAATTATTTCTTGGTTTGTGCACACAAGAAACGTGTACGGATGTTGAGCTTCAATTGGAGGTTATGCTTGCGAATGAATGGGTGTGTTCCCTATTGACTCATTCTTCGTTTAAGTTTTTAGTCTTAGCTTGTTTTTCGGAAATATTGAAACTTATTTATTCCTAAGTTGAAAATAAAAGAAAATGTTTCTATCTGAATGAATGCCAATATGAAAGTGCATTTTTTTAAAGAAGTTTTTTTAGCTCTTTCATTTTATCGCTTTTAGCTTAATGCTTGCTCTCTTCCTGTATTGTCCAGAATTCGTCGTGGCAAAAGAAGACTAAACAATAATCATTAGTGCATAACTGGAAACTGTGTAAAGTGTGCGGCAGGGTGGCTCAGTGGTAAGAGCACCAGATCACAAAGCAAGCGTGCACAGATTTGAGCCCTGTCCTCGGCAAATTCTGGAGAGTACGTGATGTGGTCTCAATGAAGACGAAACCGGCCTACTGTATGAATTGCCTTTCCTACACTATGCATTACTTAATTTACACTGACAAATGTGTATAAATAATAGGTCAAGTATTTATATCATGATCGCAACTTTGATTAAAGTAATTGTTATCACCGCCCACAAAACCAATTTTAGTTTAATTAGTAATCGATTTTACCAGGTGTATTTGTTTTCTTGCTAGTAACGTATTTTGTATCACTGTCTACGTTTGAGAATATTATAGTTGAGTCTACTTTTATCTCATCCCATGAACCCTTAAGATATTTATTTACGACACGTTTGATTGTTGTATAATTATCATTAATCAAATTGCCAAGTCTTAGCTGAGCCTTCTTTTAAATTAACCCTTCAGCACCAAATAACTCCTTGGACTAAACATTATAGCACAACGGCGGTGATCGGGAGCATATTTATGCTAAATTTATGTTACGGTATGACCTAACGTTATCAACCAATGTAAAGTTGGCGGAGTTGCATCCTTATTTTGTCCTTCAATTTCCTTAAATTATGCTCACATAACGGAAAGGAAAATTTATCCTTGTTTTCCGATCTGATCATTGTTTCTAAAAATCATAACATAGCCTAGAATTTTAAAAAAAATTGTTTAATAGGTGAGCATCCCATTTTTGGCGGCTTTCGTCTTAGCTTACGATATTACTATTCAATCGCCCTTCCATTTCCATTCGGTCGGCTCAGAGTTTGGCAATATCCTCATCCTCATGTCCAGCCACACAAAAGTCAAGTGACTAATGTTTCACTGCCATATAACCATAAGGATTGAAAAAAGTATATAAGTGAATTTAGACAAATTATTAGTGAGATTTACGAGAGAGAGAGAAGGAATACCTGGCTACTTTAGTAAATTTATCAGGATAACTCACAGAAATGAGTCAAACCAAACCTCTCCACAACACTATTATGGTCAAGTTAGCAATATAGTCTCTATTGGTATCTATGCCATCAGCTGAGAACTATTCGTGAAAATAAATAGCATGCAATTTTCGATTTCAGGTTTCTCCTATTTAACCAGAAACGTTATGTACCTACTAATTATGCGGAAACTAGCGCTCCGAGATACGAAGCCATCACATTAGACGTTCGATATAGAATATTTGTTTTTCATCTTATCGCATCTATTTGTGGTCTTTTTCTATTCATCTGCGCTTAAGAACACGAATTTTGTTTATCTTAAACTTGCTAATTTCTGTGGCGTATTTTAATTTTTTATGGATGCTTCGATTAATCCTTATTCATAAGCTTTTAATTTGTTACATGGTTTTCTATAACCCATTTCTAAATAAGTCAACATATGCGAGGCGTTAAATCAATAAGTGAATAGCAACTTGTTTACATGGATTATTTAATGCACATCACAATGATTTAAATGCGCTTCAGTGAATATTCAAGATGCGCAGTAAATTAATGGTGTAAATAAATTTGATTTTATCAAGCGTCCTGACTTCGATTACAAATTTATTAAATCAAGTTTGCGAGCTTGAAATAAACACCAATCCCAATATATTTAACCAGACGCAAACTATTGCAAAAATCGTCATTCACATTTACTGATGTATTTCGAACTTTCGTGATAATCATAGGATTACGCTGATAAACTGACTAGCGATGATCAATTCGCCATGCATACATAAGGAAAGCAAAAATTAGATATGCGGCTTTCAACTCGAATGGGCTCGCATTATTTGTACTTGACTGGAAATATCAACTGCACAAATAGAATTAAAAACAACATTATTCGTTTATTCAGAGTTGACTGACGCGTCAATACGCGCGACCGACATTAAATTAAATTCATTGTGCAACTGGTTAAATAAAATGAAGTTGGTGTTTACCAAAAGTCCGCAATTTTTATATAAATTTAATATCGTTTAGTCGTATCGTGTGGAGTATAGTTCCAAATCTTACATAAATACCTTTAACTGGCTGAAATGTTTAGCCGCATTACAACTGTTCAGATTTATTGAGGTAATGTTGGTGTCGAATAAGTGCAAATGTGCTGGGTGCGGAGAGGAATATATGGCTGCTTAAAAATACTGGCCACACCTAAATCCAGACGTCGCGGTTCGTTGTTGCTTCCCAAATTTGTATTGCAGTAAATCTCAGACAAGGAAATCCTAATCGAAACCATTTATCCTCACTAACAATGGACGAAATAGTGTTATTCTACAATAAAAAATAAGCAAATTTCATGGTTATGCAACTATTAGGCATAATTTTTTTATAATTTGACGTATTGTTGTCTTGATTGATGGCTTCTCAAATCGAGTGTTTTAATCCATAATAACACAGTAACAAATATATTTGCTGGTTTCTTGGTTTTGTATCACACGTTAGCTAATAATATGAATTTTCAAAATGTTTTATCGAATAGGCATCTGCTTTAAAGCAAATATTGTGTGCGTCAGGACATTTAGAACTACTTGATCATTGTTCAACAACAAATATCATGTAAATATCTGGTTTCATTGAAACTGCATCATGCTAGTAAATTACAAGTTGTAATGAATATTTTTTTCCTATTTCAATTTTTAATCATCATGAGTATAATTAAGTCCGTTTTGAATAACAATGTTTAGCCGCATAATTAATGATAGGGCTGTTAGTACGTCTGGTTGGAACTCGGTTGCCTCGATACGGGTAACGTCAAAGGTTTTATAGCCACAAGCATAATAGACTTAATATACAATTAATTATTTATCAATGTGCGGCATGCAACAATAATCTAATCAGTTGTTTTAAAGCTGGTTTTGCTTAAAATTTATCGGAGCTTGTTTTTATTGTATATTGCTTAGCGCAATTTTATTCTAATTAACGGTTAAGTGATGTAACATAAACTGATACATTTAATAGCATAAAAAACAAAAATATCATCACCTAAAATTGGAATAACAGCCGCCATTAACATTGTTTTTTCTGATGATTCTAAAGTACGCAAAATGTTCTTCTACAGAAAATCAATATTTTTTTTGCTTCGTGCGACTACATTATCCTATACCTTCGAAAGAACAGTGAACATGTTAGGAAAATATAGATATTACTAAAGTACATTATTTATGAATCACTGGGTTACTTCTGCAGACAACATGCTTTGGATTACTCTAATTATACTTTATGTAAATTTTATTTTTTTTAAACTTTGACATCATTTTTGGATAATTTTTACATGCTCTACATGACAATTATATTGCTGTCGGATTGAATTCTGGAGCCTTGGCCTTTGGCAATGACAATGTAAATACAAAGTCGTAAAGACTTCAAATATTCAATGAAATAAAATAGTATTCCATAATGGGATCATCCGGACTGATATCCTGCAAATGCATGCCTCCTATTTCAGCTCGTCACTAAATTGTTGCTTGAACTTGTTTCCTAACTAACTTATTTTGATATTGTCATTTAAAATTATTCCCTAAAATATGCTCACAGAGATTACCTTTGGTTGCAATCATGAAAGAGTTGCGCCTTTATATTATTATTCTTAGAGAAGCCTTCGACATTATTATGTGTTTCCACCTCATACATTAGTTTAATGATATTCATTACGTAAACTGTTGGAAAAGCTTTATAGGATAACACAAATTCGAAACAGAAAGATACTTTAAATTTCAAAATATTATACTCGATAAATTTGTTGTGAGCCAGCAATTGGCTTTGGAACCTTTGTCGTTTCAGTTTTTTTAGCTTTGAGTGGTGTTAGCATTAAGCTCCATGATGTGTGACAAACTTGTGAAAATCGTATTCACTGGCCTTTCGCAATGGAAATCAAGCTGCATGTGGATAGTCTGATTTTGTTAACATGAAAAGCGGTTAAGGTGTTCTTTGACGCATTACAATCACATGCTCCAGGTAGATCGCGCTTATCAACCTTGTGTGACAGACAATCCTAGGGAAAGAAACCCCTGAATTTTACCACCTATTGGGTATATCCAAAGACGGCAGATAATTCAGTTGAACACCGAATAGTAAATTTTCTGAGGCCTTGCAGAATATACTTGAATGATTATCGGCTTTAGGTGCAATCGCAAACAGTAGGCCGACTAAAATTGGAGGTAGCGCTTTCGTAATATCCCTTAGAAGAGTTGTGGCTTCGTTTATAAAGCTGGATTTGATCACCTTGGGGGTTAGCAGCAATAAAGTGATTTAAATTATGTTACAAAGAACAGATAAATTGTTGATTTATGTGTTCTGTGGAGTTCTCATTGTGGGTTTTCGTTGTCTCTTTGTGATAATGTGCACTACATTTTTTGTGTATCTGAATGTTAAATTCCGCGCGTTTTAATTTGTATTATAAATGCCATTAAGCAACCATTGATTGCGCTGATAGTGATAATAATTATTTATATCGTTCGCGAGTTTGGTATAAGCACTCATGGAGTTATAGGTTTCCATTCGCACAAAATCGCAAAATTAAAATCAGTCACATGTACTGTCTAAAGATTTTGGCAAAATTAACATATTCAATATTTTTTTTAATAAGGATTACTTATTTATTTTGATGTATCATATAATGTGCTTTTATATTATTTATTTAACATATTCACTATTTTTTTTAATAAGGATTACTTATTTATTTTGATGTATCATATAATGTGCTTTTATATTATTTATTTAAATACAGGCAGCGAGCTTGATATAAACACCAATCACATTATATACAATTTTTTCAGTATAAAAAAGCTTTGTACAAAACGGTAATGAGTCTTTATCCACTAGCCTGATTTCGTGCTTATTGGTAACTCGAGGTACTGCCAGAATTTTGCTGCGAATGGGTCTCGAACCCGGAAAAGTGCCTCGAAACTGATTCTATCTACTACGCTACCCTGCCATACACTACACATAAGATTCAGTTATATACTAACTTTTGCTTCTAGTTATCCTTAACCTTATGTGAAGCCTATTTGTCATCTCTCTATACTACGTTCCAACTAGTCTATAGTGGGCCGTTTAAGCATCGTACTTAATTAGGCTACTTTGACAGCTCCAATGGAATTACGTATAATAGACATTAGACTGGCCATAAAGAGTGAGAGAGAGAGAGCAATATATCGCGCTATTGATCGCCCGACCAATCAGGAGCTTACTCAATATTCAAGGTGCAATTGGTACACACTATGTAGTTCTCGATCTCCATTTATGTGTGTATAAAGGCATGTGTGGCTCATTGAGGCACTAGCTAAATTTAAAATATTCATCTTTAAACATTTCTTTCGGTTTTCATTCGCGTACTAACTTGACATTAGTATGCATAGTAACTGTACCATGAATTCGGGAATAAATATATTTTGTCAAAACAATAACCATTGCGTTCTCGTTTTCTCCTTAAATGTATGCATCCAACCCTTTTTGATTACCTTTCCAAAAAGCAAACTAAACAGAATGTTGAAACGAGCAAGTAGTGTAGACAAGGGTACGTGCGGCAAGTTGCATACATCAACTCCAGCTTAGGCTCAACGCATGTACATGTGTATTCTGCTTGCAAAAGTCGGTCTGAAATGTACTAGTTCACAGAACTTAATATTCTATGTAATTCTTACATGTTTAATATTTGTCAATTAAGTAGGCATAAATTATATGTTATCTTATTGGAAATACTTCATGTTAACCTTTATGATCACCTCCATAACACGAGTATTATATCATTTTTAAATAATTTGTTTAATTTTTATACAGAATGCCAATGGATTTTTAATGTCTTCAATTGAAGTAACGTTAAATGGTACAACTTAAGAGCTTTATGTGATAACCTCACGCGAGGAATGGCAAGAGCTTCTGAAGCTCCTGGCATTCAATCAGTTGACGAATCAGCATCTTCTCTTACCTCGCATTGCGGGCTTCAACAAGGAAAAACAATCTCTAAGAATAATGAAATCACTGACACCATTTATCCTTCTACTAAAGACGATCTCATATCAAGTTCTACACTAGTAGAAGCCCCGAATCCACCTATAAGAAATTCAAGCGTTTCAACGTCCGCAGTAAGTCGACTTAATGTTTTAAATATTGTTTAAATTTAACCATTTTATGTGTGAAGCAATTAATCATTTATTATCTATAGGCTCAGAAAAATTTAGAATGGGTGCACAGGCTAACTCCTCAAACATTTTATCCATGAAGCCGTTGATTGGATGCAATGGCATTGTTACAAATTTTGGATAGTAGGCTTAGTTGCTCGATATTTAGATAATGCAATGTAAAACAAATTTTATCGTATATTAGAATCGTTTCCTTCTCAATTTCTACTCCAGTATCTATAAATTAGCATGTTTACCTTTTCTAATGGAAGGCAAAACAAACAGAAAATTAAAACGAAGTGAGTGTAAAATACAGGAACTTTCAATTATTTGTGTGATCATCTCAAGTTTCAGCTCAATGCTAGAACATACTTTTTGTGCTTGCATAAATCAGACTGCAGTTTACTATAATCAAGGTTGTGAACTTTATATAAAGACCAGACCCATTAAGTACATAGATTTTTAGGATAAACTAAGAATTGTATAGTGTAGAAAGGATAATTCATCCAGTAGACCGGTTTCGTCATTGGGAACTCATCACATATTGGCCAGAATTTGCCGCGGACAGGGCTCGAATCTTGGCACGTCTGATTCGGAATCTGGTGCTCTAAAAACTGAGCCACCCTTCTGCACACTACACAAGTTTTAGTCATATAATAACTATTTTAACTCGGGTAGATTCTTTCTTTTAGGTGGAGCCCATATCGCATCCATTTAGACACAAAATTCCAACTAACCATCCACAATCTGTCATTACTGAACAGGCACCACTCAATGGGAAAGTGGTATTGAAATGAACATTTATATAATTAAACAAAAATTGGTTGCGCGTTAGGTGATAAGATTTATTATAGCCAAGGTTGCGAGCTTGATATAAACACCACACCCATTAAGTACATACATTTGTCAGGATAAACTAAGAGTTGTGTAGTGTAGAAAAGGCAATTCATGCAGTAGACGGGTTTCGTCCTTAATGGGAGCTCATCACGTACTGGCCAGAATTTGCCGCGGACAGGGCTCGACAAGGTGGCTCAGTGGTTAGAGCACCAGATTCCGTTGCAGACGTGCCTAGATTCGAGCTCTGTCTGCGGAAAATTCTGGCCAGCACGTGATGAGTCCCCAATAAGGGCACAACTCTTAGTTTATCTTCACAAATTTATGGTGTTTATATCAAGTTTGCAACCTTGATTATAGTAAACTGCAGTCTGATTTATGCAAGCACAATGCAACCAATGCTCGTTTAATTATATAAACAAACTGCAGTTTGTACTCTCAGAATTTATTATAAGAGTGATATGCAGCCGAAACTATATTATCCCTAAATCCGCAGTCAGTGTTAATTTGTGCAGACAATTCGATTACTAAGTTTTCCAATCCGTCAGAAGTTATTAATTGAACTTAACACAAATGCTTTATTTTTTTATAAAATATTTATATGAGTTTGTTTGTATAAAGCGTGTCCATTTAGTAAAACAAAATTCAAATATTCATTATTTGATATTCACTACTGCGGCTCGAATGCTGTTTCCATCAGTATGCTGACTTCTTCATCTTTATTCGTGCACATATGCGAGGACTTTCCGTTGTATTCATTTCAGCCCTGGAAAGGACATTTGGAGCGTTCTCGACCTCAAAGGTGGCTATTGCTATATGTTGCACAATTGCTAACGTGTATTAAACATTTTATTCAACACAGGAATTTCAGTTGGTGTTCATGAAGAGGTCAAAAACCAGAGTAAAAAAGCAGTGCAATTTAAATCAAGTAGTGAACACATGTCTACAGTTGTGCAATACGTCATTGGCATCTCGGGCGTATGTTCTAAATGTGTTGTCTTTAGGATAATTACCAAATACTTTAAAAGGAACGGACAAACACCATATAAAGCGGTGTGGTTAAGCAAACTTTAGGCTGATTTATGCAAACCTTTAAAGCTTGTTCGAGCAATGAGCATGATCCTAAGTGATGCATACAAGTGATTTATCGTTCACCTATTTTACACTCCCCGTTTTAATTAACAGTTTTTTTGTCTTAATAAAATATAGATATGGGTAGTGACGGAATGAGAAATAACGTACCAGGCGCGAAGGACAAATTTAGGCTGTCGAAAGAAATTTTGGCCACTAGCGCCTGGTAAGAAAGTGCTTATGGTTGGCAGACAATCTAAAAAAAGGAAAAACTCAATATAAACCATTTCCTTTAGAAATAGACGGCCTAGTTTTCTTTTACATCCCACAGATAACTATGTGCAGTACGAACGATAATGAATCAATATAGCATCTACCGTTTCGCATGATAAAAGGATAGCCTTACTTGCCGAGTTGTGCAGTTTGGATAAAAGAAATTTGTCTGCTACAAACACATTCATTTCCAATTCTGCCACTTTTCCTTCACTTTATTTCTCTTGTCAACGTAGCAATAACGCTAAGAATGCAGTGGGTATGGATCAAATCTCTGAGTCCAATGCCGTATTGGCAAATATTTAAAATGGGTACAAGTAAACTATCAAACATTAAACCTGGGTTAGATTTTATCGTCAGCGTATTTAATGCTCAGCTATTGAAACAAATTTTACAACGAGAAGCTCCATCACAAACGTAGTATAGATTATAAATTGACGTAAATTGCATATACAAAACTAGAATGCAGTATTCTATGCATATTTTAAAACTTGGATCGCTATTCTTATCAACCAGTTTTTGGCTTCGAACATCTGATACCGCAAAATTGTCTCAAAACAGATAATGGGGAAATGGTATTTTCCTTAGCTCACGAGCTGAAGCTTGTTCAATTTATTGAGTATTTGTAATCAGTTTCCAAACGCACTAAAATGAAGACAAGAAACCTTATTCATTGTTGCCTTTTTGTTGTTTCTGCACACGTTTCCACCGATTACCGAATGGACGACAACATGGACGCTTTCTACTCAGACCTAAGCTATTTATTAAGCAGAGCAAGGTGCTCAGATAAGGTCTTGGTTATGGTACTTACTTTTTTTTACTTTATTGCGGCTGACTCCTTTTAGAGGATAAGCCGGCTCCATTTCACGGAGTTTCTTGGGAATTTGGTACAAGTGGTGTCCCCTCACCACTCGGCTTTTTGATCGAGGACGCACCTCTAGCCTTTGCACATCCAAGCGCAGTCTGCAAGGCAGCAGTAAGTTGTATGGTTGCCGGTGGCTGTTGAGAGCTCATTCGCCATTCGGAAGTACGGTGTACTGTCCAGGAGTCCATGTAATCCTGTGGCTGTTGTCCCCTTTTGTGGCGGGGAACACACGCCGCGTCATGGTGCCGTCGTCGGGCTCATGTGGTATTTTATAGGAGATCCGATTGCCGGTCGGAAATCCACCACGCCCTGGTGACACCACCGCCATAGCCCCGTTAGCCCATGTACGATCGGCCATCGAAACATGGTTGACACCGTCGTACCACGTTGAGGAGGGGATGGTCTTTACGACGGTTGGTTATGGTAGACATGGAGGCTCAAGTTGAGCGCTTAAGTAAGGCATAATTTTATTTATGTGCAAGATACACTTTAAGCTCGACGCGCAACCTATAGTGGTGAGCAATTGTTGGATAGCTGCATGGAACATAGAGTATACTGAAACAGTAAAAACTTCAAACGTGTTGTTAGGTGTTGCGCCAAATCGCGTCTTCCACTCCCCGGACAACTATGAATTCAATCAGTTATAAATGGTTAGGCTGCATCCACGAATATCGTTCATGTTGTACCAAGTATTTCAATTCGGAACATACTCTTACCTAACATATCCACGGTTTTCTTTCTGGGGTAGAGTTAACCGCGAGGTTCGGTCGGGTTTAGTACACGAAAAAGGGAAAACCGCAAGGAAACACCATTGCTCTTGTCACCCTTCCATAAAAATGACTTGGTCATGGCGATATTTTGTAGAGGTCTAAGCTGCCTCAGATCTGTGCTACCTGGGTAAATATCTTCATCTAAAATATATCCACCACTCATGAAGCTATCCTTTTCTTTTTTGCCAAAATTATTATGTGTAGTTATTACTACTTTTTATTAGTATTTTACTTTAAAAATCCATTGGTTTCCTTCTTTTCATCTCGTTGTTATGGAGCTATGAAGCATTAGTAACGGGTGTTTTATTTATGTCTGTGATGGTGATGCATATGCTGTTTCGAAGTCTGTCAAGAACTTTGATGATGAATATATTATCAGTATAAACTAAACTGCATCAGGTAGCAAAGGCAGTTCATCCAGTAGACCGGTTTCGTCCTAATTGGCAGCTCATCAAGCGCTGTCGAGGTTTTGTCGCGGACATTATTCAAATCCCAATACATTTTCAGCAGAGTGCGCTTTGCATGCCGCACGCAATCTAAAGTCTAATACCAAATTATGATTCTGGCTAAACTTCTTCAGGCATAACCTACTTGGGATCTCTTAAGGTGTGAAATTTTTAATAGCTACCCCCAATTTGTTATTTTACAACAGTCGTAATGCCATTTTAGAAAGTTATTTTGATTTAAAATTTAATGGAATAATTTTGTTTATATATATATATATATGTTGTCTGTCATTTGCATCACTTGCATATATATTAGTTCTTCGCAACAAACAGTATTTAACTGTAATATATTGAATTGAATGATGTCATGCTTACCGCGAAATGTGATAACTGATATCGATGAAGGCCAGAGTTTATGGTTTAACTGGAGTAACAGGTGTTCGGAAATTGTTGTAATTCTCAATTTGGGTGAACTTTAGCATAAATTTATATCCATCAGGTTGGTATCATGTACCGACTCGGAAACCATAGTGTTAGTATCCGGTACTCATCGATTTCAAAAAAGGTATCAGTTACTAACACAATGGCCATAGTGTTAGTATCCTTTACAGACTCGGTATATATATTATATAGTGTGAGTTAGCATTGAAGTCGTATTGTCGTTGACTTCAGATTATGTTAGCTTCACTATTACAGGTTTACACATTCGTCTAGGAGATTGTACCGTCCTATTATTCCATATTCTTCTACCGAATATATAGTGGTTAAAGGGCGTAATACCGGCTCCTACTGATGAGTCGCCAGTAAGCACGAAACGAATGTGCATGAGATTATACTTTCCGTTCATGCTGCCTTTGGTTTATCCTTCTGGTCACAACTGAACTAATTTGTTACTAGGTTCGCAAAACCTAATACATATTTGCATCAGGTAGCTAGTTAGAACTTCATTTCTTAAAAGTTTCCAAATAGGTTCCACTTGAAGAGAAGGCTAACCGAAACCTTAAGTTTGTGTGTGAGTTCAATTTGTGTGTAGTATGCGGCAAGATGGCTTACTAGTCAAGCAACAGACTCATAAGCGAACGTGCCAGGTTTGAGTTCTGTCCGCAGCTAACTCTAGACAGTATGTAAAGAGTTTCCAGTTTTTTCTAAGTCTTGGTGTGTGTGGATATCCTTTATTTGGAAGTCATCGGAATATGCATATGTTGATGAATACTATGCATAGAAAAACAATTCGTTAGTGCACTAGAATTACCATTAGGCTTTCTAGGCCCCATACTGAAATGTCTTTAAGTATGTTTCTTCTATAGGAACTATCTGGATTAATATGTTTATATTTGTTGTGTTCTTATTATGTCGACCTTTCTTTTCTATTTAAAGATCATTAATTCTCATGTCTTATTTATCTCGGAAATCAGTTGATAAAATAGAGTGAAAGCGCTTCTCTAACATATATATTGCGGTTTTTTTAAAATTAATATCTCAAGGTAAACATTTCTCATGTTTAAAGTATAACTATTCTACAAGTGTGGTTATACAATGGGATGAAATCTTTTCAAAATAAATTTTCATATGCAATCCGTCACCCCATCATACCAATATCAACCATTTGACCTTACTTGTGCATGAATTCAATTTGATTACCTTAAACGATTTGACTCGGTTGATGCTTAAGGTGCAACCATTTGTTTTATGTTTTCAAGCTATTGTATGTTTTAAATTTGTCCTCTCAAAAATTTAATTCATTAATATTATTGAGCAAATCTCTGTTGTGTTCTTTCGCAATTTGTTTTATTAAATTGGCTAGTAAGTACCTGAAGAATAGAGCCGGGAGTGGCTCAAATTATTAAAGAAATAGCTTGTAGAGATGTTTTGAAAGAAAACCCCATCCCAGTCAAAGCAACAAGCAGAATATATAAATTTCTGCTTCTGAAAATTCTACTTATTGGCCTATTTCTAATATATTAGTCGATAAAAGTTTCTGTTACACCAAGTAACTGAGTTATATGTGCATGCATACTTCTTTGGTAATAAATTAGCACGGATTTATCAAATTATCGTCGTCTGATCCGCAACAGCAACACCCGACGCAATCATTTGTTGGCTCATATGGTGGTATTGTGAGCGGGTTTATGCAGAATCCTGTACTTGGCGATAGTGCGGCGAAAGTAAATGATCAAGGAAGTTCTAGCTCATCCTCGTCAATATCTGCCACACCAGACTCACCTTCGTCTTGGCAAGCATTAGCAACATCGGGTAAATTAAGTTTGTTGTATTTTTCTTATTTTTGAACTTAAGCTTCAATTATTGCGGATATATGCTGGATATACCGTTAGTTTTCTATACAAAAGTTTCGTTCGTATTGGGTACTGCCTCTATTCAAACCAGACATCTAACCCAAGACCATATTGTTCAAAGCCGAAAAGTTCATTGCCTACGACTCGGATTCCGTACATTACATGAAAATCCACTTTTTGTACCACATTTTCTCGACTTGACCTATATTCATGCATATATATATGAGCATAAAACATTAGTTTTAATAAAAAATAAAAATGTAGTGCATCGGTGACGATGGATGTAAGTTGTGTGACACGGAATCAATTGCCCCCGAATTAAAATTATTCGATATTCTGTCGAAATGTGGTATGCCTAAAAAAATTGTGGATATTATACGCGTTCTCTACACAAACATTTCTCGTCGCGTTAATGTCTACAACGAATCAACTAACAAATTTACAATCGGCAGTGGTTTTTGTGAAGGCTGTTCACTTTCCCCCTTCTGTTTAATTTTTTAATCGATGCTATTATGAACAACACTCCTCTTCACGTTCGGGATGCAGCTGTTGAAGATCTCCTGAGGGGTAAAATATTCGATCTTGACTATGCAGAACATATCGTACTAATATTCGATAATCGAGATTCTGCTCAGACCACCTTGAATATATTACCAAACATGGTTCCATCCTTCTGCAGGAAATTCTCACTGTCTAAATATTAGATACCTTTGCAGGATCACCCACTATTCACTCCAACTCTGCAACTGCAGAGCGAAAATCTAGACATAGTTAACAGGTTTATATACCTTGAGAGTTCCATCAATCCCTCAGGCAATATTTCTGACGAGGTGAGTATGAGATTCGCGAAAGCTAGAATAGCTTACTCGAACCTTCGCCATTTATTGAAATACACGAGTATTTCACTCTATCTAAAGGGTCGTATTTACAATGCATCTGTACGCACAGTTTTATTATACGCTAGTGAGAATTGGACCTTTAGAGATGATTATTTTAGACGCGCATGCTAGATACCAACAATGAATAACCAACGTTGACATCCGTAGACGTATTTTTGGATCTTCCAAAGAATATTTATACGAGAGCCTAAAATGCCCAATTCGGAGAAGCCAGCGAGCGTCTTTATCTAATATAACTATAGTAAAATCATATGCGTAAAGTGACTAATATTAGCTTGGCTTTTGTCGCTGAAGGCATCTAAAGATGTCTGAAGCACCATTCCAAGGACTGTGATAAGATTTGGAGTCCAACAACGTACCTTTACATAAATGGAGAATTTGAACAGATTTATCCATTCATCTGACCGCTTCTTTTTATTCGCAATAACATAATGGAACAAATAACATGAATTTTGTTCAAATTTGTTCTTAGGTGCTTTTTCGCCTTTTCTCAATATTCTCCTAAAGTTTCGTGCTTCTAGTATGCTCTATTATTGTTAAATAACGAACCTACAAAGAAGATAAAACACTATACTATTTTATGCTTTTCCTAAGGTGTTAACTGTATGCTTCCTGGCGGAAAGGTTCTCGTTTATTCTAAAAACCAGATGAATGACAGACAATCTCTTCAAGCATTGAACAATCCCGAAGCTCAAATGAGTACAAATCAGATAAGCACTTCTTCCTCTTCGTCATCATCTTCTGCATCGAGCGGGTTTTCCACTAACTCCCTGTCAGGAATAAGTGAACCCAGGTCTGTGGCAGTACGACCGGCTGGTGCGCCTTTGTCGAAATGTGTTGGACCCGGTATCGGATACGTTGATTCAATGCAGCTAGCCAGTCAGGAGTTGCCTGCGCATTGGCGTGAAGTCAAGAACCCAGAGGATGGAAACGTCTATTATGTGAATGAACATACTGGTGCAAGCCAATGGCAAGATCCACGCTGGCGTTGTATTAATCCAAATACCCACCAAAAGGTCAGCATTATATTCTATGTTAGTATGATATATAATGATTTGAGATCCATCTCTGCACGCAAGGATCAAATAAATTTTTCATTTGAATGGGTTTAATTTTACTTTTTGTTATATAATCGCCCTGAACATAAATTTTGTTTTTTCTTTATAATATATATATATATATATATATATATATATATATATATATATATGTGTGTGTGTGTGTGTGTGTGTTTATCGAGGTAGGTTTTATAAATAATTATTTTTGCTTAAAGTAATAGTATTGAACGATACTATGTGTAGGCGTATTTTTATCCGTCAATTAGTCAGTTATTTCACTGACTAGGTTGTGTTTTTCGATTGCCTTTAGGTAGATTTACCGGTATGGACCAAATTTTAGCCGCGTTACTTTGGTTTAAGACACAAAGGGCCAAGAAATCGAAGCCAGCTATAATCAATTTGTAAATTATAAACACGAGGTACGCACTTTCCAATGCACAATTGTAAACATAGAGACGTTTTGTCTACCGAGATTGATTCTTCAAAATCATTGCAGCTGGTTACCTTGTATGGTATGAAAATGGATTGTGCTCAGTGGCGATCTTATTTCATATTTCTGGATAAACTATGATTTTCTTTATTGACAGAGTTAACTCGAATTGTGTATGTGTTATGAAGTGACACAGTGAAAACATCAACGAAACTAGATTTTCGATGTCGCCATATCTTTTAGATATATTGGTCCTGTGTACATGTTGTCTACAGGTCTAGTTGACTTTGTTTTTAAGTGGGATTTGTACTCTCACATTCCTTAATATTTTTTTATCCGTAAGAATACATAAATTTACAAAACTGCCGATACGACAGCCTTTAAAGCCAGTTATCTTCTTTGTCTCTGTGGCATAACGTTGGACCAGTGGTGTAATTTACCTTGGCGTAAGTGCTTTGCCAATTAGACGGAGGACTCCTAGGTGATTTGCATTACTTGCAAAGAGCAGTTGCTGCAAAATTTATACATCTATAAATCTCGGCAAAAAGGATACGTCTGGTAGCAATTGGGATCCCGAATTATTTGACGTCTGCCAACAAAAAGCGGTTCTACACGATTTTGGATAAAAATTAGCCATGACGACTGTTTCAGCGGTGTTTAGTTTCAGACCGTTCTGCTAGGATACTTACCCAGTGCATTTAATGGTGCTCTGGGTTTGAATCTTATTTACCCAAACACAACAGCGTTATAGGCCTATAAATGTTCAACATGCTAGCTAACACGGCCGGGCTCACCTCTCGTTAGTGTCACAGTCACAGAAGAAAATATTACTTAGGCAGCATAATTGAACAGTGAAGCATTCTTGTTAAATGTCGGAGCCAATCAATAATACTCGGAAAATCCCTTACCATGACAAATACTGTCCGTCAAATCATTATAATTTTTTTGAGAAATGTTGACTAGAGTACCATTATTAAGCATTCTTTGCTATAATGTCTTGCGCGACACAGAATTGAAATCACTTGTATAGTTTAGGAAAGCGACAATGATGCCCGCTGATTCGGGTGCGCAACTCCATAATGCGACGTAGGTATTGAGTGTTGTTCACACTTCCCATTTCCGGGTGAAGTCCATCTTTGGTTGACCTTGTTCGCTGCTCTCGCTCTCCACGTTGATAATAACAATGATCAATTTATTTGCGGAACAGCAAACTGAAAACACGATTTGTGGCTGGAGCGATAGAGCTTTTTTTGTAGATGAGCATCACAAGGTAGAGATAGACTTCTTTCTCCAGATTTTGGCAATTAGTTTATACAGATCTTTCTGAAACTTTATTCCACCGAATTTAGAATATGTATCACTTAAGTACAGCAACAGACGGTCGCATGATCCAGAGTTTAGCTACAATCTAGTGACCTATAGACTGATCAAATCATTTTTTATCAGTAAAGCCACCTTGATTGGTTATTTCGTTCTGATCATGGGAAAACCATCGTCTTCTTACCAGAATTTAGTCGATACGAAGGCAATGGCAATTACGGTCCCATCTTCATAGTCTCTAGTGTCTACCAACATAGTGTTGGTACCATGTTCCTATTCGGCAACCGCCGTGTTGGTATCAGGTACTGACACAGAGATAGCTTGATATATCACTTTTGGGTGAAAGTAAGACCGAACAGGTACACACTAAGAGAACAACGAACAAAAAATCAGACGTTGGGATAAAAATAATTATTGTCTAAAATGCCTAAAAAATTTAACGGGGAACATGGCTTCCTTCTCACAAGGTTCCGGAAGAGATTAAATAGGCAGAATTAACCGGGCCTCTCAATTGGTCAATGTTTACCAACAGATTTTTACAGGTCGAAGTCGTTCCTGAACATTGAGAGTATGGTGCGGAGTTATGAAGTGACCATAGTATTGAAAAATAAATCCCGGTAACGAGAATATTTATCTACTTTAGTTGCCTTAGTAGCCTGACATTATTGGTTGTGCAATATAATTTAATAATATTTCTGATGCATTAATCCACTGAGTTTTTCTATGCAAAATTAATAAATGCCCACATTTGAATAAGTGAGCTTATTCTTTAAATCAAGTTTGCGAACTTGAAGTAAACACATATCCCATTGTAATGAACCAGTTGTCGAACAACATAGCAGAACTACCATCAGTCACACGTACTAACGTGTTTCGACTGTTATGTCCACCTATGTTGGATGGTCCACGTACATGTATGTCGTCAGTGTTTATTATTAGCGTATCGTCTAGACGAGCCTTAATTATGCCTAATTCTGCAGTTAAATTATTCATTTGAGAAGTCAATGCCTGAATCAACGTTTCCAACCCATCAGAAGACATTTTAAATGTACCACAAATGCTTTATTTTTACTCAATTATATATAGAATTTTGCTCGCACAACGAGCATCGATTTAATAAAACAAATTTACACATTAATTAATTTATGTTCACTTCAGCTCGAAGTCTGCTTTTCTCATTGGGCTGACTGCTTCATTGTTATACGGGCGCTTCTGCGAGGAATTTCTGTTGAAATAATGTCTGCCCTAGATAAGACCCTTTGTTCATTATTTGTCTTAAAGGTGGCTATTGCCACATCGACCTTCCATGATCATCATCAGAGTACAACGGAAAACTGACTAGCGAGAATTTAACGGCAATTCATGTATATCTGTAAGGCAAAATACAATGGGATTGGTGTTTACTTCAAGATCGCAAATTGGATTTAAAGAATTGTTATTGCCACCCGCGCTATAAATGACTTTAATTGTATTACCTATGTATATGGCGAAAGCTGCAAAAAATTAGTGTTCATGACTGCATAGAAATTGTGCAGTCAAATACTATATAAGCGAGACTACTACAGGTGAGATCTACATATTTAATTTTGCTTTCCATATACATCCATTGCGGTTTGATCCTCGCTAGTCATTTTGTGGTCGTATTCTGATGATGATCATGGAAGATCGAATCGCGTCAGTAATTGTGGCTGACAGTAGTTTTGCTATATTTTTCGACTACGGGTTAAATACAATGGGGTTGATGTTAGCTTCAAACTCGTCAACTTGATTTATATAATTGTTACCATTACTCGCGCAATCATTGACCGTTTAAGTGAACTTATTTTCATACAGATCTCTTAAATGAAGGTAATGTGTTTGTAAACAATGTTTGTGATTTTCGAAGCAATTATAGGTCAAAGAATGTTGAGATAGATGTTGAATCAATTATTAATCGGAATTCATTGATGGTGAGATTCATGTGGCTAAATAACACTTTTTGTCTATAATATCAATTTAGTTGGAAGCCAGCAAATCAATTTGTCTACATATAGTATAGGACTTAATGACGGTGATTTTGCTGTTTTCTGTGACTGGCTAAATTATATTGGATTAATATTTATCTCAAGTCCAAGAATTTCAGCAATCTACAATTGCCTAATTGTATAACATATGTGTGGTTAAAATTTTCAAAAATGTTATCGTTATGACTGCTCTGAAATTTTGTAGTCTATATTCCAGTCAATTTCCATGTATGTGAAATTTCAAGGGAAAGAGCCGCATTTCTGATTTTTCATTGGTAGTAATTCGTGCAATCAACGATTAATTAATTGTTATTTGAATTGTTAGATACATTGTGTATTGAAGCAGAAAACCATTATAAATCAGATATATCTATAATAATAAATATCAGCTTCAATACAATGTTTATTTCTCAATTCAAATTACAAATGCATAAAAATGGCTGAACTAAAATTTCTACATGATTGCTGAAATTTACAACTTTTCCGATAGATACCTACATAAAAAATAATGACATTGATTTACCTCATTATTGCAAGAGGGGAATGTTCGGTTAATGCTATTGGATTAGGAACTTCGTTTGTGTTACAAAAAATGGAATATTACTTCGCTATAACCTTGCGTTTTCGTCTACCTAACCATTTTTTTCTTAATTACTAACTGTTCATAGTTTGCTTTTGCGTGGTGAATAATTTGTTTAACACGCAGTTTTGGTAAAACAGGTGTTTTATGCATGAATCTTTTGACATCACACTAGTTTGCTCTTGATGATAAATCACTCCTGCTTTCAGTATCCTTAGATTGCATTCGGAATGTGTGCAACTTTGATTGAATGAATCTTTCGCGTATATAATCAACATGAACATACGATGTAATCCAACAAAGGTATCTGTTAAATACTGTTTGTTGCGAAGAACAAATATATATGCAAGTATGTATTAGGTGTTGCGAACCTAGTAAAAATTAGTTCATTTGTGACCAGAAGGATAAACCAAAGGCAGCATGACCGGAAACTATAATCTCATGCACATTCGTTTCGTGCTTACTGGCGACTCATCAGTAGGAACCGGTATTACGCCCTTTAACCACTATATACTTTGTCAAAGAATGTGGAATAATAGGACAATACAATCTTCTAGACGAATGTGTAAACCTGAAATAGTGGAGCTAATATCATGTAAAGTCAACGACGATGCAATTTCAACGCTAACTTACACTATATAATATATATACTTTATAATTAATTGATATCCATCAGGTTGGTATCATGTACCGACTCGAAAACCAGTGTTAGTACCATTTACCTTTTCGGTACAATAATGTTGGTATCGGTTACTAACACAATAGCCATAGTGTTAGTATCCTTTACAGACTCGGTATATATATATTATATAGTGTGAGTTTGCGTTGAACAATAATTGTTTGCGCGGGTGGTGGTAACAATTCATTAAATCAAGCTTGCGAGCTTGAAGTAAACACCAATCCCATTGTATTTAACCAGTCGTCGAACAACATAACAAAACTACCGCCAGCCGCAACGCACTGACGCGTTTCGACCTTCCTTGATCATCATCAGAGTACGACGGCAAACTGACTATCGAGGATCAAACCGCATTGAATATATATCGAAATCAAATTTAGATATGCGGCTTTCACCTCAAGCAGTCTCGCATACATTGAACTTGACTGGAAATGTCGGCTGCACAATTTCTTTGCAGTCACAAACATTAACTGTTTGTTCGCCACATATACATATATAGGCAATACAATTTAACAAAACGCGTCAGTGCGTTGCGGCTGGCGGTAGTTTTGTTATGTAATTCGACGACTTGTTAAATACAATGGGATGGGTGTTTACTTCAAGCTCGCAAACTTGATTTAAAGAATAGTTAGCGTTGACGTCGCGTTGTCGTTGACTTTATTTGATGTGAGCTTCACTATTGCAGGTTTACACATTCGTCTAGGAGATTGTACCGTCCTATTATTCCACATTCTTCGACAAAATATATAGTGGTTAAAGGGCGTTATACCGGCTTCTGCTGATGAGTCGCCAATAAGCACGAAACGAATGTGCATGAGATTATACTTTCCGTTCATGTTGTCTTTGGTTTATCCTTCTGGTCACAAATGAACTAATTTGTTAAAAGGTATGCGTTTCCTGATTATCAGCTATTCGTCATTAAAAGCCGACTTTTTATCATAAACGCATTTTATCTTTAGTCGAGTAACGTTGCATGAAAACCTGATTTCCATAATTTTTTGGTGGATTTTAAATGGAATTCAGGATTTCGTGCCG
Source organism: Eudiplozoon nipponicum (assembly GCA_029291075.1). Taxonomy (NCBI): domain Eukaryota; kingdom Metazoa; phylum Platyhelminthes; class Monogenea; order Mazocraeidea; family Diplozoidae; genus Eudiplozoon; species Eudiplozoon nipponicum. The sequence goes on from JAQBSW010000001.1 coordinate 157,221, forward strand.
GCTCCTTGAGATTCCATACTTTTATTAATTCCAGTTATGTTGTAAATTGTAAACGCTTCTTTTTGGCTTCATTTCGGTACGACGATAAATAGTATCTGGCAATACACAGATAGGCGTTGCTTATCCGAAATGAAGAAACCTCGTCTAGCACATTAGTAGTTAGTAACATGTACCTTTTCGGTACTATAATGTTGGTATCGGTTACTAACACAATAGTAATAGTGTTAGTATCCTTTACAGACTCGGTATATATATATATATATATATATATATATATATATATATATATATATATATATAGTGATTTATTCAAATTGTCGAGACTATACGATGTTAGCTACTTTACTGCAGTATTACGCATTCGTCTAAGAGATTTTATCGTACTATTATCCCTCATTCCTGACCGAAATATATAGTGGTTAAAGGGCGTAATACCGGCTCCTACTGATGAGTCGCCAGTAAGCACGAAACGAATGTGCATGAGATTATACTTTCCGTTCATGCTGCCTTTGGTTTATCCTTCTGGTCACAACTGAACTAATTTGTTACTAGGTTCGCAAAACCTAATACATACTTGCATATATATTAGTTCTTCGCAACAAACAGTATTTAACTGTAATATATTGAATTGAATGATGTCATGCTTACCGCGAAATGTGATAACTAATATCGATCAAGGCCAGAGTGTATGGAATTACTGGAGTAACAGGTGTTCAGAAATTGTTGTAATTCTCGATTTTGGTGAACTATAGCATAAATTGGTATCCATCAGGTTGGTATCATGTACTGACTCGGTAACCATAGTGTTAGTACCATGTACCTTTTTGGTACAATAATGTTGGTATCGTTTACTAACACAATAGCCATAGTGTTAGTATCCTTTACAGACTCCGTATATATATTATATAGTGTGATTATTTTTAGTTATCATAATATTTTTAAGGCAAAGAGCATTTAGCTCTATCAAATGAACATTTCTTGAGGTTAGTTGATGACCCGTAGCCATAGAATTTTCCGGCGTGCATTAGCTTATCTTCCCAGGGGTATTAGCATGAACCATGCCAGGTCTAATTGGTTACAGCCATCATCTCGTTTCATTTGAGACTTCGATTCTGGTCTGACGACGCAGTACTCATCAGCCCTGGTTTTTAGAAAGCAACACAGAATACAAACCAGCCCAACTAAGTATGGGTGACATGGTGTTCTTCTACATCTCACATAATTATCAGCACTGCCGTAAGGAAGCTGTATTGCCGAAATGGCCTTGTCTTAAAGCTGATTTGGCCATAGTAGTGTTGTGTATAAGTTAGGTTTACCTCAATTCTTGGTGTTATCTGGATAACTATGCTAATAGAAAATACATCCTCCCCTCACAAATCACCCTAGTTTCATAATTTGAGTGTCTCGGTTATTATTATTGCCATAATGATCAATTTTTTTTAAATTTTGGTTTTCTTCTCATGGCTTAATGACAGAGGAACATTAATTACAAATGACTTGTATTTTTGTACATGATTATTATAATGATCATAAGCTTCCACTAATAGGAAGGACAATTATGCCAAGATTCTATCTCTATGCGCAGCTCACCATAGAATTTTCACAATATTAGACTGAATGTGATCGAGATGTATAGCAAAGTACATTGGTGTGGGACCGTTAAGAAATGTATTTGGCATTCACATCCCATTTCCGATCGGGTCTTAATCTAAGCTCGACTGGTTCACTTCTCACCATTGACAAATTATTTGTGGTTAACTTAATGTAAATTTTAATTAAGCACCTAGGTGATTTATACCTCAGTAGTTTATTGAAGTGGTGGCGATGCTTCTCTTGTTGATTGGCAACACGATACCATTCTTCAAATCATTTGTTTATTAGGTGTTGCGCACCTAGTAACAAATTAGTTTTTTGATAGAACCGGCAGGATATGCCAAAGTCAGCATGAATGGAATGCATAATCTTTTGTGCACATTCGTTTCGTGCTTACTGGCGACTCATCAGTAGGAACTGGTATTACGCCCTTTACACAGTATATATTTGTGTGACATTTTGATGGTATATAAACGATATAAATATTAATTAGATTTTAATATTTAAATTGTCTACTATGGATATATAATATATGTACGGTAATTAGCGATTTATCTATTATTATATTTCAGCCTAGATTGGCGTACAAATAATTTGTTGTAATTCTCAATTTTGGTGAACTTTAGTATAGGTTGAAATCCATTGTGTTGGTACCATATACCGACTCGGCAACCATAGTGTTGGTATCAGGTACCTCTTCGGTATCCGTAGTGTTGGTATCCTTTGCAGTTTATATATATATATATATATGTATATATATATATATATATAGTGGGTTGGCTCTGAAGTCGCATTGTCAAAGATGATGTTAGCTACACTACTGCAGGTTTACACATTCGTATAGGAGATTGTACCGTCTAATTTTCCCACATTCCTCGCCCAAGTATATAGTGGGTAAGGGGCATAATACCGGCTCATACTGATGATTCGCCAGTAGGCACGAAATGAATGTGCACACAAGATTACATTTTCCTTCATGCTGGCCTTATCCTTCTGATAATATTGAATTAATTTGTTACCTGGTGCGCAACGCACAATTCACAATAGCACATATATATAATTTCTTATATCGACCTCGTAAAATTGCCAATGGGTCATTTCGACGCGATTCATAATATTTAAAGTGTTGAGAAGGATAAGAAAATATTTCGTTGCGCCCGTACTCTATAAGAGAGACCACCACTAATCAGATATAGGATCTTAGTTTACTGCTTAATGAGGTGGTGACATCATCTCCTTCACAAAATCACTCATCTCTCGCTTTTCATACGCCATTTACCTGTCTGTAAATTCCTTATTAAGCTTACAAGTATAGGTGCGGTCCCCTCTTGTGTGGGAGGTGCACCCTGTTAGAGAACATTTACTTAGTTTCGATAGTGATCAGACATTTTGACTTGATTTTCGTTATTTTCTTTAAAATCCTTTCCAGATAATATTTTTAAATGATGTTACCGTTTAATTTTAATGCCGAAGCTTGCGTAAAAAGTGTCGAACGAAATTATTAAATTTTAGCTGGCTTGTTGGAAAATCTGCAATATTAAATAATGCATCTTGCTTATTTCTGGGATGGTCATTTGGATTAAATTATGTTTTAGCTAAAAGCACACCATTTGTAATATCATGGTGTGAAGATTCGTACATTTGTGATATAATTGATCAAACAAAATTGGTTGCGCGGGCGGTGATAACATTTACTATTATCAAGGTTGCGAACTTGATATAAACTCCTAACCCATTAAGTACATACATTTGTCAGTATGAACTAAGAATTGTACAGTGTAGAAAAAGTAAGTCATCCAGTAGACCGGTTTCGCCCTTATTGGGAACTCACCACATACTGTCCATTACATTAGTTAGTATATAACTGAAGATTGTGTAGTTTGTGGCAGAGTAGCTCAGTCGTTAGAGCACCCGTTTCCCAAGCAGACTTGCCCAAGTGCGAGCCCTGTTCGCGGAAAATTCTGTCCAGTACATGATGAGTTCCCAATAAGGACGAAGTCGGTCTACTGGATGAATTTCCTTTTATACAATATACAATTCTTAGTTTATAATGACAAGTGCGTGTACTTAATGGGTCTGGTGTTTATAGCATGTTCGCAACCTTGATTGTAGTAAATATCATTGATTGTTTGGTATAAATATACTGCACCTCTGGTATATTTTACGAGCTTTTCAATGACTCATTATTATGAAATCTTACCACATTTGGTCAAAGTATTATTTGAACTAATAAGCGATTATAAAGGAGATAACTCAAAGAGTAATGCGTTGGACCTTCAAATTGCATTAAACTAAAGTGCTATAATTATCTGATTGTTCTACTGTTTTCTATCACTTAAAACTAGTTTTGGTTTAAAAATTTTATGTTTTTTCGACTTTGTTAGTATATAATGTCAGAATGTTTTTAAAAGGATAGCAACACATGATTTCATGTTTAGGGTTATGTGCTTGGGCAAGACTATTCAATGAAAGTTTGTGGTTTCTTCATTTCTGGTCAAAGTTGTCGGTAGAAACCTCAGCCTCAAATATGGCTTGAGTGTGTGCTATTTTGCGTTTGATTTTAATCGCATTAATCGCTAGGCCACAAGAACGTGAGTCACTGTTCATATTTAAAATGCATCTTATGTGCCACAACACTTTAAATTGTTTGCGTGCGCTTGCATATCTATATCTTGTTTACCAGAAATTTTATTATATTCATATTTGTATTCAATGTGTATGGTATAGTTTAAATTTTAACTCCGATTAGTTTGATAATGCTTTTTGAATATCTTGTGTTTCAAAACAACATTGTGTTAGACCGCGGCCTTTCCTTTATTACGAACCTTTAAGTTACTGTTTTCTGTACTAAGGCGATGTAGTTAAGGTTAACCAGGTAATTTGCTGATCAAGCCAAATAATTAAATATATAGGTCGTTTTTAAGACTAAGGCTTTAAATCATCTAATTTTTACACTAAATCCATTTATCAGAGGCATAAATTACATGTCAAGCCTCAGACCACACGGCTTTCCAACATAATGGTCTGTAACCGTAAATATTTGTGGCCTGAACACAGGTGGCCGTTATCCGAAAGATCAGGCAGCCTCATATTAAATCCTTCCGGTAATATAGGAATAAGATTTTCGCTTTTTTGAAATATGAGTCTCACGGCAAATGTACCGATTGCCCGTAGCCATAGAAATTCCGGCTTGACGACCGGCGGGCTCATGCTAGTCGACCCGGGATTGGTAACATGAACCTTGCCGGGCCATAAAGGGACAGCCATCATCCCGTTTCATGTGAAGCCTGTAACGTTTTGTTAAATGTGTAATGACGGAATGAGAGCAAGCGTTCCAGACGTGAGGGGCAAGTTTCGGCTGCTGAAGGAAACTCTGGCCACTGGCATCTGGGCAGATAGTGCTCATCAGCTTTGGTTGGCAAACTATCTAGGAGAAGGAAAACTCAGAATAAAAACCATCACTAGGAATGGGCGACCTAGTGTTCTTTTACAGTCCACATATAACCATGACAAGTACAACTTACAATAATTACATACTGCATCGGCCGTCGCGCAGTATAAAAAGGGTCGCCTTATCTGCTGAGCCGTGCAGGGTGGATAAGCGAAAACAGGCTACTGCAGGCAACTCCAACTCTATCTTCGATTCTGCGTCCTTTCCTTCCCCTTCCTCTTCTCAATCTTACAATAACACTCTTTTAGATACTATAAATATGGTTGGTTTAGATCATAACACTGAGCCCAACACTAGGTTGCCAAATATCGAAAATGGTTCTAGTAGACGATCATTCACTAAACCTAAATTAGGCTTTAACGTAGGCGCATTTAATGTGCGAACATTAAAACAACTTGGACAGCAAGAATCTCTTGCTCGTACGTTGGATAAATTAGAAATCGACATATGTTGCGTATCTGAAACCAGAATACAGGATCCTACGTGTATTACAGAACTAGTTGCACCATCCCTGTCTACGCGTTATTGGCTTCGAACATCTGGTTCCACAGAGTCCTCTCAAGCCAGTAAATGGGGCGTTGGTACTGCCCTTAGCGCGCGAGCTGGAGCTTGCTTAATTGAATGGATCCCTTTAAATAGTCGATTGTGTGCGGCACGTTTAAATACATCCATCATTTAACTGCAGCTGTCCTTTTAGAGGATAAGCCGGCTCCATTGATATCCCGGTTAAACCTCTCCATGCCGGGCGGTTGGCAGCCATTTCGGAGCATAAAGAGGGCCAATGACGCTCCCAGTGACGCGGACCATAAACATTGCGTAAACCTAGGAGTTCCATGTCCGATTTGATTGTTGCAAGCCATGTCTTCAGTTGTCCGCCTCGGCGGCAGCATAATTGCACATTGACCTGGGTTCATCACCTGCCGTACCATTTCGTCTTCGGGTTTGCGTAGTACGTGCCCAGACCACATTGAAGTCGACGATGTTGGATCCAGACGGATAGTTGCATGATGTCACCGCATTGGTGACGAACAGATGCGTTCGACACTCGGTCCATCCATTTTTGTCTTTGTGATGTACCTAAGGCACCAATGGTCGAATACTTCAGGAAGCTTTTTGGAGTCCTCCAGAACGTAATGGCCAAGTCTCACAGCCATACAGTAGCACAGGGCGAACAGTAGTCTGGTAGACTCGGATTTTCGTTTTGAGGCTGATTTCACTTCTTCTCCAAAGTGAGTTCTTCAGTGTAAGAAAGCAAGTCTGGCACGGTCGATGCGTGTTCGGACTTCATTCTTTGCTTGACCAGTTGAGTATTTTTTGAGCCAAGTTACGTAAAATCGTCGACTGTTTCGATTGGGCTGTCGTACACCGTGAGCTGCTCATCAGATGAAGATACACCGATGGCGAGGCTTTCGTTTTGTCGGCATTGATTTCCAGACCAACGGCTGATAGAAACTGGGCCACTTGGTCAAAACGGCTTGCATGCTCCCAAAGCTGTCAGCAAGGAGAACAACATCGTCTGCGTAATCAACATCCGTCAGCCATAGGTTATTTGATAGCGAACGCCTCGGAACTCAGTTAGCGCGTTGCTCAGAATCCAGTCAACCGCATAATTGAACAATATGGGTGACAAGGGACATCCTTGTCGAACCCTGTGTGCGAACTGAATTCATCGATTCTTCTCCGTAAACGCGTACTCTGGCTTTGGTGGCTGCATAGTAGGCCTTGATCAGATTGACGAGTTTTATGGGCATACCGTCGAGCAGCATGATGCTCCATAGGGAGTCGCGATCAACAGAGTCAAGCTCGGAGTCAATAAAACAAGCGACGGTTGGTTGTTGAAATTCGTTGCGATGTTCCAAAACTCGCCGTAATGTAAAGATCTGATCAACACAGCCTTTGCCTGGGCCGGAATCCACCCTGATTGGGACGGGTACGGACATGCCGCTCATTAGAAGCGGTTCAATAGAATCGACGCCAACAGCTTGGATGCGGTGTTGGGAAGACTGATACCACGGTAGTTTTCGCACCTTGATCTATCACCCTTTTTGGGAAACGGTAGCAGGATTGACATTCCGAAGTCTGACGGGCAAGCTTCTTGTTCCCAGATAGAAGAGAACAATCGATGGATTGATGGCAGTAGTGCGCCTATACAGGCCTTGTAGATCTCTGCAGGAATTCCATCTTCACCGGGAGGATTTCTTGCTCTTCATGCGCTGGATGGTCGTAGCGATCTCAACCTCAGTTGAAGGCAGTCCACATCGTAGCTGGGTGTAGATGTTGCAGGTGGTTGCGGTGGGAGCGGCCACTGTATGGTCGGTTCAATAACTGCGAAAAATGTTCAACCCATCTTGCGATTTTGCCATTGACATCAGAAATCAAGTCTCCTGTTGCGCTGCGTAGAATTGTCTCTGCATTGCGCTTACCGGATGCTTTACGTATAAGACGGAAGGGAACCCCCGAAATCACCGACGTTTGCAGCCGATTCCATGGCGGAAGCCATTTCATCAGTACTGCTTACGGTCAGCCCGAGCAGACCTCGTGGTTTCACGTCTCGGGTGGCGATAATTAGGCGCGTTATTCATCCGGGCATCTCTTGCTTTTTGTGACGCGCCCACATCGTGCGTTCAGGAATCCAGTCTTTATGGTGACTTTTGATGGTTCCGAGCGTTTCAAGCGCAGCTTGCTAGTGAAAGTTTTCAAGTTATTCCATTGATGCTCCACATTGGTTTATCTACGGCATGAGTTCCACCGTCAGCGGCAGTCAACTTTGCAGTGATTGAGGCAGATAGCGCTGTACAACAGGATGGGTCCGTTAGGGCAGCAACATTCAGGCGTTTCGTAGGTTGACGGCGGCCGTCGGGACTTGAGATGGAGCCTCAATTTGGCACGTACTAGGTGTGGTCGGACCCTCCTCGGTTGCCAGTTTCAGCTCCTCGGTATGACCTGCAATCTTCGACAGAAGGCATCAACGCGACCGTACCAGAATGTAGTCGATCTGATTAGCTGTGTGACCATCGTTTGAATACCAGGTGAGCAAATGCTTCCGAGGTGTTGGAAACGCGTATTGGTAACGCACATATGGTTGACTTCTGCAAAGCTGATAAGTCGCTCTCCGTTCTCGCAGCGCTCACCTAGACCAAACTTTCCCAGTATGTCTGGTGGATGAGTCAGAAGGAGTCCTGTTCGTGCGTTCCAGTCACCAGCAGCAAACAGTATGTCGCCTCTGGAAATTCCGTTGATGGTCTCTTGCAATTGGTCGTAGAACTCATCTTTCACATCTGAATCAGCTGCCAGGGTTGGTACGTAGACGGCTACGACTGTGATGTTAAAAGGTTTCCCTCTCCAGTCGGACCGTTGCGATCCTCAGTGATACAGGATTCCCGAAGCCAGCATGGCTCTCTGCGCTGTAGGACCAAGTAAAATGGCTACACCGTGTTGTCGGACCCGTCAACTGGTCCGCTGCTTGATGCATCAAGTATGTTGATTCTGCCGACGGTACTTTTATCTTCGTTGATCCCGTGCCGGGCAGCCGGACTTCAGACAGGCATGCAACTTCAATCTGGTAGTCATATAAAGATTTGGCCGTGATTGCTTGGCTGCCGATATCAAGCAATGTTCGAACATTCCAACACCCGAAATAAATAGGTGTTTTCGCGCTGATAAAACCAGATAGCTTTCACTTGACACCCTAGCCTCTGGGGGAGCACAGGGCGCGTCGCTTGCCGGGGGACGCCGTAGCATGATCGGTATTCATAGATTGTGACATTTTCATGGAGTTTCTTGGGAATTTGGTACAAGTGGTGTCCCCTCACCACTCGGCTTTTTGATCGAGGACGCACCTCTAGCCTTTGCACATCCAAGCGCAGTCTGCAAGGCAGCAGTAAATAGTATGGTTGCCGGTGGCTGTTGAGAGCTCATTCGCCATTCGGAAGTACGGGGTACTGTCCAGGAGTCCATGTAATCCTGTGGCTGTTGTCCCCTTTTGTGGCGGGGAACACACGCCGAGTCATGGTGCCGTCGTCGGGCTCATGTGGTATTTTATAGGAGATCCGATTGCCGGTCGGAAATCCACCACGCCCTGGTGACACCACCGCCATAGCCCCGTTAGCCCATGTACGATCGATCATCGAAACATGGTTGACACCGTCGTACCACGTTGAGGAGGGGATGGTCTTTAAATACATCTACCAAAATCAAAGCAAAAAACCGTTATCATCGTTGCCTCTTCGTTGTATCTGCATATGCTCCTACCGATTGCAGCACAGAAGAAAGCAAGGACGCTTTTTACTCCGAATTAAGCTCCTTACTAAGTAAAGCACGAAGTTCGGATATAGTCCTGGTTATGGGTGACATGAATGCTCAAGTTGGTCGCTTAAGCAACACAGAATTTCATTTAGGTGGAAGATACACTCTAAGCTCGACTCGCAATGATAATGGCGAAGGGCTTTTGGATAGCTGCGCTGAACATAGACTATATTTAAGTAGTACAAATTTCAGACGTAGTGTTAAACGTTGTGCTACATGGCGTCCTCCAACACCCGGACAACGGTGGACTCAAATAGATCATGTAGCAATTAGTTATAGATGGCGTGGTTGCATCCAGGATTGTCGCTCTTTTTGGAACACTTATGTCGACTCGGACCATGCACTTATCCGTTGTAGATTTGCTCTAAAATTTTCCGGGAAAATAATTAAGAATAAACCCCAAATTGATGTAGGCAAACTCGAACAACCGTCCATCCGACAAAACTATGAAAATATTCTTAAGGCTAATCTAACTGGTCTGAATAGCGAAAATCCGAATATACTTTGGTCCAAGATAAGTTCCACTATGCACAATGCAGGTACTACTGTATGTGGCATAGCAGGCCCCCGTAGAAATAATCACTGGCTCTCTGTAAAATCTATGGAGATACTCGAAATAAGGCGCCAAATTCCACCTGGCTCGACTCATAATAATACCCGTCGCAATATAAGACGCCAACTTAAGCGCAGTCTAAAAGGCGATCTCGAAAACTTTTGGAGCAGAAAGGCTGAAGAAATGGAAGTAGCTTTCGCGTCAGGTAATAGTCGCTGTTTGTTCCAACTTATCCGCACAACAGGTCCGAGAAAGTTAAAAGTTAGCGAAACTATAAATGATAGTAACAACGAATTAATAACCGATAAAATAAGTCGTCTTGACAGGTGGGCTGAACACTTTAGAGATCAATTTTCTTGGCCACCCGCGTCAGTTCCGCTTCCCGAAAGCATGTCTGCATCAACAGTGTGGAATGTTAGTCCCGAAGAACCATCCGAGTTAGAAGTACGCGATGCAATCCTATCTCTTAAGCGCCGCAAAGCCGCCGGCCCCGATGATTTGCTTCCGGGATTGTTTAAGGATGTTGGCGATATAACTTCAGGAGCGTTGACCAAACTGTTTCATACTATATGGAATGGGGAAACCGTATCACTTGACTGGAATGAGTCGACCATCATTCCCATCTTCAAAAAAGGCAATCATAATTCGTGCAATAACCATCATGGTATAAGTTTGACTCCGGTCGTATCAAGGTTATTTGCTTCGATTATCCTACGTCGTCTTAGCGCTTCACGTGAATCACAAACAAGAGAAGAACAGGCCGGATTCCGCGCAGGACGAGGTTGTATAGATAATATTTTTACGTTAAGGCAAGTTCTCGAACAGAGACATTTATATCACCGTCCCACGATAGTCGTCTTTCTAGACTTCAAGGGTGCATTTTATTCGGTGGATCGCAATGTTTTATTCCATATCTTGTCGAAAAGCGGTGTGCCCACTAAATTTGTTAATATTATAAGAGCTCTCTACACAAATACTTCTGGTCGCGTTAAGGTTTACAACGAATTAACGCATAACTTTACAACCAGCAGTGGTGATCGTCAAGGTTGTCCACTTTCCCCATTTTTGTTTAATTTTGTAATCGATGCTATTATGAACAACACTCTCTCACACATTCAGGACGCTGGAGTTGAAGTTCTCCCGGGAGATAAACTAGTCGATCTTGACTATGCGGACGATATCGTACTATTATTCGACAATCAGCATGCTGCCCAGACCACCTTAAATAGATTAGCAGGCGTTGTTCCGTCTTTCGGTATGAAATTCGCACCCTCTAAATGTAAGATACTGTTACAGGATCACCCACCACTCACTCCAACGTTGCGACTGCAGAATGAAGATCTTGACATAGTCGACAGGTTTACATATCTTGGGAGCTCTATCAATAACGTAGGCAATATGTCCGACGAGGTGAGAATACGGATCGCGAAAGCTAGAGTAGCTTTCTCGAACCTTCGTCATTTATGGAGAAACGCGAATATTTCACTTTGCCTTAAAGGTCGTGTTTACAATGCATCTGTACGCGCAGTCTTACTATACGCTAGTGAAACTTGGCCTCCTAGAGTTGATGATCTGAGACGCTTACAGGCATTCGATCATCGTTGTTTGAGAAGTATAGCACATGTTGGTTACCAACAACGAATAACTAACGTTGACATCCGTAGACGTATTTTTGGATCTGACAATAAGTGCTCGTCTTTAGAAAAGCAAATAAGGCTCCATCAACTTCGTTGGCTCGGTCACGTTTTGCGTATGCCCTCATTCCGATTGCCCAATAGAGCTCTGTTCTCTCATCCAGCACCAAATTGGCGTAAGAAACAAGGTGGGCAGATTTTGACATGGCAGAAACAATTAAAGTCACTTACATCCAAATTGGGTAGTATAGGATCCACTCGTCTGCCGGGATGGGGTCCTCGTGCACATCACAGTTCTTGGTTAGAAACCCTTAGCGATATGGCAGCGAATCGAGCTCAGTGGCGATCTTGTTGCAGATGTATAGTAGAATCATCTTCGTAACTTTCTTTTCTTAGTAGGGCAAAGTTAGCTGCGAGGTTCGGTTTGTTTATGACGTGATACGGTGAAATCCGCAAGGAAGCTGTGTTGCTGATGTCGCCTTGCCCGAATGCTAACTTGGCCATAATGGTGTTGTGGAGAGGTTTAGTTTGCCTCATTTCTGTGAGTTATCCTGATAAATTTACTCATAGTAGCAAGGTTTTCCTTCTCTCTCTACCCCTCTCCCTCTCTCATAAATCTGAAAAATAATTTATCTAAATTCACTTATATACTTTTTTTTCACTCCTTATGGTTATATGGCAGTGAAACATTAGTCACTTGACTTTTGTGTGGCTGTCAGAAATTGAAGAAAAAAAATTGTACCGATAACATTCAGCATGTGTAGCAATAGAATGTAGAAGTAAGCAGTAATGCTTGTGGTAGTCTTTTTTCAACAGCATTGCAGTTTTCTTGCCATCATCTGCCGCAATGATTCCATGTTGCCTTTCTTTCTGTGTGTTGTCCCCCATGTCAATACATTTCGGTGGCCGTAGGCCTTACTGGAGCTCATTGAACGGGCGATTGGATTTTGTTTGCGTATGACACCATGTGATAGATCATTGTTTCCTCAGTTTTGAGTAACAAGAAAGCTTGCATACATAATTATTAATTAACTGACCATTCCTACTTACATAGAGCATTGCACGTCAATTGCTTGTCTCAAATGATTAATAGTGTGTGGTTAATTGCAAGGAGTTAAGCTTTTAAAATTATGTATATGCGACATTTTTCTGTAAAATCAAAAATTTGTATCCGAAACCCGTATATGCATTACTTTTTTTAATTAGTCGAGTAAATATTGTGGATGCTACTTAAAGTAAATTTAATTATAGAATCCCTTTGCTTGATGCAGCCTTACGGGTTTTTTTGTTTACCCCCGAGCCTTGCATCAGTACATCTTTCGGAAGTCTCGTTTGGAAATAGATAAATGTTGAGCAACGCCAGCTCTTGGAATTTGAATTCCTCCAAACAGATTTTCTATATATTGTAGCATCATTTGTGTACAAAATTTATTTTCCTGCAAGTTGGGACGTAACTTCCAGTCCGCGTCTGCCATACGAATCTTTTTAAAATCTTGTATCTTACTGTGTCAACATCAATTTATCGTAGAAAGGCAGTGCGTTAGTATGATACGTTTCACATTCGCAATTAAACTGTGTATGATAGTCCACTCGATTAAAATCTTTAAGCATTTACTTTACTCAAGATTTCGATCTTGATATAAACATCAGATTCATTCTGCAGATACATTTGTCAGTATAAACTAAGTATTGTATAGTGTTGAAAGGGCAATTCATCAAGTAGAACGGTTTCGTCCTTATTGGGAACTCATCACGTACTGTCCGGAATTTGCCGCGGACAGGCCTCGAACGGACGAAACCGGTCTACGTGATGAAATTCCCTTTAAACACTTTACAATACTTAGTTTATACTGAAAAATGTTTCTACATAATTGGTCGAGTGGTTATATCGAGATCACAACCTTGATTAAAAGTAATTGTTATCTCTGCCCGCGGATCCAGTGTTCGTTTATTTAAATCTTTGAGCATGTCATTTTTTTCTATATTTTCTTTATTGTTTATAAAAGCGTTATCGTCATACTACAGAGATATATGTAAATATCTTTTAATTTGCAGTTTCTGTCCTCTTGTTTCTTTATAGAACATGTAAAAATTTGCTAATGGGCTTCCTAAAGAACTGCCTGTCGTCATTCTATTGACCTGAGTGAGATTTTGACCATAGTAAGAGAATAGGACATCACTTGTCTATGATAATGTTAAAATTATATCTGAGTTTGTAGATTAATATGATTATTGTCGATGAATTTACAAAGAGTATCCCCAGTTTTGTCGTACAGAGTTGTTTTTAAACAGATATTAAGCATCTAAAGAGGTAGCATTGTTATTATTTATGTTACGTGATTTTACTTTGTTCACTAAATCAAAGATGTTACAAACAATGGTTTGACATTTTCATTTGTATTTGGCTCTAGGAATTTTTAGTTAGCCTGTAAGTTCGTTTCGTGAAGTTTTGTTAATTTATATAGTTGGTCTTAGTTGCAGTAAATTGCTTGTTCCAACTACTTGAAGTAACTTCGACAAGCCGTAAATTCTGTCCACGCGTAAGCCAATTAATTTTTCTTGTTTAAGGCGACATAGGATGTTAACGTTTTTAACTAGAATTTATACCATTCATTCTGTGTTGAATTTATTTGTATGCATCATTCATGACAGGCCGTATTGAATCCTCCGTAGTCTCTGGTCTGTCTTTCTTAATGTAGCACCGTTTAAATTCCTGTTTATCATTTAGAGCATTCTTCGCTTCATAAATATAATCATTCTGTTTCTATTGGTAACACCAGTATCTTTGTTTGGATTCATTAATCGAATTCAACCGGATTTCTGGTTATAAATGAAGGGTTACTTAATAAGGGTGAACTAACTAAAATTATTCAAGGTATTAATTCAATTAGCACTGGCTGCTTTCATTCAGTTATTGTGGTCATTCTGTTGCCTGGTTAACGTCGTGTAACACTGCTAAATTCTGTCTTTATTTCAAGAAAGCTATGCAATATGCTTTAGAAAAAGTGTTATCTTTATTAATCAGTTAATTCAGATTAATAAATACAAATAAGCGTGCCGTAGGGCAATTACTATCCAGGTGCAAATCTGCACACGTTTTTGTCAGGTTAACATATTTTTTAAAAGTTAAGCCTAACATTTAAATTGCAGTTCGTTACTGACGGATAATAACGACATGCACTTTTAGATCAGTTAGCTGAAGTCTGGTTTAATTTCGGAATCAAAGTCAATTGAAAGTAGACAGCAATAAAAACGATAATCACGGTAAAGATGCAGATATTTCGAGTTAGATTAATTAAAATATATTGATAATGTCCCGTCTGTAGGATCCTGTGTTACACCAAAATTCGTCAATATATTTGGGACCGTAGAACTGTTCCATATTGCCAATAAGGTTGAAACTGTTTTAGTTGAAGAATTGCATTTGCTTCCTTTTTTGCGATTAATGTTATGCAAAAAGGATGTATACAATCGAATCCTGTTATAATATTCTGAACCGAATGAAATGGAACGGGAAACACCGTTCATTTAGTCGTTTCTTGATGTGCTTTAATCGTTGCAAAATAGTCGTCAATGCGCAAAAATCAGTGCCCAAACTAATGAGTTCACTTCGATGCTAAGGTGGATGCATAAATTGTGGTATTTGTATTATTTTTGCAATCTTGTGCGTAATCATATTTGTTGGTGTTACATAACAGCACTATGTCAGTTTTTTATAGATCTACTTAATTATTACTCTCATTTTGTGATAATAATTTGTTCTTCGCGTTGTTTCTGAATGTGTATATTCATCCGCAGGCGTTTTTTATTGCAATGAATTTCTGGTGCATGTAAAAAAATGTACGCCATGTTTTAATAAAGCTTAAACAGAATTTGCAAACTTGTTGAATCACGTCTGTTACGACCTTTATATGCCTATTTTAAATAACTGGAATCGGATGGTATGAAATATATTTTTGTAGAATTGGTATCTGTTTGTAATTATCTAAATGAAAACCATTGGTTTGTAGTTTTTTTGTGATTGTCAGCTTGTCTGGTTGTATACCCGTGATTGTGATGTATATTGGATATATATATATATATATATATATATATATATATATATATATATATATATATATATATATAGCATTTGTTATCTTATGCAATTTTTAGTTTATACAGAAAAAAAATATAAAATAAAAGCAAATTCGTCAGTTAGCTTGTTCGTTAATTCGTTTGTAAATTGCGAATTTGGTAAACACTGCGCTGACATACGTAGGATAATCGGCGCGTGAATTTTTGACATTGCAAAGAAATCCATGATTTGTCTAGTCACTTAGTTAAACACTTTCAGTTCTATTGATATCCATATCGGGCAGAAATTAGGTTTGTGCAGAGTTGTGAACAAATCAAGGCAATCTTTGCTGTGCTTGCACGCCTGTTGAAAACTTTCTTTGCACACAATACGCAATGTTTAAACAGATAGCAAATTAAACTTCACTCGCTAGATAAGAACAGTGGTATGTTTGGTTTGGTAGCGCGAATAATGTATGGTTAATTAGAGAAGTTTCGAAATTATTCGTTAGTTTGTACACAACCGCATGCGAAAATTAGTTTGGTCCGACTAACTGGGTGATATCGGTTTAAATATGATATCCTCGAATATTCAGTAAAAGGTGTTGTGGCTGTAGCTGGTTCTAAAATTGAAGCAAACTTTGACTAAAATATATTTGTTGATTCGCTAAGACAGATAATAATCGTAAATACATAAAATGCCTGCACAACTAAAACCCAGAAAAGCAAAAGTGTTTCTATTAAATTTACCTGGCTTATATGCCCGCTAGACTACGCATGCCTTGTTTATTTGTCGACCAACCGGAATGAAATATTTGTTTACATTAACTGTGGTAATAACTCGATTTCTAAAGATCTAATTAGTACTGCAGTTCAGCGTTTGAACCCTGCTGATATGCTGGTGGATGATCTGTCTATAGATTTAAAACCAAGCAGGAACAGTTCTGAATCTGGCCTGAAGTATAATCTCTCATTGATACTGCTATTATATAATGCCACATAAGTACAATAATTGAACTTCAACATTAGCTTTATTTTTTTTAATCAAGGTTGCGATTTTGATTTTTTAAAAACCAGTTCCATTACTGAAACGTCGCATTCAAGTGTATTTCCATTATAACTACATTACCCCGCTCTTAGTGCCGTTTGTCATAATAAACAAAATCATGAGTTATTACGTGATCTGTGCTATGCGGAAAAGGTTTTGGACTGGCAGTGATAAAAATTACTTTACGTAAGATTGCAATCTTGCTATAAGCACCTAACCCATTATGTACCGACATTTGACAATATAAAATAACTTACCTATGTTCGTTTAATTATATAAATGTTTAATACAATACCACTTCCCCGTGTAGTGTTGTGTCTGTTGTATAATAACAAATTATGGGTTGTTAGTTTCGGACTTTAGTTCTAAAGGTATGCTACATAGGCTCATAGAAGGACGAAACGCATCAGTACGTGTGACTGACGGTAATTTTGCTGTGTTTTTAGATAATTGATTAAATTCAATGGGATTGGTGTTTACTTCAAGTTCGCAAACTTGATTTAAAGAATTGTTACCACCACCTACGCAATCAATGACCGTTTAACTCTATTACCTATATATATATATATATATATATATATATATATATATATATATGGCGAAATCTGCTGCATAAAAATTGTGCAACGTCATTTCCAGTCAAACACAATACATGCGAGACTACTAGAGGTGAGAGCTGCTTATCTAAGTTTGCTTTTCATACATAGTCATTGCGGTTTGATCCTCGCTTATCATTTTGCCGTCGTACCCTGATGATGATCATAGTGATTTGAAACGCGTATGTATATATGACTGACGGTTGTTTTTCTGCGTCTTTCGATGACTGGTTTAATAAAATGGGATTATTGTTTACTTCAACCTCTCAAATTTGATTTAAAGAATTATTAAACTACCCACGAAATTGATGGTTGTTTAATTGTATTGTATTATATATATATTCTTTATTATGTCCATTGCCTTCGAATATTACACAGTATATTTCTAGAAAAACAAATAAGGTTCCATCAACTTCGTTAATTCGGTCACGTCTTACGTATGCCCTCATTTCTATTTCCCAGTAGAGCTCTGTTCTCTCATCCAGCACCAAATTGGCGTAAGAAACTAGGTGGGCAGATTTTGACTTGGCAAAAACAATTGGAGTCACTTCCATCCAAATTGGGTAGTATAGGACCCACTCATCTGCCAGGATGTTGTCCTCGTGCGCATCATAGTTCTTGGTTAGAAACCCTTAGAGATATGACATCGAATCGAGCTCAATGGCGATCTTGTTGCAGTTGTCTAGTAGAATCATCTTCGTAACTTTCTTTTCTTAGTAGGGCAAAGTTATCTGCGAGGTTTTGGTTTGTTTATGACGTGATACAGCGAAATCCGCCAGGAAGCTGATATCGCCTTGCCCGAATGCTAACTTGGCCATAATGATGTTGTGGCGAGGCTTATTTCGCCTCATTTCTGTGAGTTATCTTGATAAATTTACTCATAGTAGCAAGGTATTCATTCTCTCTCTCTCGTAAATCTCACTAATAATTTGTCTAAATTCATTTATATACTTTTTTCACTCCTTATGGCAGTGAAACTAGTCACTTTTGGCTTTTGTATAGCTGGACATGATGATATTTCTAGTTTAGTAGCCTTGAACTAAATGGCCTTTATTCACTTTCTTATTAATGTGTTTTTCGTCCGAATTATAAATATATATATATATATATATATATATATATAATATATATATGTGTGTGTGTGTGTGTTTGTATGTGTGTGGAGAAAAAAATAATCTTTGTGACTTTGTAGAATTTTTGCTTCTGACTTTTACAATCAAGTTCAATATATTCAAGTCTACTAGAGATGAGAGCAGCATATCTAATTTTGCTTTCCATATATATGGAATGCGGTTTGATCCTCGCTAGTCAGTTTGCCCTCGTACTCTGTTGATGATCATGGAAGGTCGAAACGCGTCAGTGCGTTGCGAATGGCGGTAGTTTTGCTGTGTTGTTCGACGACTGGTTATTTGTAGACTGAAAAAGAAAACTAGTGGGTTTTTTTATATTTTGAGTTTTCTTTTTCTTAGTTGGTTAAGCAACTACGGTTGATGTGCACTCTCTGTCAAGATGCCGGTTGTCAAAGTGTTCATATGCAGCTAAAACCTGCCTTCGTGACTGGGACGCTTGCTCTCATTCCGTCACTACAAATTTGATACTAAATATTACTAAAACTGCAAAGGTTTGTCTGGCTATTTGCAATAATAAAATACGTATTTTAGATATCATTATTTATCAATAAGTTAGATCATCATTGACTCATGTTCATCGTCGCTGCGCCGGATGCCTGACAGAACTCTGCAATCGTAGGTAGTATCTTTTTCGCAAATAAAACCTGGTACACTCTGAAACATCGGCTCCAGTATCCAAATGCATAATCCAAGGTTTTCTGCTGGAATTCTAAAAACTTAATAGAACTTTAGTCATGCTTCCCAGGCTCATTTTCCCTCACGGGCCATCCGATTTTAAGCAGAATATGGGTACTATGGTGATCCGCCTTCGTAGAAGTATTATTTTGAGCCCCAGCGTACCTTTAATTCCGATCGGCTCATCGTCTATCAATGTATGTGAGGTGGTGTACCCTGTTGCCACCTCTAAATCACCGTTCTCTCCCTGAGAACCATACTGACATTACTGTCCAATTAGAGACGTATTTGTCAGCTACTTATATCAATGCTGGCGTGCTAGCGTATTTTGTCTTTCTAACGGACTGGCTGTCGCTGATGCTCAGGTACGCGTGATATATGACGCGGAGCATTACTATATGGAATGTTGCATCTGCACACTGACTACATGGGGTTAATCCGTAGTGTCGTTGACATTATTGTGATGGTCATTATTGCTAAATTTTATGGAGCCAGCACTTTCTCTTCCAGATTGCCAAACATGCTCGGCAAAGCACCATATATGATAGAGTCAAGCAACATAAACATGATGGCCTTGAACGCTTGCAAACACGATAATGAATCAAGTATGTATTAGGTGTTGCGAACCTAGTAACAAATTAGTTCAGTTGTGACCAGAAGGATAAACCAAAGACAGCATGAATGGAAAGTATAATCTCATGCACATTCGTTTCGTGCTTACTGGCGACTCATCAGTAGGAGCCGGTATTACGCCCTTTATTCCACATTCTTCGACCAAATATATAGTGGTTAAAGGGCGTAATACCGGCTCCTACTGATGAGTCGCCAGTAAGCACGAAACGAATGTGCATGAGATTATACTTTCCGTTCATGCTGCCTTTGGCTTATCCTTCTGGTCACAACTGAAATAATTTGTTAGTAGGTTCGCAAAACCTAATACATACTTGCATATATATTAGTTCTTCGCAACAAACAGTATTTAACTGTAATATATTGAATTGAATAATGTCATGCTTACCGCGAAATGTGATAACTGATATCGATCAAGGCCAGAGTGTATGGATTTACTGGAGTAACAGGTGTTCAGAAATTGTTGTAATTATCAATTTTGGTGAACTTTAGCAAAAATTTATATCCACCAGGTTGGTATCATGTACCGACTTGGAAGCCATAGTGTTAGTACCATGTACCTTTTCGGTACAATAATGTTGGTATCGGTTACTAACACAATAGCCATAGTGTTAGTATCCTTTACAGACTCGGTATATATATTATATAGTGTGAGTTAGCGTTGAAGTCGCATTGTCGTAGACTTTATATGATGTTAGCTTCACTATTGCAGGTTTATACATTCGTCTAGGAGATTGTACCGTCCTATTATTCCACATTCTTGACCAAAATATATGGTGGTTAAAGGGCGTAATATCGACTCCTACTGATGAGTCGCCAGTAAGCACGAAACGAATGCGCATGAGATTATACTTTCCGTTCATGTTGCCTTTGGTTTATCCTTCTGGTCACAACTGAACTAATTTGTTACTAGGTTCGCAACACCTAATACATACTTGCATATATATTAGTTCTTTGCAACAAACAGTATTTAACGATAATGAATCCGTCAGCTTGAACCAACATCGCTTAATTCGTGATGTGTTATCCTGATAAAGCTATCCGGTAGTGGTTTTAATCTATAATTAAAAAAACATTCTCTCAGGCCTGCCACGTATGTGATCCAATACTTGCTGTTTGAATTCTGAACACGGAAGGTCTATTGTTGATGTACTAATTTATGAATGACCACGCATACAATAAGTGTTCCTAACAGTAGATTTTGTGCTCGATCAGAGGCTTCAAATGTGGCCATTCAACAATATCTGACAGATTCTGATCTAGACACTGGTAAATGTTCGTATGCTACCACATGGGATTGGTCGGTATTTCGTATTCGCTCATGTAAGTTGGGTCTCTTATACGGACTCCCACATTTTTCATGATAATTGTATCATCTAGATGAAATTTAGTTCATTCCAAATTTTCAGTTAAGATATTCTTCTATCCCGCAAACATACGAACCAGTTCTTTTGAGGTAGATTGAAATGCCATATTTTAAATTGTCACAACTTGTTTTTTTAGCTTCATTGTTTATTGCAGTTTGCTCATATAAATCGTGCCTCTTTATTTTAAAAAAAATTCATAATAATGCGAAGAATGTGGAACCAGTGGTTCAAAAACAATGACGTGAAGTTATGGATGGAGCACCCAGTTCTGTCTTGCTCGTAGGAAGCTATATTTTGGTTTCAGATATGCAGAATATATAGAAATCTAATATATCCAAGGTACGTGCGTGAGCTTCTTCTTGTCTAGTTTGTTTCAATGTTACCACCTTAATTCCGCTGACATTAAAACCTTACTTAGGTTTAATGAACGGCAGTTTATTTGAACTATGTATTCATCAATTGGCTTTTGGATTCGTTGGTTTGATGATCATCCACCATATTCACCATTTTAAAGCGCGTTACTGTTAGATTGAAACGAGAAGTGAGAAAGGAAAGTCGCATTATGGGAGATAAAGTTGTCTGCATTAGCTTAATTTCCCTTGTCCATCCTGCACGACTCAGCAAATAAGGCGATCCTTTTTATCGAGACGAAAATGTGTATACACTAATTCTGGTTATAATTCCGAAACGATTCATCTATAGGGTAGCTAAAAGAAATAAATTTTTGCGTTACTGGAAATTGCATAGTTACCTGATCTGTGATATAAATAACACAGGACTGTTCCCAGTTCCTTTTTTCGGCAGATATATTTCGGATACTTTACATCACATGTGTAAAGAAATAACAAAAAGTGTAACGAGGTATAACCTTTGGTTAATCATAATTTGAATTCCTATTGTGGTGATTTAAGAGCGGGATTTAAATTAAATATAGTAATAAAGGCCATAAATAATGAAGCCGTCGGTTAACTTATGTGTTAATATTCCAATGCTTCCTTGTTGTCGAAATTGCTTTGCTCCAAATAAAATTGTGCAATCTAGAAAATAAAAATTTAAAACAGATAACGCTACATTGATTCGTTCACTCATCGAATTTCGTCACTGAGTACGTTATTTAACAAAGTTCTGCGCGCTTTTCTAAATACATAATCGGCAGGTTGACTCAATGGCACCAAACTCTATGCTACCGATGTTGTCTGAAGGTGGAGTTCCAGGTCGTAGTCACACTGGTTCGGATGGCTCTGTAGCAGGTGCTAACCATACGCATAGTTCGGCTCTGCCGTTTGGCTGGGAAATTGTCCGTGACGTTAATTACGGTACGTTCTTCATTGATCACGTGCATAAAAGAACGCAATATGAGCCACCTACACAAGCGGATTTTGAAGCTGGCGAGACAGCTGCGAAAGCCCAACAACAGGTAAAAAAATCGCAAATTAATTAAATCTTTTTATTTTGAAAATATATTTTCACGTGTAAATTTAATTATAATTTCTCTGCTTCAATTACCAGACAATTAATTTATTTTTAAATTAAACGAACATTAGGTGTGTGGGCGGTGATAACAATTATTATAATCAAGGTTGCGATCTTAATATAAGCACCTGACCCATTAATTACTTACATTTTGTCAGTATAAACTAAGAATTGTATAGTGTAGAAAAGGCAATTCATCCAGCAGACTGGTTTCGTCCTTATTGGGAACTCATCATGTACTGGCCCTTTCCGCGGCAAATTCTGGCCAGTACATGATGAGTTCCCAATAAGGACGAAACCGGTCTACTGGATGAATTGCCTTTTATACACTATACAGTTCCATGTTTATACTGACAAATGTAAGTAATTAATGGGTCAGGTGCTAATATCAAGATCGCAACCTTGATTACAATAATTAATATATTTGTCGTTACTGATTGCAGATAGCATAAACATGTGATGCAATCTAGCAGTTATATTTTATTCTGCTACTTCTGTGATTGATTTTGCCAGTATTTATGTTAAAACTTTTTCTGGTCTTCCTCGACTCCGCATGCATTATCTTCAGTGGTAAAAATGGATAAATCTATACAAAAAATGAGATATATCTAGTTCAACACTTATCAATGGTAAAAATGTCCTAACCAAACTAAAAAAATTGAACTCTATTGAAATCTATCACAAAAGACGTTTTACCACTATAGGAATAGTAATGTCTTGAATTTTCCTCGACATTGTTTGGAGATCTGAGACGCAATTGATCGGTAGAGTTTTTAATGTATAATCAGCATTAGCCTTCAAATATCTGAAATGTTTAATTTGTTATCCATTAAAATGAAGTCATAAAGAAACATTATAAATTTAATTCCAATAGAGAAATATTTCAGTCCTATGTAGAATGTTGTAGTTTAAGAAAATTTATTTTTCCTAAAGATTTTCTCCCGCAGCTTGGTCCATATTTCAATGTGCCCTCCAGACAGTGAAGGATTTTCCCCCCAATTATTTAGATGTTCTGACAACCACCATCTGCCCAGCGTGTCTGACTTTTATGCCTCATCCTATTACTTCGTTATTTGACAAAGTGTGTCTTTTATTTGGCGATGAGTATTGGCTCGTCTGATCTTTCGGTTTCAATTTAAGCTAGTAGGTAATTGAAGTCGCCAATAGTTAGTATAAAACTAAGAATTGCACGCAAAATTTGAGTCTCGGGACGTTGAAACTAAGTATTATTGTTCTGAATCAACAGTTTCCGAATTCGAATCTTGTTCATCTAATGTCATTTTTAAGCGCGAAATTGAATGTTTTCAAATCACACCTATCGGTTCTCTTTTGTGTCGCTGAGATACGCGAGATGACTTACTATAGCTGGCATTGACTTGACAGCTTTTTGAGCGGATGAAGTCGTTTGGTTTGTGTAGGTCATTGGTTGCTTGTACGTCTGAAGGCATTAATTCGAAGCGACATTTGGGAGCCAAGTATTATGAGATTTTAGCGCCGTTTAATCTTGGCATAGAATGATGGTGGCGTTGGTCGGATCATGTTCTGTAAAAGGCCTCTTCCATATAGTACGAAAAGCGTAGACAACGTTTTAGAAATTATATCCCCATCATCCTTAAATCAGCTCGGAAACAAATCATCAGGTCCTGTGGCTTTTCGACGTTTGAAACAGGATTGCACCTCGTATTTCTAACTCTGAAGGATCTTTGAGATTAACATTTCACATTGCTGATACATGCAGTGCCTCCTGGAATCGTAATTGACGCAAGCGACCAAGAAAATGGATCCTTGAACTGGTTAGCCAATCTATCAAAACGACTTATATCATCGGTTATTAGATGGTTGTTACCATCATTTATAGTTTTGCTAACTTTTAATTTTCTCGGACCTGTTGCGCAAATTAGTTTGAACAAGCATCGGCTATTACCTGATGCGAACGATATTTACATTTCTTCAGCCTTTTTGATCCAAAAGGATTCCAGATCAGCTGCTAGATTGCGCTTAAGTTGGTGTCCTACGTTACTACGAGTATTATTATGAGCCGACCCAGTCGTTACTACGCCTTTGTATATTAAATTCATAATATTCAATTGTAAGATATTTCCACAATATCACTTAATTTTCACTTCATTTTTCTGACCTCAAATTGAAGCACATGAAGTAGTTGAAGTAATTGCGTATGTATTCTAGTAGATATGTTCTTAACTTCTTTTTTCCTAGGCTAGCTGATTTTACTGCCAGGTTTTGTCTTATTTATGAATCAATACAATGACAAATGCAAATTGGACATTTTGCCGAGAGTGGCTCACCTTGATGTTGACTTTGCCTATATTATGCGTTGTATAGAGGTTTAGGTGGTCTCTTTTCTTATGGTTGTCCAGGTAGTTCTCGCCATCTAGGCTAGACTCGCTCCTACGTAATATATAACTCAATTATACTCAACAGGGCCTTCATTTGTAATTTAACTTTACTATTTTCTCATCTCTACTTTGTTCATTACAATGCAGCAGTGAATCTTTAGGTCTGCATTTCCATATCATTGATCATTTCATTGACGAGGCCAACATTTTTGCTGGTATTTTAGGAAACACAAATCGGGCGTGACCGTTTTTCGTCTTTTTTTTAAACATTTGCGATTGTTCATTAGCAAAATTTACCTCAACTTAGTTCTTCTTAGATTTCATGTTCAGAGCAGATTTCCCAGACTCGTTTTTATAGGCTGTTAGTAAACAATGGGTGAAATCATTCTTTCGTTATGGATTTTTTCCATTTAGTTCGTCTGTTAAATCAAAAGTGTCTTTGAGAGAATATTTATTTGTTGCATATTTTATTGGCTGTGATAGTTTGCAATAAGAGTTTGCTGGCTTGTGTTGCGTTGAGTGGATCACTGGCATAATGGAATGCATCTGAAGAGCTCGTAACGCCGTCGTGGCTTTATGAGTTTTCGGTTTGACGTACAGTTTTGCAAGTTCCTTTTCAGCCACTTTTGCATTGTGAGTTTATTACGGGAGTTTTTATCTGTTTATAGATTCAGTCATTAAAGATATAACGTGCTATTTCGGATTTTTTATAAAAAAAATTCTTCCTTCCGTTTTTCGGTCGTCCTGCTTACTTACTCGTTTGAACCTTTGTTTGCAAACTCAAACGAATTGGAAACCAAATAATTACCTAGTAGTTTACGTAATGGTTCAAGTATACGAACTAGCCATTTAGCTAGATATAAATGCTAAAAACAAGATAATGGTATCTTTTGATGTTACGCCTTTGTTTACAAATGTTCCAATTGATAAAACCATTGACATTATAGTCAAAGCGGTAGAACACGACATATTACCATCGCCGGTGCCAGGTTACATTCTACGCAAGCTTATCTTATTATGCACGAAAGACGTACGGTGTCGTTTTAATGGAAGCATCCACAAACAGAGTGATGGTGTGGCAATGGGAAGCCCCTTATCTCCAGTGTTGGCTGAGATTTTTCTAGGGCATCTAGAGAACACCATTAAAAAGTGACAAGTAAATGTGCTCAATATATACGGTACGTGGATGCTATATTTCTTGTCCTTAAGAACAGGTCGCATTCACGAACACTGCTTCAAAGTTTCAACAAAGCACATAAGAATATCGGCTTCACGTCAGAGCACGAGAAAGATGACTGTCTTTCTTTCCTAGATGTACTATTAAAGAAAGAAAATAACGGTAAATTAAACAGAAGAATTTACCATAAACCAACATCGTTTGCACATTATTTGCATTATAGCAGTTTTGTGCCGTTTCAATATTAATTATCAATAGTTCGTGGCTGCTCTTCATAAATTGACAGGTTGGTTAGTCAAGATTTAAAAGAAAACAAATATAGTAAAGCAATTAACGAATTAATGTCTAATGGCTATCCCAGACAATTAATTGAATCAATTATTAAAAGAGGAATTAAACAGAAACAGACGTATTACGGGCCAGAAAAGAAAACAGTCTACCTAAACATCCAATTTAAAGGGATGCAGTTTCCCGAGTGGAACAAAAGAAAGTTGAAACGGAATTAACACGCACATTTAATGCAGGTAAACTACGAGTGTTATTTAGGGTAACACTCCAGCAATCAAAGAGAAACAGCCGTTAATGTTGACATCAAATATTATTTACCAATACACATGCGCAAGTTGTCGATCAACTTACGTAGGCCGATCGACCAGACGGTTAATTAATCGAATGGCAGAACATTGTAACTTAACCGCTGGTTTCATATCAAATGGTTAATACACGTCAGCAATTGTGCAACACATCATCGAAACCTCGCACATATGTTCTCCAGACATAGCATTCAAAGTAATTACTAAATGCAAAAACAAAAGGGAGCTAGCCACATACGAAGCCTTATGGATAAACAAATTGCAGCCGGATTTATATAAGCAGAAGAAGCACGTACAAGCATTGAGCTTGAACTGGATGTGACGTACGCAATTGATTGGTTTCCATTTTTTCACACACTCTCTATGTCATTAAGGTTGCGGTCTTGATATGAACACCTGACCCATTAATTACTTACATATGCCAGTATAAACTAAGAACTGTATAGTGTAGAAAAGGCCATTCATCCAGTAGACCGGTTTCGTCCTTATTGGGAACTCATCATATACTGGCCAGAATTTGCCGCGGACAGGACTCGAACCTAGGCTCGTCTGCTTCGGAATCTGGTGCTCTAACCACTGAGCCATCCTGCCGCACACTACATTGGACACAATTTTCAGTTATATACTAACTAATGTAACTTGGTTAGTATATTTTTCCTTTAGGTGGAGCTCATATGGCATCCATTTGGACCCAAGGTTCCAACTAACAATTCCCAATCTGTCATTACTGAACAGACACCACACTACATGGGGAAGTGGTATTGAAATTAAAATTTATATGATTAAACGAACATTGGTTGCGCGGGTGGTGATAACAATTATTATAATCAAGGTTGCGGTCTTGATATAAACACCTGACCCATTAATTACTTACGTATGTCAGTATAAACTAAGAATTGTATAGTGTAGAAAAGGCAATTCATCCAGTAGACCGGTTTCGTCCTTATTGGGAACTCATCATATACTGGCCAGAATTTGCCGCGGACAGGACTCGAACCTGGGCACGTCTGCTTCGGAATCTGGTGCTCTAACCACTGAGCTATCCTGCCGCACACTACACTGCACACAATTTTCAGTTATATACTAACTAATGTAACTTGGTTAGTCTATTTTTCCTTTAGGTGGAGCTCATATGGCATCCATTTGGACCCAAAGTTCCAACTAACCATTCCACTCTCTATGTTAACATATTTCTATCTTGTTTTGCCTTCCAATTTATATATAAAGATATGTTCATTAGTAGATAATGAGAAAGAAGCGTTTCTTGTATCTGATAAAATTTCTTTTTGTTTTTCAACATAGGAAGGGTACAATGAATAAGAATATTTCTCTATTTATAACTCTCATAGCTTTCTATTTGCTATGATAGCCTTGTTCTATTTTACTGCTGACAAAATCTGAATGCGTTTGCTTTTCTATATTTCTATCAGCCGTAGCGGATGTCTTCTTTAGAAACGTGCAGGGATGTAGATTGTATTATTAATCGTTTGTCTAGTTGTGCGGTTTTTGGCATTGATTATGATGGTAATGATTTCGTTTGTGTAGCTGCTCTCCTACAATTCGCTATAATAGTATCGATAATTTCACGCGAAATTGTTTTCAATAGTTTTTTCTGGCTTCCTCATAAACCAGAAAGCAGTAACCGATTCAGTTTATAAGTTCGCTGTGAAATCTCACGATTTCGCGTGGCTTTCTAAAATCGTAATCGAACGGGTTTTTTGTATATAACTACCGTCTGTGCACTTTAGGGCACATGTTTTACTTATTTCTTCCACCTACTTTTGAAAAGCTACTATCCACAAATGAAATATCATAGTGGTATAATTAAACAAAAATTGATTACGCGGATGGTGGCAACAATTCTTTAAATCAAGTTTGTGAGCTTGAAGTAAACACCAATCACATTGTATTTAACCAGTCGTCGGACAACAAAGCAAAACTACCTCCAGTTTACTTCACGCTCGCAAACTTGATTTAAAGAATATCATAGTTAGTTTAAGACTAAAGAATTCTGTTTAAAAATGTATTACCATTAAGATCACATAACATATTATTATGCTAGAACACTAGACGGTTTGTCCTTTCATTGTATCAGTTTTTGTACATTGGTGGTATTCGTGAAATTTTCGGAATCGATTAAAATTTTTATAATATTGCGACCTTACATCTTTTGATTCGTGTTTTGTTTACTTTTACAACTAAATTCTCCGTTGTACTTTTTCTGCATTCGATTAAAAATGCTTAACTACGAAAGTCTTCACAATATCGCCAGCAAACTGTGGCCCAACCTGCGCAGTTTCCCCAGCAGTATCCTCCTGGACACTATCAGCACTTGACTCAGCAGCCGCAGAATGTTAGCCAGCTGCATAGAAATCCCCTTAATCAGTTTTCGCAAAATCTCAGACAACAGTTTGTCGGACAACAGTACACACAAGGCGATGGCTTTTCTAATGCGCCTCACTGTGCAAATTCGTCTGGAAAACCGTCTATGGTAAGATACAGATGTCTTAAAGAGAATTACTTAGCTAATTGTGTCCTAACACACTCACAAAAAAATCGAGTGACGTCAAGTTATTGTGCTACACGTACATAGTGACGGATTTCTCAAATTGAGACATTACCTATTTGTGATGATATGAATACCAAGAAAATACCAACTTGCTTTAAGAATTATCTAATGGAGAAAAAGCGAAAATATGTCCTTCAATGAATTTTGACCACATTTTGATGCATCTATTCTAGACAAAAAATTAGCATAAAATATATTTTTTAAACAATCACACAACTTAGAAAAACTACTCATGACGCTTTACTACCGTTTCTACAAATCATATACGTATGTAGTGATGGTTGCAAAAATTTCTTACCTTCAACTGCACAAATATGGTATGCCTGACATTCCGGAAAATCAGCTAGAAATGGAGAATGAACGTAATGACTCTTCGGTAGATTTAGCAAAATAGATCAATTCTGTCAGCGGTTATACCAAAAAATTCCGAAGCAGACGTACCTGGGTTCGAGCTCTGTTCGCAGCAAATTATGGACAGCGTGTGTTGAGTTCACAATAACGAAGAAGAAACCGGTCTACAGGATGAATTTCCTTTTCTATATTATAAAATTCTTAGTCTTTACTAAAACTGTATGAACTTAGTGGAACAGGCTTTTATATCCCAATCACAGCCTTGATTTATGTCATTCCAACACGACGTAATATTCAACGTAACAGCTATCTTTAAATCTATCATTGATCAGTAGTTTTATGCAGATATTGTCTATATGTACGCATGTATGTACCGATATATGGGTTTTTTATACAAGCATGTATGTATGAATGTTTGTCTGTATGTATTCACGTACGTTTTTGTGTTTTTATGTATGCATGAATGTATGTATTTATTTATGTAGGTGCTTAAGTTTGTATGCATGTATGCATGCATGCATGTAGAGATGTATGTATGAATTTATGTGTTTGCATGCATACATTTATGTATGTGTATATATACGAATGTATGTAAGTTTTACATGCATGCATGCATATATGTATGAATGTTTGTTTGAATGTATGCATGTGTTTGAAGGTATGTACGTATGTATGTAGCTACGTATATGTGTTTTTATGTATATTTGTGAATTTATTCATGTATATATGCTTGTATACTTGTATATGTATGCATGCATGTATGAATGAATAGATGTGTTTCGAGCTTCGTATGTATGTATGTATGCACGTGTATGCATGAATATATTTATTTATATTTTTATGTATTTTTAATGTTCTTATGCATGCACGCATATATCTGTTTGTGCTTGTATATTTCACAAGTTTATGTTTTTAGGTTTTGTCAATGATTTTAATGTAATTTTAAGAATTTTCTTTATTAGTATCAATTGACTTTTTGATTAATCTTTTTTATGAGTATTTTTTCTGCATATACCGATTGGTTGTCGCGTTTGTTTGTTGCTGATTATTTCCTTTGATGTCTTTACTTTTCTGCCTAATAGTAGTAAAAGAATATTACGCGGTAAATCACATAGTTGTATGTAATTTTTTTCAGAATGCTGGACAGTATGGTCAAATGAATCAAAATCCAGCCCTGCTGCGTTCAACCGAGAATTACGTGCAACCACCAAAGTCGTATAATCGACAGCAATTTTCAATGGTTCCTGCTTCGCAGCCCAATAATCTCAATACACCTATGGCTTATATTCCAAAATCTGTGTTGGAACCCTTGGACAGTGGTAGTGGTAGGTATTCTACTGATAATTTGCCTCGTTTATCTTACGCCAGTCAGACTACCGCAACTATCACCACGACAACTACTACTAATTCAACTGTGGCTATGAGTACTGTACCTCCGTATACTGCAACTAGTGAGTATAGACAGGCTGGCGTTGTTGATCCATCGACCCGATGGCCTGTAGAAATGCCTCGTCCTATGATGAGTCAGCAAACCTTCAGCAGTTCAGGAATTAGTTTACCGCAATTACATGTCTCCAACACACCTACAGGAAAGCAGACGCCGCAATATTTACCACCTGGCCAAAGAGTTAGTCCGTCAGTTTTTACTAAAGATCCGAGTCAACTTTTGGGTCCCGTTGTGACAACTACTTTGGTAAAGAGCCCTCGTGGCTTCGGTTTCACTATACTTGGCGGCACAGATCGACTTAGACCAGGTTTTTTACAGGTCAGTGGTGATAGGTGTAAAAAAACATATGAGCAAATTTGACTGAATGGAATCGTAGAAATATCTCAATTTTCATTTAATTGTTTGTCTTTTGTTTTGATTTTGCTCTTTTTCTATGTAGAAAATTATGGTCTTTCGTTAGAAATTTTGTATTAGAATATAATGTTTTAGATTAATTTCTCACTGTTTAGCGAATAAACACTGAAAATTGATAATTTATCATTCGAAAATATTCCCAAATGCATGTAGGTATTCACGTATGTATTAGGTGTTGCGAACCTAGTAACAAATTAGTTCAGTTGTGACCAGAAGGATAAACCAAAGACAGCATGAACGGAAAGTATAATCTCTTGCACATTCGTTTCGTGCTTACTGGCGACTCATCAGTAGGAGCCGGTATTACGCCCTTTAACCACTATATATTTGGGTGAAGAATGTGGAATAATAGGACGGGCATAATACCGGCTCCTACTGATGAGTCGCCAGTAAGCACGAAACTAGTGTGCATGAGATTATACTTTCCGTTCATGCTGTCTTTGGTTTATCCTTCTGGTCACAACTGAACTAATTTGTTACTAGGTTTGCAACACCTTAATACATACTTGCATATATATTAGCTCTTCGCAACAAACAGTATTTAACATGTAGGTATTATTTATTTATTTATTTAAATGAAATTTGCGAGCTTAAATTAAACACCATTACCTGTAGGCAAACAATATATGAAAACCACCGCCAGTCGCAACGCACTGACGCGTTTCGACATTCCATAATCATCATCAGAGTACGATGGCAAACCGACAAGCGAGGATCAAACCGCAAGACCAATATATCGAATGCAAAATTAAATATGCGGCTCTCACCTCTAGTAGTTTCGCATACATTGTAGTTGACTGGAAATGTCGGCTGTAAAATTTCTATGCAGTGGCGAGCATTGGCGTTTGCAATTTCGCCACATATACAAATAGGTAATACAATTAAATGAACAATGATTGCGCGGGTGGTAGAAGCAATTCTTTAAATCGAGTGTGCGAGCTTGAAGTAAACACCAATCCCATCATATTTAACCAGTCGTCAGAAAATAGATCAAAACTACCGCCAGTTGCACGCACTGCCGCGTTTCAACATTCCATGATCATTATTAGAGTACGTTGCCATTAGAGATGAGAGCTGCATATCAAATTTTGCTTTCCATATATATGCATTGAGGTTTGGTCTGTGTTAGTCAGTTTGCTGTCCTACTTTGATGATCATCTTGTAAGGTCGAAACACGTCTATGCGTGCGCCTTGCGGTAGTTTTGATATATTTTTCGACGACTGGCTCAATACAATGGAATTGGTGTTTACTTCAAGTCTACACACTTGATTTAAAGAATTGTTACCACCACCCGCGCAATCATTGATTATTTAATTGTATTACCTATTTAAAAATTTTGCAGATTAGCGTAAGGAAGAGGGAAAGTTGCCCATTATAGTATCATAAATATCCAATCGGTAGATTTCACCTCTGTGCTGTACTCATTACCCTATGCCTATTTCAGGAACGGTGTTTCTTTTTCTCTATTTTAATTAGTAGTTTATGAGAGCATAACTGGCCTGTGGTCGTGGTTTTATTGACATTGTAATGAAAGACGTATTTTTAGAATATGGTCATATAATAAAGTTGTTTTTAGTATCTGATAACATAAGTTATTATAAATTTATTTCAATAATTTGGTTATTATTAATTTTTGCAACATTAATAATATTATTATTATCATCATAACGATAATTATTAGTAATACCAGTCGTAGTAGTAGTAGTAGTAGTAGTAGTAGTGGTAGTTTCATTTGTGGTAACTATTTTGGTAGTGGTAGTAGTGTTGGTAGTATTTGTGGTATTGGTTGTGGTAGCGGTTTTCGTAGTGATAGTAGTGTTGGTATTATTTGTGATATTGGTCGTGGTAGTGGTAGTAGTGTTGATAGTATTTGTGTTATTGGTAGTGGTAGTAGTATTAGTAGTAGCAGTTGCGGTAGTAGTGGCGTTATTGGTTGTGCTAGTAGTAGTTGTAGTATTATTCTTATTAGTACTAGTAGTGTTAGTGGGTATATTATTATTAGTGGTAGTGTAGCTAGCAAGCCACAAGCTTTGCAACATAGCTACATGTGAATACAACGCAGTATTTCGTAAATGTAATATATGCGCTCAGAAAATTATTAATGCAAACAACAAGTTTGAAATCAGCCGAAATCTTTATTTGGATGGTAAAAATGACTGTAATTGTTTCCAAAATAGAAAATTTCGAAATTGCATGGATGGTATATCAGCTGTGCAGTTAGCGTATCAAATCGCGTATATGGATAATATTTTAAACATTTAAAGAATATGTACCTATTATAAATGGCGAATCAAATGACAATTTAGGTTAATTTGGAACAAAGCAGTTACACTAAAGTTATATGGAGCAAAAGGTCGGATTCAAACAATGTAGTTTCATTCTATTACTGACCAGTGTTCCTAAATAAAATAACTTACTACACATTCTGCATCTAAGGTAAACTGTTAATGTTTAATTCTTGCAGACAAAACTATTTAAATATTCAGTGTACGAATTTGATAGCGATTAGCGTTTACAAGTGGAGCTTAATTAAAACCTTTTACAAAGTAATGTGTTCATTAAAATTCTTTTCGGTTAGACTAACAAAAAGTAGAATATTTCATAAAAATACAAACTAATTACTGGTCTGATCATATCTTTAAATTTTTCACTTTTATTTGAGTTTTATAGCTTGAAACTTAATGCAATACTGTTACATCTGATTTATAACAGCATTCTTTTTCGGCCTTAATTGGCTATTTATTTGCTAAAATGATAATAGCGTCGTTCATGTTGTGTCTGTAACTTTGATTTACCATCCGTTTTACGCCTTTTTGCTATATACTGTTTGTTGCGGAGAACTAATATATATATTCAATTGTGTATTACGTGTTACGTATCTAGTAAAAACATTGGTTGAAATAGTACGAGAAGGATAATGAACAAAAGGCTTAATCCCATGTGAACATTCGCTTCGTGCTCTTTGCGACTCATCAGAAGGAACCGGTATTTTTTCATATACACACTATATATTCGGTCAAAGAATGTGGAACAATCAGACGGTATAATCTCCTATATGAATGTATATACAAGCAGTAGTGGAGTTAACTCCACTTCAAAGCCAACTCACTATGTATACTATATACCGAGCCTGTAAATGTTACCAACATTATGGCTGCTGAATCGGCACTTGATACCAACAAAATGATTGCCGAGTTGGTACACAGTACCAGCACAATGGACAACATGTAAGGCGAAATTTCACCAAAAATGAGCATTACAACTACTTCTGAACACCATTTATTCCAGCCAAGCCATACATTCTGGGTTGATCGATACCGGTTATTACATTTCGCTGCAATTATGACATCATTCAATGAAATATATAATGGTTATGTATTGCTTGTTGCGAAGAGCTAATATTTCTGCATGTTTGTATAAGGTGTTGCGCACCTAGTAACAAATTAATTCCAATAGGACCAGAAGGATAAACCGAAGTCAGTATGACCACATATATAGTTTGTATAAAGCATAGTTCCGGCTCCTACTGATGAGTCGTCTGTAAGTATAAAACGAATATGCAAATAAGCTCATACCTTTAGTTTATGCTGACTTCGGTGCTAGTTTGTGCACTAAATAGTATCAATAAGAAATTATTATGCTTACACTTTCTATCTTGCAATATTTAGTTTTACATATGTCAAGTTTTCTCATTTTGGATGTCACCATGCCCATAATTTTGGGCGTACAGACGCGTGTTTCCCACCCGCTTATTCATCAAAGTAGTAAGGAAAGCGAAGACCAACCCTCAAATCTTTCTGCTAGCAGGCGCTAAACCGTTCAAATCGGCCTTAGGAGGAATATCATCGGTGTATAATCGTTACTTCTCCATGATCCTAGAACTTGAATGATTATTGACTTATACTGGCCCCACCTAAACTGCTTTGCGAGTCGGCGCCTTTGCCCGATTTGTTGAGTGCTAGAAAATATTAATTATATATAATGATTATGCGTCGTCTTTCTCTGCCCGGCCAGCATTGTATGTGTCGTTTCCGTTGTGCCTTGTCGCAAAACGTCGAGAGTACTTGATGGGACACTGTCGCAGAAGGCCGCTTACATATAATGAGCATCCGGATATTGAGGCAATTCTGTTGGTTTGTCGGAACCGCATAATAAAACGAGCAACACTCTTGTCGTCGAGCACATTTATTCATGTTAAATGTCACTTGATCATGACACATTATACACTTGCTTACTAAAAGGCATTTAAATCAACACGTCTTTTGAAACATTTCGGTGGACTGTGTCTAGCTAAGGAGCCCCATTGTGTCTGCATTTTATTGGCATAAACCCTTCTTGAGCCCATCGTGCAGTGGATCTACATTTATTTTTCTGTATGCTTAGATTATTCTACTTTTACGAGTGAATAAATAGGTGCTGTGGCTAAACTGGCCACCTCTTCTTTGCCATCTTATTGTTATACCTTACAGTTTTCAATGTATGTATTCTCCAAGAAAAATATCAATCAGGATAATTTGCAAGATGTAGTGAGCTTTTAAAATGTGTCTAAACAAATATTTTCCTATTACGTTTATCTGATTAATAAAGTTATTATTAGACGTATAAAGTTTTATGTTGATGTCGTTTGTTATAAATGTTTGGTCCTGCAAACAGTGCCTTTCGAACTCGAACACAGATTTATATATGATAAGCATGTGTCATCGTCAATCTCCTTTCTTCTACCTATTCCTGGAGCTGGTATGTCAGTACAAAAAATTACGCGAGTCTTCGTCAAAATCAACTTGAGCATCACAATTTGGTTTATAGTAGTTTTAACGTATACCTCTAGTACCAATACTGCTCCATTTGAAGAAATATAATTACAGGATCTGATCCTATGTATTTGTATGTTATAAACTAAAATTTGCATAAGATAGCGAATAAGATTCGTCAATTATACCAGTATAGTATAGTATACTTATTTTATACCCATTATTAGTTTATACAATTGTTGCTGCAGAAATTTAAACCCAAGTCATTTTGTTCAGTCTCGCAATTCATCATCGTTCAGATCAGAGCAGTGTATTGTACGCGATTTTTGCGATATGTGCCAACTTCTGGTCATTACATGAAGAGTTCCCAATAAGGACGAAGCCGGTCTACTGGATGAATTGCCTTTTCTACACTATACAATTCTTAGTTTATATTGACAAAATGTGAGTACTTTATGGATCAGGTGTTTATATCAAGTTTCCAACATTGTTTATAGTAAACGTCATTTAATCGTTCTTTTTGCTGTTTTCTTGTATTTATTATTTTCGCTTTAGTGAAAAACCCGTTATCATTTAACTGCACTTTTGATTATAACTAGTTTGACTAGCCGTTATAATTTCCTTTTGTTCATTACAAAATTATGCACTCCTCTGAATCTAGGAGAACGAGAAAACATTTTTATCTGTTGTTTGTGATTTATTGAACATACAGCATGCAATTATATGTCAAGTGTTCTCTGTAGTATTTTATAACATGTACTAGCTGTCTGAACTAAATGTTAAAGTTCTATCTCCTGAAATGTCATGACTGTTCGAAAGTGGTCTGATTTACTTACTTTGATTGAGTGTCAATTTGTCTACCTAAGGTTTCCTCGTATTAAATCGGCAGAAATCTATGTTCTGAACTCTTAAATGAGCAAGCTTTCTGGCTTAATAATCTGGAAATGGATCATTTTTAAGCGACCATACTGATGGGTTGAAACATTGACTGCCGGCCTTGTTATTCGCGTGCTGCTAATTGCTCTTGCACACGGTCGGTTTGATTTTTAAACACATTTCCACTCAATGTTTGGAATAAATTTGACTGGCCGTGTATGGTAAACCTAGTAATTTTTTATCTTGGCCCATTCATTGGTAAAAATGCAGTTTCTAAACTTTACATATGCTTTTCCGATGATTTTGCATTTGATAATTGTTGCGTTATAGGTGATGATGTGTCATTTGCACCTGAATTTGAAGTTGTCCATATATATATATATATATATATATATATATATATATATATATATATTTGTGTGTATTGATTTAAAGTAAAGTGGTAAGATTTTTATTATGCATTATTGCCTGAATGATCTGAACACTGCATCCTATAGCAAAGCAGTTCATCCAGTAGATCGGCTTTGTTCTGTCAGCTCAATCATTGTACAATATTTTCTATCTCATATTAATTTCATATACCTTTGTGTAATGTTGCTTGCCTCATTCATTTCTCCTTCTCTTCAATATTTTACGTGTTTGCGCATGTTAGGTTAAAAATCTTGTTCCAGAGGGTCCTGCTTGGCTGGACGGCCTGTTACAGCCAGGCGATGTTCTTGTCCACGTCGACGATCGTTGTGTACTCGGTTACACGCATGCCGATATTGTCCGACTGTTTCAAGCAATTCCTCCGGGTGCGGCTGTACGTCTTTCTGTTTGTCAGAGCTATTTACTACGTTTCGACGCCAGCGATCCACAAACGCGTCTCATCACCACTTCCGCTGTAACAACCAGTGTAACCTCATTTTGCCCAACTTCCTTCCCTGTTCCGGGACTTAGTGATGCACTTGGTCCAATTTCTTTTGGTGGCAGTCCCATTGTTTGCTCGTCACCAACTGGGCAGCCGTTGTCTAGAGACCATGTTGACAACGGATCGAGAACCCATGATCTGACAATTCTGAGACCATTAGCTAGCCCAACAGGCACAATGAGTGATGAGGTGGTGCGTAGCTTTTTTATGAATTATTAATTGGTTCTTTGCTTATATTAACCATTTTCTATTTGTAACTCCTCCTTCTTTTGACATTGACGGCCTGAATCCTTTTGCACATCAGTAACTAGAATTTGTGCTTTAAATGCGTTTTGTGTGTTCTTTCTAATGTTGTCATTGTTTCACCCTAAGTATCTTGTTATTCGTACTTTCTAAAACTCTTAAAGTTTGCGCTACCCACCATTTATATATGTCTTAACAATCGTTAATAACTATG
Source organism: Eudiplozoon nipponicum (assembly GCA_029291075.1). NCBI lineage: Eukaryota > Metazoa > Platyhelminthes > Monogenea > Mazocraeidea > Diplozoidae > Eudiplozoon > Eudiplozoon nipponicum. The sequence goes on from JAQBSW010000001.1 coordinate 195,635, forward strand.
CGTGAACTGTGTGTGCACAGCGTTAGTTCAGCTTGCACATTTTTCTATGTACGTTTTCTTAATCATTATGTACTTTTCGGTTATAAGATTCATTCAATAGCGAACTCTACGTGGTGTCATAACATAAACATACAGGACACAACATAATTTCAACTAATAAGTGTAAAATTAATCTGTAGAAAAACATATAATTTTATCTTAAATTCAAATCAGCCGTGTGCATCATGATTTTGTATGGTAACGTCAAGAAAACGAGATCGCATTTCAATTTGTACCATATTTCAGGTAGAAAATCAATCGACCAATCAGAAAATTACGCACCAAAATGTAAAATCTGATGCCCTAAAGCCGCATGGTCCTGAACTCAGTATTCTGCCTAACTTTCATATTTATATGTTGATTGTAAAATAACCCTCGGGCGCCATATTCGTGTATGAATGAATATTATGTAAAAGTCTTTCATTCACTAGATGAAAAACCAATTTAGGCTAGCGAGAAATACATGCTGGAAACCTCTGGTTTTGTGTCGTCAGTTACCAAAGTTTCATATAGCAGCAAGATGATATTCCGATTTCTCAAAGTATGCTCGATATACCATTTTCTGATCCTAAATTTCTTTAACGAAACCATATTTATAAGCCACATCAATATGCGCAAATGGGGCTAATTTCATGTCCTCGTCTTTATTATTATTGATGGAGTTAAAATGATCCTTGAAACACGTCTGGATTACTAGTGGTAGAGTAGCATGAACCTTGAACCTCGTCTTGATTACTATTGGCAACGGTAGCTTGAACAGCGTACCTCGTCTTGATAATTATTGGCAGTGGTAGCATGAACGTAGCACCTCGTCTTGATTACTATTTACAGCGGAAGCATTAGAATTGCACATCGTCTTCATTAATATTTGCAGCTGTAGCCTAAAGATTGCGCATTGTCTTGATTACTTTTAGCGGCGATAGCATGAGCCATGCACCTCATCTTGATTATTATAGGCAGCAGTAGCACGAGCTTTGTGCCTCGTCTTGATTACTATTGACAGCAGTAGCATAAACTGCGCATCTGATCTTGATTTTTATTGGCGGCGGTAGCATGAGCATTGCGCCTCGTCTTGATTACTATTGGCAGCGTTAGCATGAACCGCGCACCTCGTCTTGCTTACTATTGGCCGCATTACCATGAATATTGCGCCTCGTTTCGATTACTATTGACACTAGTCTTGTTGCACTAGTCTTGTACCTCGTCTTGATTTTATTTGGCAGTAGTAGCATGAACATTGCGCCTCGTCTTTATTATTATCAGCAGCGATGGCATGAACCTTGTAAGTATTGCTTGGGATACAGCCGTCTTTAGCCATGCGAGGCTTCGATATAAGTTTCTATGCATACTTAATAACTGTTGGTAAATGAATTTTGATTGAACGATGGAAGGTGTCTTATACGCAGTGGACAAGTTTCTGTTACACGAGGAAGCTTTTGGCATTGGTGCCTCGAATGCAGATGTTTCGCATAGATAGTCTTAGTAAATTTTGTTAAGTTGACCATCTAATTTAAGGAAATATTTTAATATAAATTATCCACTCCACACATTGCACGGACGATGTGCCTTCATTACAGCCTACACATAGCTATAAATAATCTCTCAGTTATGCGCCGTTGATCTATTTGTTTTTAATAGCCGGAGTTTTCCTTGCTCTGTGCACAATTAAATATGAAATAAATTACGAGACATCAGACACGGTTTTCATCTAGTTAAAGGCTATAAGAGGGAGATGCAACACATTTTGAAAGAATGAATAGCAATATTGCTAGCAAGATTGCGCCAGAGTAATTGAATTGAATGGAATTTCCGATAAGTAGGCAAAGCGAAAAATAATACAGCTACTTCAAACGTCAATTTATTGATTTACGGTGCAACCTTCTAATGTATACTTTGGAAGCCGGTCATTTAAGTTAAAGGATAAAATTGTTTATTTCCTTTAACGATCCTCGTTTTTATTTCGCATTTTGAAGGTCAATGTACTTTATCTATATCATCTACATAGAAATAATGAAACTTGAAACCTGATTCATTTACACGAAGATTATAGTAGGCTACTTTGTTCGTGTATTTTTTATTGATTTATCGTCGAATTATATTAATTAATAATTCGATTATTTTTCAGACGGAAACGTAGAATAGATGCAATCAGCCGCAAAATGTCTACAAATATCTTGAATTTTTATCTGATGACACGAAATGTAACTGCAGTCTGGTCATTGAAATCGCGAGATAGATAATTAAAGGGATGTAATGAAAATTTGATAACACTAAAATAATGCTTCCAAATTCTAACCTTCAAAATCGAAAACTAGATTTTTCTGTTCCCTTCCAGAAACCATATGTTAAAATGTGCTTTTTTATCAATAGCGGTTACCAACAAAATTTTATAGTTAAATATAAACCTAATGATAAAATAAGACTCGCTGTGAATGTCTGTACATATACTAAGAAACCGTAAAATCTCCTATACGTTCCGTTAATACTGTCTTTAGTTTATCCTTCTGGTTATGTTTAAACTAATTTGTTGCCAGGTGCTCAAAACCTAATATACGATTGCATACATATAAGCTCTTCGCCACAAAGAGTATCTAACCGTTATAATCACTACGAGGTCCAACAAATAGGAGCGAAAGCGCAACTGCGTAATTTTAAATTTTAAAAATTCATATCGGGTAACATTTTTGTCTATTTGACAATTAACTAGCTTTTTTCATGGTTAGAATTTTGTTTATATTCTTGCTATATATATATATATATATATATATATATATATATATATATATATCTATTGAAATGCGAGCTTTAATAAAATTCATTGTACCCTTCCTGTGTGCAAAAACAAAAAGAAATTTTATCGGATATAAGAAACGTTTCTTTCGCATAGTCTCCTCAAATATCTACTAATGAACATATCTTTATATATAAATTGGAAAGCAAAACAAGATATAAATATGTAAACATAGAGAGAGTGTGAAAAACAGAAACCAATCAATTGCGTGCGTCACATCCAGTTCAAGCTGAATTCTTTTATTTCCATGCCGCATGTGCATGATATTTATAATGATGTTGAGGCTGTTGATAAAAACTATATCACCCTATTTTTAGCTAAGAAGGAGAATGATAGAGCAGTTTCTCTTATTACCTTCCTAGTATGAGAACCTCTAAAACTGCTGAAGCACCATCGGTATTGCCGAATAAGTAATAAGGATACAGGTACCATAAGACAACTATTAATTTTCAGTCTCCAAACGTTTATAAATATAATAAATATATTATATATATACATTTTTAGTATTAACTAAGCATTATATAGTTGAAAAAGCAGTTCCGGTTTCGTCCTTATTAGGAACACATCACGTACTGTACATCACCGCCCGCGCCACAAATTTTTATTTCATTATATGAAAATTTGATTAATGAATAAAAGGAATGCACTCATGTACACATGCGTTTCGTGCTTACTGGCGACTCATCAGTAGGGCAGGATACCACAGAAAAGGCCCATTATGTTATTAATCAAGCAATGTGGAGCAGTTAGTTGATTTAATCTCCTTAACGTATGTGCATCGAAGCAGTAGAAGAATCGACCTCGTATTAAGTCTTCGGCTATGCAACTTTAAAGCCAACTATATATATATTATTTGCAACATACCTGCAAAGGGCAATAATATTCTGAATTTTATTATACCTGGTAAAAATATTGAATTTGCATATATATTAAGCCCACAAAACTGCTTCAAATCATACGTATAGAAAATTGCGTCAAGAATAGCTTTTTTCTCTCCAATGTGATTATGTCTAGAACTTACCTTTCCAAAACAACATTTGTTATCCTCATTTTCTGTTGGCGTAAATTTGACTGAATCAGTTTTTTTTCACTTCGATTTGCATGCACGAACCGAGCTTGTTTATGTTGGTGCATATTTTAGTAAACATGGATGACCGCGGCCACCAGCATGTGTTTATTTCCTATCCATCACCTTTATGAATGATGAATTGCATTTTGTAAGAGTGCATTATTGTTTATGTACCCTTATTGGCGCGTGTGTTAATCCTTTTGTGCAATCGTGTTTATTTTCTTTTGTGTTCTCTTATGCATTGGGATGCTTGTGTTCTTGTTTGTGTGCATGTGTGTGCAGTTTTATATGTTTCATTTATATATATATATATATATATATATATATATATATATATATATATATATACATATATATACATTTATACATTTAGACGGCTGATTCTGAGTCGGTCTTGTAAGTGTACGTGTGTGTGCAATTTTACATGTTTCAGTATATATATATATATATATATATATATATATATATATATATATTTATTTATTTATTTATTTATTTATTTATATAGGCGGCTGATTCTGAGTCGGCCTCTAGTTGTAGTGTAGAAGCGGCAACAGAATTTGAAGTGCCTACTTGCGCTCAACTGCATAGAAAAGTTCAACCGCAACAGCACACTGCCAGTTCACCCTTCAATCACGCTCATCAAATCAGTAATCAACACCAACTTGCCTACTCGATTGCAAATCCTGGCGTTCTGTCGCGTGATAAGAGCAGCGCTAGTCCCAGTAATGCTAGTGCTACAAGCAGTTCAACAGGTTCAGGAGCATCTGGATCTGCGGGTGCAGGTATGCATTTCGCAGTTCATGGGGTTGACGGAACCAGTAACTTAGGCACGGCTAGTGGTGTTGCTACGCAAAGAAGAGCAGCCACATTGAATCATACATCTGAAGTGTGTTCTGGTGGTGTTGGTGTTGGCAGTCAGTATAGCTGTGAATCTAGTGCACTGCAACGTAATCAGCAGACATCGATTAATAATTCAGGTGGAGTAATCGGAACATTCGGGGCTAAATCACCGATTTCTTCCAGCTGTTCACCTTTTGCTGGGAGCAACGGAGAACAACAATCAGGACGGAGCGTTGGCCTCATTGGGTCGTCACAAAGTGCTGTTGGACAAGTGCGACATCAGGCACAACAACGCACTACTAGTTCTAGGAGGTAGATTTTATTGATTTATTAACGTGTTTAAATTTTTTCACTTATTTGTTCAATTTTCCTTGTTTTAAATTTTATTATCTAAGTTGCCTTATAGACTTTCCTTTAAATTTATTTTATTTATGCATAGTAAATGCAGTTGTTCGCCTGTACACTTCATTGTTGTTCTTCTTTCAACGTTATGTTCAGATATCGTTAATCACTCGAATTGGAGCTCAACAGTGATTTTTTTTAAATTTTCTATTTAATATTAGAACATTACTTATATAAGGCAGCTGGAAAGTCAACATATTAATTATAAAATTAATCCCATTTCCAAATGCATTCTGTGCTTACTGTCGGCATATCAGTAGAGGCCAGCACTATCCCTAAAATGTGATATATATTTGGCAAAGAAATGTTGGACTGCTTGATGGAACCATTTCCTATACGTATATGCATTAAAGCAGTTGTAATGTAAACTTACTTCGAAGTCTACGTCAATTAAACTTCCAAGAAAGCTTACTATATATAATATAATACACGTAATAAAAAATAACACCATGGATTCGGATTTAGAATAACATCCATTCTGAATACCTGCTATTCCTGTAAAACCGTATACTCTGGCCTCGGTGGACATCGTTTGTCAATTTTGCGTGGAAGGCGTGGTCTCATTTAATGAAGCATTTCACGTATATATAGTATTCATTGCGGAGAATTAATATATATATATATATATATATATATATATATATATGCAAGTATGTATTAGGTATTGTGTGCCTAGTAAAAATTAGTTCGAACAAGACCGGAAGGGTATGCTAAATTCAGCATGATAAAAATGTATAACTTCATGAGTACATACGTCTCGTGCTTACTTGAGCCGGCACTGCCCCCAAAATCTACTATATACTTTGGCTGGAAATGCGGGACTGTTCGATGATGTGATCTTATGTAGACGCAGTAATAAAGTCAACTTCATACAAAGGTATTTAGCAATATGACTTCAAAGCTATTTCGTAAAACTTACATAATATATATTCAGTCTGTAAATGGTACCAATCTCGCAGTTTCAGAGCTAGTCATAATTTTATCGAAATTGTGAATAAAACCGTTCTGTACACATGTTAGGCACGCTATAACTAATGCCTAACTTGAGCTGATGCTTTTATTTCAAATATTTTACCATTTTTGGCGGAGGATTTTATTCCTGTGATCTAAAAATAAAATTAATTGCAGGCCGAATAATCGCCCTGATTGCTTTTGTAGAGTTGCCAAATTATGACATAAATTTGATCTAATTTTTGATTGCCTTCGATTCTAGAGTAATACTTTGCTAAGGTTAAATGGACTACGAATATTCCTTAATTTGGTTTTTTAACATTTTAACGGCCTATGACCTTAATTTTTCCAATTAAACTATATAATATTTTTCATTTTAGTAAATTGCATTCGCCATCTCATTTTAAGAATTTCCCGATATATCTTGTTTACTAAATATTATGGTTGTCTAACTAAATGCACATTTCCTCAGACAAACACACTAGTTCGTTAATAGTACATCAAACTGTGAACAAAAACCTTTCAACGAAACCACCAATACTGACTTCTCTCTATTTATAAGAACCGTGCGTCTTCCGGTTTAAGTACAAAGCTATAATAGTACATGTTTTGGCTAGCGCGAAATTAATCACTACAGAATCTGTATACATTGAATTGCTCATAGATCGAAACATATTTAAGGGATAATTCACAATAATTCTTTCCTGTAGAATTGATACATATAATTTTTACTAACTTGCATACATACATATGCAAGGATGTTTATGAGTTTCCCACGCCGTGAACCCCTGTTACGCGTGGGGCTACATGACCGAAAAAATGGCTTTCCTGCTGGACCAATCTCAAGCCAACTTGGATACCAGGATGTCTACCATACATACGTTTGAAGAAAATATGATACCGAAATAAGGAAGTAGTGCTGATAGTCGCATTTAGCCTTAATTTTCTTTACGCTAGTGCAGGCTAGCACGTAAAATTTTATTAGCCATTGTCAAGATTAACTGTTGTTTAATAATTTTTTATCGGTAATGCTCAATATATTGTGTGAGATACAACTGGCTAGGGTTCACTTGTTTTCAAGCGGAACTTTATTGTGATTACTGAGTAAAACCATTTTAAGTAGAAATTTTGTTTATATGGTATTTTTATTTTTCATTAATATGTGCTCTAAATGTTTTTGATGGTTGGTTCTTCTGCATAAAGTAAATAATTTCCGCCTAGATAGCCGGTCGCAATTTCACTTTAACAATTTGATTTGCTTCCAAAATATTGCAAAAATGCTTGCTACATATTAATTAAAATTATTAACCTATCATATTGAACAATCTAGTGTTCTCTACTTATAGACACACATTGACTGCTCGAAAAATTATTTATGGATGGGTGCATGATTACGCAAGTTGAGAATTCGGAATACCTAATGAAAGTTGACACTATGCGAGTTGCGTTCGCGGATTGCTGATTGCACTAATAAAAGAAAAGTTTGTAAGTAAAATAATGCTTTTACTGTAAACTAACCAATGTAATTTATGATAAGATTAATTTTTAAAATCTTTGCGAGCTTGAAGTAAACAGAAATCCCTTTGTATTTAACCAGTCGTCAGACAATATAGCAAAACTACTGCCAGTCTGACGTTAGTTTGGCTATACCGTTCGAATAGATAAATACAATGGGATTTGTGTTTATTTCAAGCTCCGAAACTCGATTTAAATTCATAAAGATACGAATACCATCAAAACAATGATGAAGTCCAGTCTCTAGTCAGAGACAGTTTATTGTGATAGAAGATTATTATGAAATCAGTGAACCAGAGTTAACATATGCGCCCGTCGGGCAAGCATATCTAGGCCTGAATGGGGAAAACGCGTCTTCCAAGCATTAACTAATAACAAACTTTTAAGAAGCTATGAAATTCTATCAGTTTAATCACTTCTGATTTATACTTGTGAACATTTCGTAGCAGTTTATTAATTATTTCTAATGGCAAATTACCAGAAAAAACTTCTTGTTGGGTTTAGAATCTCAGTGTATTAAACCGGAACTGCTATTTTCAAATGTACTTTTACTGTGGAGGTAATGAGAGTCAAAATAGATAGTATGTTTCATTTATCTTTCTTCATCATTATCATCATGCACAGCATTAAAAAACTCCTTATTAACTAATATTCCACTGCCCTATATCCATAAGAAAAATAGCAAAATAACAAGAAAAATAAAAATAGTGATGAAAACGACAAAATTAATAATTTAGATAGATTTAAGAGAGCGAGAACTTCGTTGCTATGAGTATATTTATCTAGATAACACAGAAGCGAGGCAGATTAAACTTCTACACCATAACATTATGGCCAAGTCGGCTTTAAGGCAAGGCAACATAGGCAATGCAGTTTCCTTGCTGTTTTCGCTGCACCATTTCATAAGCACAACCAAACCTTTTAGCTAACTCTTCCCAAATATGAAAAGAAAGTTATGACGGCTGGTTCCACTGGAAATCTGCAACAATATCGCCCCCGAAAGACTATGGTTTGTCTGTCCAGGCTCTACTGTAGACAAATGCGGTATTCGTTTCCTTATTCTGTTCTGTATAACCATTAGTATGATGATATTCCGCGAATTGCGTACGCGGGTTGTTGCTTTGCACTATCAGTTTCACAAAGATCCAATTGATCACCATTTCCACGTATGCACCTGTTTTGCCTTCGATCGGGCTTAATGCGTATTCGTCTCTTTCTTCCGAAGGCTTCAACATCGTTCATACTTACCATCAGAAATGCAATGTTACACAATCTTTGTTTACTGGCAATGTTTCGGAACAGCACTCCCCGTTCCATCATCATCAGGCGGAATATCATATGAAGTTCGCACTGCGCAAAAAGAACCCTTCCTAACCATTAGTATTTTTAATAGTAGTTGTACAAGTTTTATTAGTATCGGTGATCTTCATAATAATACTAAAAGTAGTGTTATTAGTAAAAGAAATAGTAGCAATAGTAATAGTAGTAGTTGCTTATGTTGTGGTAGAAGTAGTTGTAGTGGTTATATTTATAGATATAGTAATAGTTGCACGACATAAAATAGATTAACTACCTGGCTCTAATTGTACCCAATAAGGTGTTTGCATCCGCTGTCCTCAATTTTACTCCGAATATTTCGACTACTGGTTTCGGAGGTCCTTTTAAACGGAAAGCTAGTCCCACAAATAATTTGACAATCATTCATTTAAGTGGTAAATTTAGTTTTAACTGTTTCATTTATACCTATTGGTAGATGTCTTAAGCATAAATGTCTTTTCACTAGGTAAGTGTGAGTAATGTATGTGACCCCTGTTTTTGTTTTGGCATTCTATCCTAATGAAACAATTTATCTTTATGTTCATTTTTACTAACTCGTAATTATTTATCGTGAAAATTTTGCGACCAGATCTTCACAGTATCTTGCCCCTTTCCATGCCTGGATGCCACTCGTAAATACTTCATTTAGGAAAATAAGTGTTAAAAATAGGTCCGACGTGTGCAAATAGAAATTTACATTTATCACTTTAGTTTCACTTTGACCAATGATATACGTGCAGTTAATCATATGTAACTGATTACTTCCCACTCACAAACAGACCTGGCGTACGCCTATCTAGTGAATCGTCAGATGAGTGTATACATGCATACACACACACACACACATATATATATATATATATATATATATATATATATATATATATATATATATATATGACTCACACTTACCTAGTAAAAAGACAGTTATTTCTTTAAATCAAGTTTGCGAGTTTGAAGTAAACACCAATCCTATTGTATTTAACCAGTTGTCGAACAACATAGCAAAACTACCGCCAGTCGCACGCACTGACGCGTTTCGACCTTCCGTGATCATCATCAGAGTACGATGGCAAATTGACTAGCGAGGATCAAACCGCATTGCATATATATGGAAAGCAAAGTTAGGAAAGACAGTTATGCTTAAGAGATCTACCAATAAGTATAAATGAAACAGTTTGAACTATTTAGCGGGATTTGCTTTCCGTTGAAAAGGTCTTCCGAAACCGAAAGTCGAAGTATTCGGAGTTAAATTGAAGACAGTAGATGCAAACACCTTATTCGGTATAACAAGGGCTAGGTAATTAATCTATTCCTTGTCGCGCATTATGTTTGGTTTAATGCATATTTGGGTACCAAATATGTTGCCAAGGCAGTTCACTCAATTATGAACTAACTTTGAACATAATGAATACGTTTATTCACCATTTAGCCGGCATTTCCAGTCAAGTTCAATTTATGCGAGACTGCTAGAGGTGAGAGCCGCATATCTATATTTGATTTCCATATATATTCATCGTCGATAGTCAGTTTGCCGTCGTACTATGATGATGATCATGGAAGGTCGAAACGCGTCAGTGCGTTGCGGCTGGCGGTAGTTTTGTTATGTTCGACGACTGGTTAAATACAATGGGATTAGTGTTTACTTCAAGCTCACAAACTTGATTTAAAGAATGTAAAGTTTGATTGCAGAGAGATGAGGAATGACGGTTCTGATGAGTCAATATGATTATAATGACAAGATTTGTGAATGACCAGACAATATAGTGTTATACGTTACAATAAATAAAGACACTACAGATGAATTACGGACAGTAGTTAAATTATTGATTTCTGAGCGTGAAATAGATCACTTTCATACATAGAGATACAGTTGCACCCAGAGTGTAGGGTTAAATAAAGGTACATAAACCAGTCAACTCCCTGAGAATTATTGTTAATGTGCAACACTTGCCAAAATTTAAAATTTATAAGTATCTATGTTATAGAATAATGGAATATTCGTACTTGTTGGACCATACATTGATGAATTCATACCATTTGGTTGAGATTGCCGATAAATGTGATCAAAAAGAAAACTATATATCGACGCGTTTATATATAGTGTCAATGTACACTAATATACCAGTGCCAAAAGCACTGAAATATTTTCTGTATTAGAAGGAAGTAAAATGACGATGAGACATGTTATGGAGACAATGAGAACGTACACGTCTTTTACTTAATTTATATTTAGGAATTAACTTTATATGTACACCAGAGCAGTTCTAATGAGACAACCAATGTCAATTCCACTAGCAAATATCTTCATGCAATACATGAAGAAAAACATCTTAGATATGACACACCTAAATCAAAATCTGAATGTGCGGTTCTTAGATTTCATATTATTTATTTGGAATCCTGGTATCATTTAAAGACTCGGTATAGATAATATGTATAGGGAGTTAGCTTTGAAGTCGCATTGTCGAAGACTTTATACGAAGTTAGCTGCCTTACTGCAGGTTTACACAATCGTATAGGAGAATGTACCATTCTATTTGTCCACATTCTTCACCCAAATATATAGTGGGTAAAAGGCGTAATACCGGCTCCTACTGGTGAGACGCCAGTAACCACTAAACGAATGTGCATGAGACTGTACATTCCGTTCATGCTGTCCTTGGTTTATTCTTCTGGTCCTATTTGAACTAATTTGCTACTAGTTTCGCAACACCTAATACACAATTGCATATATATTAGTTCTCTACAACAAACAGTATCCTGCAGATATTTATAGTGATATATATTTATATGTATATAAATACATAACGAAGGTCGGAATTTCTGACACGGTAGGCATATTCCCGCAGAACTATGGTTCTCACAGTGGACAACTCGAGGGCAAACAAGAACAGCGGGCAGCTCAACGTGTATATTTTTTCTTGAACTGTGTTCCAGTACTAACGAGGTCATAGCGGCGGACGCTCTTCTTAAGATCTTGTGCGCATAAGTACTGCAAATAATAAGACGTCGACAGAGTCAACCGTGGCAATATTATGTGTACGCAAGAGGGATATAATTCCGTTATAGCTGCTATTAAATGATAATTGATTTTGAGCGATATGAGCGATGCTGGTTGACATTGACGGGGCTTTTATTCAAATGATTTCTTCTTTCGCATTTTGTAATCTAATTTTCTAGGCTTTTTCGCGTGTCAATGTTATTGTTTATCACTATTTCCCTGCCAATGCACAATTTTTGGCTTGTGCGTCTTCTAATGATATTTGTGCAGGAAGCATCAAATCCTATCATGTTAAGCGAAACGCATGCTTTTACAATGCTTTTGCCATTATCATGTACGTTTACCGTTATTTTAATGTGGTATGGTTTTGTTATATTATTTTCTGTAATCCGTAGACGTTTCATTATACCCTATGTTATTTTTCGCTATTCTACATTTACCCATGTTGCAGAATATTTAGTAGTCTAGACCATTATTTGTGTTGCTTTTTAGATAATATATTTCGCCTTTTAATCTCGGCAGTGGCTGTTAGCTATAAATTTCATCCTCATTTTAATGGGCTCAATAGTTTTATTCTAGGCTTAATTCCTTCCGTATCCATGTATTACTTCCATTTTTACTGTGAAACACTGCAGCTTGATGGCACGCGATAATGTTGCACTTCTACAACTCATTAAAAATTTATGCATACTTGCTAAAGTTGACATTGCTTGCTACTGTTACTCTAGTCGAAATTTATAGTAGACAATCAAAAATAACCAACACCCGCTCGCTTATAAAAGCTTCACTTACACGTCATGCTCTGTTTCTCGCTTCTGAAAAGTAGGTCAAAATTCTATTAAGTGCTAAACAAAACAAATTCACTAATGCCCTTGATGCCTCATGCAAAGTTACCTTTTCAACAAGATTTCGTCATCTGATAAACCCAGAACTCCCTTTTTCCAAACACTTGATGCTATCAGCCCAAAATTGATTAAGTGCTAAACAAGTACCGTCCAAAATTTGCCGTGAACGAAAATCGATCCGGAACACATTTGCTTCGGTGTTCGGGACTCTGCGTACTGCACCACCCGTGCCGCGGATTATGCGCAATTTGAAAACATATAGCTTTTTAAAAATGCTGTTGATGCCGTTAGCAATAAAAGTTTTTAGTGCTTAACAAGGCGAATGTTTATTTAATCAAATGAACATTGGTTGCGCGAGCGGTAATAACAATTACTATAATCAAGGTATCATGATCGCAAACTTCAATTAAAGTAAGGCGAATTTTTGTCTGTTAATTCGATGATTACCTTGTGTTGTGACTTCAGTCTTTCATAACAGTTGATATGCTGTACTTTTTAGGCGTCAAAATAAATTCTTCTTTTTTGATGTACCAACTATGCTCTCACTCTCATTTCTAACTACGCATACGAGCATGCTACCTATCTGCCTACATTGCGTAACATATTTGATTTCGCTTTATAGCGGATTGAATTATGCTTAGTAAAAAAATAATTTATACGTCCATATTACGTACTAGATTTGGTATATTTGTATATTGAATTTTCGTAAGTTCAGTGACGAATATTTCTTTTCCTCAATTGATTTATAATTAGCTATATATTCTTTTCAAATATGTTAAATTTAACAAGCCCATCTACAAATTCTGGTAGTCCTGTCACCACGAACCCAAGAGATGGAGCGGTAAAATCTCCTACATCTTCTACCAACCGATCTCCAAGACAACCGTTAGGTGGAATATCTCCTGCAACGTCTGCCTATACGCGACCCAATGCAACCTGCTCTAGCGGTTCAAACAAGCCTTCGAAACCTGAGATTATCAAGGTATGCCTTTAATTCACAGTTTTTTCTATAGATGACACAATTCCTGCCCCCTTCACTTATTTTATCGTACAATATCTATTTATGCAGCTTTTTATTTACTACAAATATTTAATTTTCATATCTACACACGCATTCGCATCAATTGGTAGTAGTCTATTAGATGAATTGCATTTGATAGTTTATGCTGTTTAATTTAAAAGGACAACATAGTTATTATCAAATCCGCACATTTTACTTTAATGCAACATAATTTCCCTAAGTGGCATAACGTCTGTATTATAATGGACAAATCGGAGTTGGCTAGCTTATTCGGTAGGTTAACAGCATAGCACACAAAAATCATGATTAAAGTCCTGAAAGCACAATTCTTGCACAATAACGACGAAATCGGTCTAGTAGCTTAAATGAATTTACCATGTTACGCAACGTATTGTGCATACAGGCAATATCTATCTATGAACAGATTCATCATTTATACTTATATATATATATATATATATATATATATATATATATATATATATATATATATATATATATATATAAATTAAGCATTATGCACAGTTCGTATAATCTAAACTTTACATAAAACGGTAAATAAATCTATACGCTAGACCCTCGTTTCGTCATTTTCTGGCTGTTTTAATTCACGTCAAGTTTAGTTGCTAAATTATTTATATGCTAATGACTGAAAAGTGACCATATTTCTTATTGAAGTTTTAGGTAGGGCGTACCTTGTGACAAGTTACTTCATGTAGAGCCACAAGAGTACTCCAAAGTTAGTCTGTTCGAAATGTGTAACCCAGTGTATGTATATTTCGTACTTACTCTATGCCCGTTGGTGGCAGCCGGTACTAGGCCCTAAACTAGCTTTTTATTTGTTTGACGTATTTAGTATAAATTGAAGCGCAGGTAAGTGGTCGCACCCTTCATAGCTGTTCAAGTATTTTGAAACAGAATTTTACATTTATTTTGATCTATTTCTCATACACCCGTCACCCACCATTTTTATATTTGTTATGCTCTACTCATACACCCCCAAAGAATACATTTATATTGTGATTTAGACAAGTCACACTAATTGACTAAGTATATACTTGTTGATGAGCCTGCAATTAGCATTAATTGCAGGCGTCAGTAGGATTACAAATTTTTATATTTCTGACTGGTCTGTCCTCATATCCCCATGTGTTCTAGCTTGTTACTAGGTATTCCTTGTCCAATAAATGCATGTACATAATTCAGAAAATTGTCACCATTTTGTAGATGCTCTTAAGAATGACCGACCTTGTGCTCTTTTACAGCCCACACTTAACTAAGCATTTTGTGATATTGTGACAGTGAAGTGTCAGTTATTACATGCTAATGTATGGCCGTTCTTTCTGTCGGATTGTTTGTCTCTGTATTAAATTAAAAGAACATTGGTTGTAGTAGATAGCTAACCAATGGCGTAGTTAAACTAATAAACCATCAAAATGACTTTCTGCCTCATGTCCGAATGACAAACAATATATTGAATTTTGAGCTTTTTATATATATATATATATATATATATATATATATATATTATCAGTATATGTATACATAGCATCAGGCAGCAAACGCCATTTTCATAAGTGGCATGGTGACTGTAAGAGTTCAAGGTTTTATGAGATTCCAAATAGGTTCTAACTTGCAGGACAGGCTAACAAAAAAATATAAGTATATGACTTAAAATTGCATGTGGTGTGTGGCAGTGATGGCACAGTGGATAGATTGGCAGACTTGGAGACAAATGTGCTCCGATTCGAGCCCCATTCGCGACAAATTCTGTGCAGTACATGACGTGTTCCCAAGGATGGAACCGGTCTACTGGATGAATTGTCTTTGCTACCTGATGCAATATTTAGTTTCTACTGTCAACAAATTTATAATAAAAAATCCTGATATCAGACTTTAATTTAATATAAATTCCCCAAATAAAATGGTGTCCCTTTTATAATGACAGGTCAGTGGCTAGTTGGAACTTCAGATCATAAGAGGTGGTAAGGCTAACCAAAAACATAAATTAGTTTATGACTAAAAACTGTTTTGTGTGCAGCAGGGGTGGTGCAGTGGTTTGAGTCCCAGACTCCCAAGAAAATATGCTCCGAGTGTAGACCCTTCTGCAAAAAATTATGGACAGTGTTCTTAAAGCTTCAGATAAGAACGAAACCTGTCTACTGGGTTTGCTGCCTTTGCTCCATGTTGCACAGTCTGATTTGAACTGACACCACACACCCATATATATATATATATATATATATATATATATATATATATATATATATATATATATATATATATATCTTAGAAAAGTGGAACAGAATTTTTTAACTGATAAGGCAACAAGTTTATCAATGTATCGAAATTTTTACTTGAAGTAAAGCCATCTCATAGAATCTGCTTCGTCAAATTTTGGACATCACATATGGTCGAGGTATTGTTGTTGTGTTGCAAACATTTGTACGCCTTGCAACGGAACAGAATGAGAAGCCAAGTGTATTTTCTGTTTGGGTTTTTGTCTTGAAAATCATGATGATAATGACAACGATCATGACTAGTATGATGAATGATATTTATATTAATAATACGAATTTGGGTTTATTTATTTATTTATGTGTATACCTAGTCTTCCTATTTAACAATTATATAGTTGAATTAACGCGGTTGTGGTGATTGGTATTTTTATTTCCTGAAATATGCTCTACACTCTGTAATCCTGTATATATATATATATATATATATATATATATATATATATATATATATATATATATATATTTATATAGTAGTATTTGATAATTACACATTTAGCTCGGGTGCTAGTCATTTATCAAGTAAAGCATGCATGTTTTTCCGTACGTTGCTCACGTTGTCAAAACTATCTACACAGTTCTTCTATATTTCTCTTTCGAATTTGTATGTCAATAAAAGTTTACACAGGCTAACACTATATATATATATATATATATATATATATAAATGGCGGTTTTTACTTTAATCGCATCAGACTTGTTGGTTAAACCGTCGTCATTTCCAAATCAATCTGAACAATCTAAAAGGGTTATTGTTAGCCTTTAGGAGACAAAAGGTGTTTCACGCGTTCCAGATTGGGCCACTAGTATCTATCACTTAGAAAAAGGCGGTCTTCTCATCTCAATGTCATTTTCATCATCATCATTACGAACAGCAATATAAAAAAGGGGGAAAATTTTGAAATATTTTTTCTAAACAAAATACTATCATGATAGAAACAAACATTTAAAGTAAAAAATAGTAACTAAGAGTGATTTACGAAATAAGGGCTCTAGCTCATATGGAGATACAGGTAACACAGAAATGAGGCAGCCTAGTCCTATACACACACCGTTATAGCCGAACCAGCTTAAGGTCAAGGCAACATCAGTAATACAGCTTCCTTGCGATTTTCAGTGTATTACGTAATATGCAAAACCAAACTTCGCAGCTAACTCTGCCCAACTAATAAAAGAAAGTACCGAAGATGATTTTACTAGAAATCTGCAGCAAGATTGACGCTGAGCTCGTTTCGATGCCGCATCGCACAGTATTTAAAACTGAGCTATTGTGAGTATGTGGACATCGTTCTAGTAGTGGAACGGGTCCAATACCACCCAGCTGGACTGTAGGTGACTTCATCTGGTTATATCATTTCAAACCTTGTCCTACTTGCTGCTTATGCCAATCTGACGCTTGGTGAGATAATATTTCTCTACTGGGCAATCGAATTATAGGTATACGAAAAACATTATTGAGCCAGCGCTGTCGATAAAGTTCTATCTATTAATCTAACGAGAAGTAATTGTTTGCCACTCAAAAAGTACGTCTACGGATATAAGTTAGTATTTATTCAATTAAAAAATGTTACGATTAATTGATTAACGTTTTATATTTTTTAAAAATGTTCATTGCATCATTTTTAGTTAAAATCACGAGTCAACATACGCCCTGCAAAATGCCATATTTTTCAGCTGTCAGAACATCGAAAAAGGAAATTGGAAATTGTTTACATTTGCCTGCGAGAAAGCTACCATCTTTGGCCTATTACTTTTTGTCGGTGAAGTAGTAAAACTTGTAATATTTTTGCAACTCCTACCATGATTAATATTTTTACTGCATACAAAAATCCAACCAGAATACATTTGAAGATATATTTAAACATATCTATCAATCACCTATGTAGTCAGGGGTAAATGTCCGACTATATAAATGATAGAAGAAGCAGGTTATTGCGTTAATTGTACACAGACCAAATAAAAAATATATAAATGATTAGATTGATGCTAGCATGACTAGTTCGCATAGAGAAACGCAAAACCACATTAATTTGCTTGAGTAATCCTCAGACGGGTGTGAATTGAAGAATTTAGGATAGCCGTTAGATCGACTAAAGAGGTAAGTAATTAGGATATTTGAGAGTTAAACACGTAGGAAAAATTAGCACCATATCTGCATAAAATGAAAGTAAATGTGGATCGCTTCTTCAAGCATAATTGCTTAGTGAAATAAAGGAGAGTCAGTGAAAATTTTACGAGAACAAAGTACTGCTGTGTCTGTTCTTTATAAATGAGTGAACATATTTCAATTAAACTCGAAATGCATTGAAAGAGTGAAAGGATATAAAACATACATTAAAGTTTACACCAATCTATGAGGCAATTAACCATTAAAGGTTGGAGACATTGCAAATACAACTCACGTGTGATTAATTTTCTTTGCAAAGCGACGAACAATTGCTATATTTAATTGTAAAATAATCGAGGAAGATGGTTTGTACAATGCTAAACAGGAAAAACAGCGATTCGTACGTTCTCATCTTTTTAAATCATGTTTTGATTCACAATCAATGCTATGTTTAGAAATACATTAAACCCGAAATTTGCTTAAACTCCTCAATTGCGAATTTTTAAGTCTCTCTAGAATGCAGTTGATATCTGTCAAGTAAAAATCGCTATTATATCTGTTGTGACTGCAAATTTAATTATAATGAATATATGGTTTAATATCGCGGTCACTTCTAATAATCTTAATTAAAAAATGATGGAATTAAAAGTTTCTATGGGGGCATATCTTGGATACCCCATTCCAAAAAGGCAAAGTGAAGTAATAGCTGTTATAGGTTTATTAGTAAAACTGACTTTTTAATATGTCAATTTATGGCCGTTTTTAAAACTGAAAATTCTAGAAAATAGGACAGTAAACGACCAATCAGATTTGATTTAACTAGTTCCACAATTACTGGAAACTAGCATTTGTCGCGATTAAACATTTCAAGGTTATAACAAGTGAGGCAAGTAGATTGATGTGCATGAAATTGATAATCTGACACTGGTCCAACGTAGAATTTCACAAATTATTGTAGCCATGGGGCAATAAACTGCGGGGCATAGCATTTAGCAGTTGCTGCGTAGTTATCAACGCTTACAGAAATAACAAAAATTGTTACATCATCCTCGAGGCAATCTGTCCTTGTAATTGTTGGCAACTCCAAAAGTATGTCTACGGATTTCAGTGTTGCTAATTCTTTGCTTGTTACCTAAAAGGTAAATGTTTCTCAAACAGCAGTGGTAAAATTTCTCTAAGCATATAAAAAAACTGTACGTGCAGATGCATTGCATACACGACCTTTAAGGCAGTGAGCTGCTTGTTTCTCAATAAATAGCGAAGGTTTAAGGAAGCTGTTCTAGCATTCGCAATAATCATATTCATTTCGGTACTCACATTGCTTGGGTTATTGGAAAAACTACCATAATATTTAAGCATATACTTTACGTCCAGATCCTAACTTTTTAGTAACAGAGTTGAAGTGAACGATGAGTAATCCTGTCGAAGTCTGTCACATTTATAGGGTACAAATTTCATAACAAAAGACAGAAAGACAACCACTAATCTATTCAAGGTAGCCTGGGGAGAATCTCGGTTATCGAATTACAATACAATTTCCTCTGCGTAGTCAAGATTTACCAATGTACGCCGGGAGAATTTGCTGTCTGCGTCTTGAGTGTGTGGAAGAGTGTAGTTACTAAAATAATCTACGACAAAATTAAAAAGAAATGGGATAGGTAGATATAATTGACCAATAATTCGTTTTAGACCCTAGCGAAACCAAATTTTTTTAATGTAAAGAGCACGTATAATATTTAAATATTTCGTGGGCATACCACTTTTTGGCAGGATATTGAATGGAACATTGTGATCCACTGAATCAAATGCACCCTTTAAGTCTAGGAAGACGGTTGTTGTTGAACGGCCATATACATGCCAATATTCAAGTATTTTCCTAAAGGTAAACATGCTATCTATGCAATCTCATCCTGGCTAAAATCAGGATTGTTCTTTTCTCTTGCATGTGATTGATGTAAATCGCTAAGCCAGCGTAATATCATCGAATCAAATAACCTAGATACGACCGGAATCACTCTTATACCATGATGGTTATCACATAAATTTTGATTGGCTTTTCTATGGATAACAATGCTGTTCGATTCATTCCAAGCAGCCGGCATTGTATTCTCATTCCATATAGTACGATAAGGGTTAGTCAACGTCCTAAACATTATGTTGTCACATTCCTTAAATAAGATATATAGATAGATGATCATCGAGGTCTGTAGTTTACAATGTTTAAGAGATAAGATAGCATTCTGTATTTTCAACTCTGATGTTTAAATCCGGTCGTGTGTGCTGTTTACTGTGTGTTATTAGATTTCTGAAGATGGTACTGGAAATGAGGTACCGAAACATTATGGAACCAAGATTAGATCGAACTTCATTTCCAGTGGTTAGTACGAAAGGCGTGGAAGCCTTCGGAGTGAGGGAAAAAATCAACGCTCATCCACCACGAAGTCGAACTAAACGCGTACTTGGAAATGAGGATCAATCCGATCATTGTGGAGCCGAGAGTGTAAATTAACCACCCACGAAAGAAAATCGTAGATATGCTAATCGTTAATTCTGATGATTGTTCGAAGGTCGCATTCCACATCGTTGATACAGAAATACTTTCGAGGATCAGAACAGATGCAGGAACCAAAGAAAATGTATTTTTGAAATTTTCAACCTACCTATCCAGACGACAAACCTTATCAGATATTAGATTATTTTTGCTGTCATTTATTGCTGCGCCTCTATGTAGGAGATATTAAACAGATAGAGCCCAGCCGTTTTGGTGCAGCTAAAGCCTTACTTGACTGGAAAGCCTACTTTTAATTCTTCATAGGCCACCTCGTTTTTATAATCGTAAACGTGTATGCATTACCTTTAAATTATTTTGGCAAAAAATGGCTAAATGCGTAGAAAAGTTTTCGAACACTATGCGCAGCACTGTTTTTTTTAATATTTCGCAATTGGCTTCGGCGTTCGACATGGATGTGCCATTCATCCATCTCGTTCAGTATTTTGTCGAGGCAGTCTTTGTTGAGGTATATGCAAGACTTTTTTGAATGAATATCGTTGTGATGATGGGTGCCTAACTGACCTAGAATACACTCGCGATGCCACCTTGTTCTTGAAGAATGAAGTTTAGCTCCAAGCAGCTATTACTCGCACTTGGAAAATGTTTATATTGTACGATCCGAAGCTGAATGCCTAGAAAACGATTGTTGTGGACAATTTTGATCCAGAACCCCAAAATAGTCTTTAAGGATACATTTTTGCCAGTTGTTAACGAACTAATCGACCTAAGATCCCTGCCGAACACAGATGGATCGGCTATTTTTTTATATTTCCAGTTGTATTAGCTTTGCCGTAGCCGTATTTTTGAAATTTTGAAATCAACTCTGGAATTACTCGTCCGATTCAAAAAGCAACAAGTCAAAGATTTTAAATTAATTACATATTCGCTCCCCCTTTACGACTTTTATAAATAGGAGATGACCGTCTACAGGACACTTACTTGCATATTTATTAGTTCTCCGCAACGAACAGTATTTAACTGTTATACAGGACACGTTGTCTAGAAAAAATTGTAAATATATGTATTAGTTCTTTTCATTTTTTTGAATTGCCAGTATGACATCAAAATGCACTAATTTGTAGTAAACCTTGTGATGAGACCTATGTTAACCTGCCGCTATTTAATGCGCCATCACTGACGAATCTAGATAGGGAATACCGATTTCGTTGAATGGGAAACTTACACACGCTGCAGGAGCACCGGTGGATGTCTGAATCCGAAGAAGAACTATGATATCAACGTCGGAGCGAGACATTATTGTCTGCTATTGCCTATCCTTACCAACCAATAAGCACATAAATTGGCAAAAAATGGTGATAAAATTGCGGCAGGTTATGCCTTATACGCAGCGGGGATAATTCCTCTTATTGACAAAGGATCCTGTGTAAATCATTTTCAGGAAGTCAGAGATATCTGGCTGCTTTTTATGTAGCACATACTGCAATGTAGAGATCTCTCATCTTTATAGTCTAGGCTTAAATGTGTTTACTTCTACCAGATAAGTAATCATTACCTTGTCGCGCGAAAGTATATTATAAACAAGTTATCCATTTTGCTTGCATGTTATTTTCAATTATTCAACTGCCGACATTTTTGAGCTGACTGAAAAAATTATTTATGGTATTAACAAATCATGTTTCATTCCTAGACTTCTGCAATTAAATCGAATAGTTAGCGGATAATCGACACATATCGTTCTATATGATACCACTATTCTACGTATTGTTATTCCTTAATTCTTATAATTAGGAAAGCCGCAAATCGTTGCTGCTGATTCGTTTTTTGCAGCAAAACAATCACTGCTCAATTACTAAGATATTCCCTTAGTATTCTTGATATGTTTCCACGCCACATTTTTAACTTTTGTGCACACGTGCACACATTTTAACATTTATCACAATTTGAGTGTCGTGTTTATGCCTCGGTTACCTCTGATGTATCCAGTATAAACATGTATTTTCGCTTTCACATTGTATGAATGATTGTACTAACAAAAAAACGTTCACTAAGTGTAGAACTACATCAGTCGTGAAACAATTTGGTTTATTGACCCATTAAATCTACGCACACGCACATACATAGGTGCACAAACGTATAACTAAGCGACAAAAGTTTTAATGACTGTAACAAAACTTATCCACTTGTACCTGGTTGTGGCTTGATTTCAACTAATCTCGTCTGAAATATCTTTATTGTAGTGCTCATTTTACGCTGCCTGATCAGATGGATGATGTCGGATGGAATAGCTCCTGACCAACTAAGTAATAGACGTCATGAGTAAAAAGTGTAAACTCACGTATTCACGAGAGAGCACGATACAGTGAATGGTCTATACAGTTCGACACGTAATGCAGAACAAATGAACGACGCAATCTCCTTGACGTATGCGTATGAAAGCGGTATTAAGTAAACAAGCATTGATTACGCTGGTGGTGACAGCAATTCTTTAAATCAAGTTTGCCAGCGTAAGATAAACACCAATCTCATTGCATCTAACCAGTCGCAGAACAGAAAAATTACTGTCAGCCCCACGTACTGATGTGTTTCGAACTGCATTGATCACTATCAGAGCACGACGGCGTTACGTATAAATAACGGTAGATTTTCTATGTTGCGCAACTGATACAAGATAATGGGAGTGGTGTTCATTTTTATCTCGAAAATGTGATTTAAATTATTGTTGCCACCACCCAGGAAATCAATGATTGTGAAAATGTATACCTTGTACATACGTGGTGAAAGCTGCAAAAAAAGTAAACGTTCGTGATTGCATAGAATTTTTTTCAGGCGACATTTCCAGTCAAGTATAATGTGTGCGAGACTACTAGGGGTCAGTGGGGTATACCTGATCTTCTATATCTTATATATGAACTGTTGTTTGATTCTCGCTAGACAATTTACCGTCGTGCTTTGATGATGATCATAGTAGGTCAAAGCGCGTCAGTATTTGTGACAGACGACAGTTTCGCCATGTTGTACGACTATTCAGAAAAAATTGGATTGGAGTTTATTTCAAGCTCGCAAACTTGATTTAAATAAATCATTATTAGTTTCAGTTTTACACTGGTCATCCGCAGTGCGACATCAAAGCAAACACTATTTATAGCATTTACCGAAACTGTTGCAGTACAAACTCTATACCTTTAACGAAAGACGCGTTTCTTAATTCAATTAAACAATCATTGCTTGCGCGGGTGGTGAAAACAATTCAATAAATCAAGTTTGCGAGCTACATGTAAACACCAATCCCAGTGTATTTATCCAGTCGTCGAAAACATAGTTTTGCTATGTTGTTGTGAATCAAAATTTTGTTCCGAAAATACGTTACTATTAATCGAATAGTGTGGGGCAATAGTTGACTATTGCAATACTCCAATAATAAAATGTGTGTGACAGAGGAAATGATAGGCCATTAACTTGAACTGAAGATTGTATGTTTGCTCTTTCCTGGATTGAATAGGTGGTTTCCAAGTTGCATGAAAATCATTCTATTTTCCATACCATATTGTCGTCGTTATTGAGCAGATCGTCATTAGATGGATGAATGGATAGAGAGACTCGAACAAGTGACGCTGTTCTTAATATTCGATTTAATTCATCACATGGCTCTCGGAACGTGTATCACTGGTGTTATTTCATTAGTTTACTCATTTAGATATACAAGTTAATTTAGCATTGTATAAGATAAATTCCATGTTAATTTCCATAACGCGATCATCCTACTTTTAAATTAAATTCGTGAAAGCCTGGCTTTATAAGCGTTCTTGTCCAAATTCGGCACCTGTAGATGATCAAACGTTAGCTGGAAGTCCACAAAAGAATTCTATTTTGTAATGATGTGTTTTATTCACGAAGATTTGTTCTATCAGTTTTATGTCTTGCGAATTTTTGTCGCTGGTCACATACGCCCAACTGCGACCTGGTTTAAATACCTTATAAAAATAATTGATCAAACATTATATTTCCTATTAGTCCTGAACAGCTTCCCGAAAGTAATACGCAAAGCGTGCATCATCATGACATGCGCTTTGCTCCAGGTGTTTATCGCTGTTGTAGAAAATAATGATTTTGACAAAGTAATATCGCTATACCTGCAATTTGGATGCTGCAGCCTTTGCTTTACTCAAGAGCAATTGCTTAATGTGATCCATCAGGCCAATATGTGTTTAATAATTAGTAACTCAAGTCCATTACACGCACTAACTTGTTTAGATCTTCATGTTTCTGCATTAGAATACAACAGAGAAATGGCTCATATGGAGAAGTATGTGTAGCTGGCTATTTCTTTGCAGTTGTACATCACTGGAAAAAATAACGTGAATTCACTGCTTATTCAATGTCACAAACATTTTAAAAATAGAAGCTATCGCCACCCAATCAATAAATCATTGCCTAATTGAATAGCGTCAGTGAGTTAGCGAATTCTACAAAAGATATTTTTTCGTTACTGCATAGAAGCCATGCTGTTGGAGTTTCAATTAAGTATAGTATCAGGCGGACTTAGGCGCAAGTGCTGTAGCTCGACTTTAAAAGTAGTTCTATATTCATTCGTGTGTAACCCATAGGCATAGTAGTTTCAAGACTAACGAACGGCGAGCTCTGGCAGGTCAAACCGGCTGTGTTATCATGAACCGTGCCGATACTAGAGAGTTATACCCATCGAATTCTTTGAACAAAATGTGATGCTTAGTGTAGTTGTTTTTACGGATTTCTCAAATCTCCGTGTTAACGTGCACTTCTCTAAGTTTGAAAGCGAAAATCGGACCAGCCTACGTAATGCTGCCTTTGCCGTTACACGAGTGTTTTAGAAGAAACTCCGTAATTGTTCAGTCATATAGTTCCGGTTTCTAGAAAAGTCCACTGTGTGTGGGATTTATATCCATTTATGTATGTATGTTTGTATACATGATTTCATGCATGCATGTATGTATGTATAAATGAATGGATGTAGGTAGGTGGGTATGTATTTATGTATAAATGTATAACAGTATTATTTATGTATATATATATATATATATATATATATATATATATATATATCTTATTTCTAGCAGTATCTACAGCCATTGTTCTGGATTCGTTAGTATATTCGTTCATCCAATCCAACTGTACATTTATCGTAACCAATCTCCTTTTCGTTATGCTAGCCTTTGTTTTGCGCAATTTAGACCACTGCTTTTGCGCAATTTAGACCACTCCTTTTGCGTAACGTCATTTGGTGTGTCATCGCTTTCATTGTAATGGAACGTGTGATGTATTATAAAAATTGTCTATGTGAGGAAACAATCCCAACTTACGTGATTAAGCGTTGGAAAAGTACCAATCAGCATCAATCAGAGAATATTCATCGGCGCATTCTTCAAAATGTCATCGAAGAAGAAGAAGAAGCAAAAGCGGATAGCTACAAACTTAAATGTTTATCTATAGAGTCTAAACTGCAGATGTTAGAAGATGAAATTCGAATTAATTTTTTAAAAGAGATAGCATGGATTACAGAAGGTGCGAGGAAGAGAGAGATTAAAAAACTAGCGCGGAATGCAGTGCAATGTTCTAAGCTCAAAAAGTTTCCTGAGAATCCAGGCAAATTTATTTTTAATTACACCGACATAAATCTAACAAAACATCAAAATGAAGTTCTCTCTCTTGGACCGAAATACTGCATAACAAAAACTAGAATAAACGAACTTGAAGAAATGCATATGCAGGCATCAATGGAATGCTTCTTTGAAGATGCCACAAAACACAAATCAAATGAAAAATACGACATCTCGCTCTTCAAATCGGACCTCCGAATTGCGTATGGCCAATATATGCGCACATTCAAAGGCAATAAACTGGTCATTAAAAGGCATCTTGAAGAACTAAATGAGCTACAATGAAACAAATAAATCAGACTGATGAAGCCAGACAAAGGGACAGGCGTAGTGTTAATGAACTATACGGGCTATAGTCAGGCGATGTTACAAATTCTGAATGACAAATCAAAATTTAAACGCGAAGAGGTACAACGCGACACTACGGAAAAATTAGAAAATTCCATAACGAAGATTCTTAACCGAATTATTTCGAAGGTCGAATCTAAACAAGAAATCGACATAGAGCACAAAATTGCTTTTATTACAGAATGCAAACATGCCAAGCCCGTAGGTTCAACGAAACCGATATTATATGGGTTGCCCATTGTTCACAAAATGACCAACAATGAAAGACTTCCGCCTTTCAGGCCCATTTTAACTATGATAAATTCCCCACAGCACAGGGCAGCCACACTATTATGCCGGATTATAAAACATATCATGAAAGAAAGAATAGACCACGTTGTACAGGATAGCTTTCAATTTGTAGAAAAAATTCGCGACCTAAATTTGAAAGAGAGGAAAATGGTGTCCCTCGATATAAAGTCACTCTTTACTAGCATTCCAGTAAATAAAACTATAAATATCCTATGTGAATATATACGATCATCAGGAGCGGAAACACTGATAGAAGTAGACGACATGAGAGAACTACTTCTGTTATGCACATCCAACGTACAATTCGTATTCCAAGGAGTCTTCTACAGATAAATTGACGGCATAGGTATGGGTAGTCCTCTTGGACCAGTATTGGCAGACATATACATGCACCATTTAGAAACAACTGATTTAAAACCATTTATCAATGGAGCTCATTTTTACGTGCGCTACGTTGACGATACTTTCATGGTCGTTGAAAAGGATGAAGATAAAAATTCACTGCTACATCACATAAACAAGGTAGACCAGGCAATCAAGTTTACAATAGAAGAAGAAAAGACGGATATTTATCCTTCCTAGATGTAGGAATAACGAGAGATGAAGAAGGTACTCTCTCAAGGTCAGTTCACAAGAAATCAAGCTGGACTGGCCAATATATCCATTATATGAGTAGTGTGCCAAGGGCGTACAAAAGGAACCTAATAATAAATTTGGGCGCACGAATACGCAGGATTTGTTCACCGGACAACATTGAAGTAGAGCTAAATTTGCTTCGCGAAGCGTTGAGAAATAATGGCTATCCGGACTGGTTCATCAAGTACAACTTGAGGAAACGCAACAAAATCGAGGCCAATTTGGAGGAAAACAAAACTCCCCAGAGAGTAACGCTTAGTGTTCTCTTTGGAGGTGATCTTCCAGCGGAAATCTTCAAACGAAAAGTAATTCGAGCGACAAAAGCACAGTTTCCATCAATACAGGTGAGAGTGGTGTTCAACACAACAAAACTGATGCGCAGATCAAAAAAGAGGCTCGAAACTAGAATAAATCAGCATCTCCCTCAAAAACTACTAAAGAGGGGTGCAGCTCCTGCACAAAAATCAGCAATTTGCGAACATGTACTACTCACAGGTCACGCTGTTAGTAGTAACAATTTTTCAGTTCCCTACAAGGCAAAAACAGAGAAAATGCTTCTGGCTTTTGAAGCTATTGCAATTAATAAGCTGAAGCCCTGCTTAAACGTGCAGAAAATAATTCAAAAAAGAAATTAAATTGGACTGGAACAAAGACATAACTGACATGCCTTTAAAAATAGCCAACGCTTCGCAAAATACGACACATACATCAATTACGGACGCAATTACAATGAAAGCGATGACACACTAAATGACGTTGTGCAAAAGGAGTGGTCTAAATTGCGCAAAACAAAGGCTAACATAACGAAGAGGAGATTGGTTACGACAAATGTACAGTGGGATTGATTGAGCGAATATACTAACGAATCCAGAACAATGGCTGTAGATACTGGTAGAAATAAGATTTATTAATAAATGTTATTCCATGGAGTACGTTGTTTTGTTCTTATATATATATATATATATATATATATATATATATATATATATATATATATATATATATATATATATATATATATATATATATATTTTTTTTTATATATATGTTTGTTTTATACTGTTTGTCGCGGAGAGCCATTGTTTTTGTACCCTTTACAAGATCATTATATATTATAAATGGTGAGTCGGCTATAAAGTCGTATAGACGAAGACTTTATATGAAGCTAACTCCATTACTACTTATGGATTTGACCGCATTTTTCTTATGCGGGACAATTGATAGCACCCGTAGGTCGGTAAAATATTGAATACTGTACATTTTCAGGTTCTTCGATTAATAGCCCTGATTGATGGGTTCTCATTTGTTCCTTCTTTTTTAAGCCTTCCATCAGCTGCTTGTCTGAAAATGACGTTGAAGCAAGATTTTCCACTACCTGTGTACAAATTCGTATAGGAGATTGTACTATCCGCTTGTTTCACATTCCTTGACCAAATATATCGTGGGTATTTGACGTAGTATCCGCTCCTACTGATGAGTTGCCAGTAAGCTCGAAATGAATGTGCACACGATATTAAACCTTTCGTTCCCGCTGACTTTGGTTTAGCCTTGTGGTTTTATTTGAATTATTTTGTTACTAGGTGCGCAATACCTAATACGCAGTTGTTTTTTTGCTTGTTTGTATTCATTTATGTACGCATCTAAGTATTTGTGCGTATATCCTGTGTAAGTGTATTTGGTGGTGATGCAAATTAGTCGAATTTTCTATCGAAAATGATGGTGACTCGCAAAAGTCGAAATTCGTCTATACGTGTAATCGAATATAGTTTACCAATTTGACATTATTCCGTCACTTTATTAAATAATTTAAACATACATGCAAGCATGCAAGGAAATCTAGATCTCCGCATGGTAGGTTCCAGACGAGCCTATGCTAAAGTGGCAGAATTGACCGGGACCCTCCATTGGACATTGCTTTCCATTAGACTCCACTAGATATTATACAACCTAGTGTCTCTTGCTTAGTAATGGTGCAGTGCAGCGTGAACAAATGACCGATATCACAAACAGTAATATTTTTGGCCGTGGAATAGCTGATCTTTTATTTTTGTATTTCCAGCCATCCACCGGACTTGCTTCTTCTCATGTGACGAAAAAATAACTAATGCCAATTCGTCGATCAACATACAATACAATTTGAAATGTTTGTTACGAACCGACACTTCCAACTCATTTGGAATATTAGGCCATTCTCTGCGTGACTGGCATCCAACTGTTTGCAAAGCGTGTGATCCAGAATGCGATCTCTTAGTTTCGCAACGTTTGCTGCGTTTTGTTGAGCTTTAGTGCGAGTATAAATAGTAAACAAAATCGCAAGAAGAGAAGCCGAGGCCTGCTTAAACTTTCCCCTCGTGGTGTTTCAGATGCGGCTACTGTTTGCCTAGCCGAAAACCGACGTTCCTGCAGATTTATACCCGCTTTCAGTTAACGTTTATTCGGATGGAATGTCAGTGGGATTCATGCAGCGAAAAGACTGAAGCCAGACTCATCGATGGAATGGTTTTTACAAATGTAGCAAATACTGTTCCAAAGATTTGCTCTTAGTTGCAAAGAAAATGTACAACTGACATGGTCAGGTTGAGCATATTGGAGACTAAACGTGAGCGAGAGCCAAAGCTAACATTTCTAACTTACTATTTGCTCTCTATCAATCCGGTTTTACCGGGTTTTCACAATGCCCAAGAGGAATCGAATCGCATCAGTATGCTTAACTGACGCGTGCCTTTCATTATTGTAAGACTAGAAAGCATTATACTTTAGTTTATCACGAATTCGCAATCGGGATTTAAATAATGCTTATCAACACTTGCACATCATTACATTTCTTATTTGTTTTTATAACTCTGTGGTCCTGTATGATGCTTAGTTTTGTAAATTTCCGTGCGAGAATTAGTGATTTGTTTGTTGTTTTGCGTTTATTACATTCACTATTGAAACTAAACTAAAAGATCTAAGAGTTTTACTAGTTTGACATTGGCTTGGAAATAATTATAGCTGGCATATAAGATCTTAGTAAATTACCATTTTAGATGTCTCTAAAGATATTGTTTGAAGTGGTAAAAAATAAATTGTATAATTTATACTAATTGAGTGGACTAAGTATGTGTAAACTGATTGGTTAGTTCATTTTGCAGATAAACTTACGTGTTAACAGGTAGATAAATATGCATATAATGCATCAATGCATTTCTACACAGATTTCCAGATTAATTGAGTTATTTAGTAGACAATGAGTAGATAAAGAAACATATAGATTGATAAATTCGTGAATAAATTAACTACGAATGGATCAATAAAGCAACATAATGTAAATTGTCGCTGTAATTCCATTTTTCGTTAAATAATATTCTTATTACTGTATCTTATTATATTATTGAATTTTCAACATAACGCATAGTAAAAATAGTGCGCAGTGGATAGATTTATTGACCTATTGGAGTTATCCTCATTGGATTGTGTAATCTTCCATATTTGCTCTTTGTTTAGATTGATCCGTTTAAATTATTGAATTGGCGACAAATTTAGAATTTTCAAAATTTCAATTTATTGGTTATTCACTTGTATAACCCTGAACTGTATTTTGCTCTGTTACTTTATTATTCTACAGACAAGGTCAACTATAAATCAATTGTAAATTGTACGTGTGCATTTATGCATTTCTTCACAACTGCGATACCAGGATATACTTTCTAAGCAGTGATATGAGCTTTGCGGTAATTGCTTTTTACGATATGAACGCCCTCTTCTTTTCTTTTCACTTGATTCATTCATATCGCCAATCCTATTGATGCTTTATTGTTCCAGAAAACGATTTGTCCTTAATTTGGCTGGGTGTGGCACAGACAGCTTGCTCCTTGCTGTAATGGCATTCAGCTAATCAATCGCATTGTCTGTCTGCTAGATGGCATGTCGGTTTGTTGCAGGCTTTGTCGAGCCAGGAATAGTGTAAATCTGCAAATTAATCTGTAGTAATGAATAAGACCTGAATAGTAGTCATTTCTCGACATAAAATGCAACTAACAACTGTGAGTACCAAACTAAACATAGTCTTGTTCTCAAACTAGCTGCCTGTTCTCAAATTTTTAAAGATTTTTGGATCCTGGTTATGTTGGTCCATTGTTAATCGGCTTTATTCTCCAACGAAAGAGCTATCACAAATTCACCCTACATTCTTCCTGATATTCATTTATTGATATTTCGATGGACACGTCATTCGGCTTTTTCAAATTACGCATTCCTTATTTTATTGATGTAGAATCTGGCAGGTTGGTAAAACAAGAAGCGCCAATTTTGTAAAGACGACCGACAGTCAGTAAATATCAATAATAATTTTGGGCGATTGCGTGATAACACTGTCATAGGAAAGAAAGAGTATTATGATTAGCTTTCCATTCATTTATGACTTTATCAGTTGAACTGGTCGATGTTTTATTCCAAACAGTTTGCAGTAACTCAGTTATAGGAGCAAATATAAAATAGAATTTAAACATAGTAGTATTTAAACATTATTCCATCTACAGGCTAGAAATTTTGTCCTTTTTAAACACATTCCTCAACAGCAGCCCTATCCACCAGTTTGTGCCCAACTCTTGGTATGCGGCTCAGTAATCAATAGTATTGCACACTTGGCTACGCGAATGAGAGCCTCCGTGATCGTATCGATTTTGATAAACCTTTGCTACGTCTGCCAATTCACAAATTTTCTCATTTTCTAGAATTGTGCATGCGTTGTTCGCTTGAGAATTTGTCATATCAATACAATACAGCGATTGGTTTAGCCAGACATATTTCCGGTATAAACTAAGCTCTGCGCAAGTCCATAGATGCAATTCACCTAATTGGCCGGTTTTCGTCCTTGTTGGACACTAGTAGCCACAATTGCTTCAGCAGGAATGTCATACCAATCGTCTACTACACCACCAAAGCCCTGAGCTTTTGAATAGGTCATAGTACGTTTCCCATGGGCAAGAGTAAAATGGAATTTTGTCACAGTATAATAAACCTTTTTTTCTTTATTTATTCCTCAAGTATCTATAAATACGTGTAATTATATTTTTCCTAAAAGCATACCGAACATAAAATTATAATAGGAAGAAGGTGTGCAATAGAGAAACCTCCAATCGTTATGAATTTAAGTGGTTTAAGTTATGCATGCTAGTAGAGCTGTCTGTTGGTACGCCAAAATATGCCGTTTCATATCAAATTTTGCAGCATTGTTTTAGTATTTAGCATTAATTGATTGCGCGGGTGATGGTAAAAATTCTTTAAATTAAATTTGCGAGCTTGAAGTAAACACCAATCCTATTGTACTTAACCACTTGTCGAACATTAGTTTTGAACGGTAGTTTTGATGTTGTTCGACGACTGGTTAAATACAGTGGGATTGGTGTTTACTTCAAGCTCGCAAACTTGATTTAAATAATTGTCTTAGAATTGTCTGGCAGAAACTGATATATAAAACAAATTAATTTTTAATCAAGGTTGCGAACTTGTTATAAACACCTAATCCATTAAATACTTACATTTTTCAGTATAAACTAGGTATTGTATAGCGTGGAAAAGGCAATTCAATTGGTAATACAATTTAACAATAATTGTTTGCGCGGGTGGTGGTAACAATTCTTTAAATCAAGTTTGCGAACTTGAAGTAAACACCAATCTCATTGTATTTAACCAGTAGTTTTGCTATGTTGCTCGACGACTGGTTAAATACAATGGGATTGGTGTTTACTTCAAGCTCGCAAACTTGATTTAAAGAATTCAATTGGTAGACTGGTTTGTACTAATAGGGAACTCATCACGTACTGTCCAGAATTTGCCGCGGTCAGGGCTCGAACCTGGGCATGTCTGCTTCGGCATCTGGTACTGTAACCACTGAGCCACCCTGCCGCACACTACACACAATTTTCAGTTATATACTAACTAAAGTAACTCAGTTAGTTTCTTTCTTTTAGATGGAACTCACATGGAATCCATTTAGACTGCTAGAGAAGAGAGCGCATATCTAACTTTGATTTCCGTATAAATTCAATGGGGTTTGATCCTCGATAGTCAGTTTGCTGTCGTACTCTGATGATGATCATGGAAGGTCGAAACGCGTCAGTGCGCTGCAGCTGGCGGTAGTTTTGTTATGCTGTTCGACGACTGGTTAAATACAATGGGATTGGTGGTTACTTTAAGCTCGCAAACTTGATTTAAAGAATTTTTACCACCACCCGCACTTAATTATTGTTAATTTGTGTAGCAACAT
Organism: Eudiplozoon nipponicum; assembly: GCA_029291075.1. NCBI lineage: Eukaryota > Metazoa > Platyhelminthes > Monogenea > Mazocraeidea > Diplozoidae > Eudiplozoon > Eudiplozoon nipponicum. Next base: position 229,506 of record JAQBSW010000001.1, read on the forward strand.
TTGTTCGTGGAGAATTTTTTGTTAGGCTTAGCCATTTTTGTCTAGAGTGTCAAGGATTTCTTTATCTTTTAAGCTTTATATATACCGCATCTCCTTAGTATTAGATAGCTCAGATTCGCTTATTTTTTATCTTCTTTTAAACAAGGTGGTAGATAACAACTTGCATGTAAAATTAAAAAAGATGTTAAGGTGTGACTGTTATCTGATTAAAGTATTCTTTTTGATTTGTTTACCTAGAAAGACACCAATTTCTTCCTAGGATTAAAATGAAATTTTTGATAGGATTTCATTATTAAATAAATTTTACCGCTATTTCACGTATATATCTCGTTTATGGGATCGACAATGAGACCTTGGCTTTCACCTTTATTGAGTTCCACTCGAGACTTGCTAATATGCGTTTGTGAATGCACCATCATGTTGTTCCATATTACTTGAGGAAATGTATATTTTGGTTAAGGCGCGGTACTGGCAGCTACTCATGAATCATCAGTGAGCATTAAATGCTGCCTACATGAGATGTCAATTTTGGTTAGTGCTGCTATTGGCATATCCTCCTTTTGCTCTATATTAACTAAGTGCACCATGCCTTGAACATAATTATTTATTCGTACATTCCAATGAACCTACAAATACATTAACATATAATAGGGCGAATACAGATAACACACAGAACTGTACATTTATCTATGCAGTTTTCTTTTAATCAATTTTTCAGGTCTGAAATAAATATCAATCCCGTTTTATCTAACCAGTAGCACAGCATTGAAAAACTGTCGTCAGTCAGTTGATTCTTTAGAGAGAACAATGAATTTAATTAGCACAACTAATACGTCTTTATGGCCGAATAAGTTAGGATTCTACGCGTGAATTCATCTCTATTGTTAGGGAAAGCATAGCTAGTGGCTTCACGTCAAGCTCTTACCGTATTAAAATGTCATACGACCACCACTCTCTCTGTAAAGTTTATTTGCAACATTTTAATTCGTATTCCTGCATCTAAATATCGCCCTATCTTCAAAGTTATGGTTGACCCGATGGAAACCACTAAAAGAACCGCTCTTGTTCTCGTTAGCCCTTACCGGGGAAACCTTGGCCCTGTTTATTTTAGGTGTGCTGCGTAGAGATGTTTATTCTTTCAGATAGTTTTGTTGTTTCTATTTGCGAAGGTTCCTCGGTCACCAATTCCATTTGTTTGAATTTGACCTAAGGTGTAATTAATTTGGTTCATGCACTTTGAAGCTTGCCTTGAGCCGTCCTTGGTATTTTCTCGACTCTTCTTTCAAATGCCAGTTTCAGCGAAAACAAGCAGCGCTAGTGTTACATATATCGCAGAATAATTTTCTGGAGGTGCTTTCGTTCACTTAGTTGCCATCTTCATAAAACGCAATAGCTTTTATGCATGGTCGAAGCACAATCACTGTGTTAAGTCAAAGTTGTTTAATTCTTCACTTCGCGACGAGGAACCAACTGACTGGTGCGTTTGTGCATTAGGCAGATTGTGCCAACTTTGAATGCTGTTGCAATTGCGCAGTAATAAATGCTTTGACTGCTGTTCGACGTTTTGCTGGCTCGTGCCTCCTAGCTCCTAATAAGTTATCCAATATTAACGGGAACATGGTCTTTCCACAATTCGATAGTTCACGTTATGAGTGGCATTAACGTCAGCTGCATTCATTCCGTTGTCTTCGACGTGTTCACAGCAAAATGAACCAGTTGGTTTATTTGTGCTATATGCATAAAGCATAGTGTTCTACTGCACCTGGGTAATTGTCTAGTAGAAGGCGTAATAATCAATCGATAGAGGAAGCAATGGAAGCGTTGTAGACTCTATGTGTATTCGATTTTGTTAAATTTTGAATGCTTGGATTGAATTGTTCTTAATGTTGCATAACTACCAGCCAAAACGCAGCCCGCCTTCTAACTAGACAGCCAAGCTGTGCACCGTTTTCTAAGATATGTTGAACATTTTGTAAATGAAAAGCAATACAGAAACTGATGGCAAAATGTTATTGATTAGTCACATTTTAAATGTCAATCATATTTATTTCAACTAATCCCACAAGTAAGGCTGCTGTTTGGAACAGTTGCGAAATATTAGTTAAATGTTATTCGTGTTTTAGATAAGAGTTAAATAGTTGAAAATGTTACAGATTAGTAAATATTTTGTCTCTGGCCGATAGTACGTTTTTATTTTGATGTGGGAAAGTGGAATATCTACACAAAATGAGGGTAAACTATACGTATGACCAGACAGTTCAAATCTGGTTTCCTTGCCTGAAATATACGCCAAACCCATTTTAAACCCTCATTACAGCAAAACCGATGACATTTGCACATCCTGAGGCATTTCGACATTCCTTAGTTATCATCTTAGCACAGCAGAAAAATAACATATCAAGCAAGCTTGAATTTGTTTTGTTCAAACCTGAAATGTGGCTCTTATCCTTATTAGTCACACAGTCACAGTATGATCGCCTGGAACGTAGGCCTTTCAGCTTTTATGCAGTTCAAATCATAAGTTCTTTTCTAGCTTTCTTTGCAAATACCGCTTCTGTGAATGGTCTTGTTGTTTATATCATGTTCGCTAACGTGATATAAATCATGGTTATCAACATCCACGCAATCAACTATTGTTCAATTGTCAAACTTGCATGCACATGTTCAAAAGCCGACAAACGTTACGTTCTTGATTGTATAGAAATTGTGCAACTGATATTTACAATCAAGAACAATGTGCACGAGACGTAGGAGGTTAAGAGTCGTATAAATGATTTTGTATACATTATAAACACATTGCCGTTTGAATCTCGTTATGTAGTTTGCCGCCGTGCTCTGATGATGATCAGTGTAGGTTGGACGCATCATATCGTGCGAAGGTATGTAGTTTTTCTATATTGTGCGACTGGGTAAAGAAAAATGGATTAGTGTTTATCTCAAATCCGCAAAACATTATTATATACATGTCGTTACCACCCGCGCATGTATTGCTTGTCTTCTATTTTTTTGGATGATTTAACAACTTACAGCTAAAGCCAGGTTTAATTAACGATTTTGTGAAACTGGTACAAGTGACACTCACTTCAAATGAATAAATTATTCAATACTGCGGCTTGACTTCAGGTAATGTTGATGCACTTTGGTCAGCGATAAACTAACATAGATTCAGTCATGACGTGCCTTGCTTCCAAATAGTCCATTTTCCGCCTTGACCCTGTATTATGGGTCACACAGGAAAGCCGAAACTTTGAGTTATATGCTTCACGCTATGAATGATAAAATATGGAATACAAGAGAATATCACATTTATGCTGTAGTAAATAGTCCTTACTTTTGGTTAAAGCTAGATAGTACATAGATGCCCGAGCATATAAATCAGAGAATTATCTGTCTGATTATTATTTATGCCCAACGTCTCAGTGTTTTCGCTGATATATTTGTAGTGTTTTGCGTGCTATGAATGCCTATTTTATTCAATAGAATGCACATAAAACTAAAAGGCACTAACAGCTGACACACAAACGCATACAATGTATATATATATATATATATATATATATATATATATATATATATATATATATTAGTATACAATCTGCACTACGTTGACATATATATTTTTTATGAAAGCCCAATCGATTGCCCATAGATTCGTCGTTTTTTGAATATATTGCAGATTTATCATTTCACCTAAACAAAACGAATTTTTTAACGTAGACTGACTGGAATGGCTAGTGGGAACCTTGTGTTGTTGTTGTTGTCTACTAGACGCGTCTAAAGAATTAGAGCTGGCCCAGCCTACTGGGTAAATATTTTAAACTGTATTTTACTTATGTGTGGAAAGCGTGAATTGCCAGTCTAAATTTGCGGAAAATGTGTTTTGCCTAACTATGAAAAATTCCAAATAATTACGAAACGTGATGTCAATTAGTCTCGTGACCCTAATCCAACTAAATAGTAATCCTTATATATATATATATATATATATATATATATATATATATATATATATATATATATATATATAATATGGATTGTGTTTTTTTATGACTCTGGACAATATTGGTGGTACGACGACGTTTTTTGAGTTTATCATACCCGGCAGGAAAATGAAGAGAATTACGTCTAACGCTGTCTCAATCCCCCAGTAGCCACTGGCCACATATTATTCATTTAAAATCCATCATAACTATGAACTTTATAATTATGTGGCAGTAAAGCAGTTGTATATCTTGCTGGCGTAATTCTGTGTAGGACTGGTAGCATGTGCTTTTGGTGAACATAAAGTGCTTTGTGATTGTTCATCATACTTAAATTGACTATTGTATTCATTAGATAATGTGATAATTATTATGGTAGGTTTTGTGTAACGCTGATTTGGGTATCCGGTACCGATTCGACAACCATAGTGTTGGCACCGTTTACAAGCTCGTAATACATATATAATATACCGTGAGTTGGCTTTGAAGTCGCAATGTCGAAGACTTGATATGAAATTAGCTCCACCACTGCAGGTTTTTGCATTCGTAAATAAGATTGTACCGCCATATTTTACCACATCCCTCAACTAAATATATAGTGGGTAAAAGGCGTAATACCGGCTCCTACTTATGAGTCGCCTGTAGGCACGAAAATAATTTTCACATAAGATTATACACTCCGTTCATGCTGACTATGGTTTATGCTTCTGGTCCTATCTTAACTAATTTTTCAATAGCTGCACAACACCTAATACACAATTGCATATACGATAGTTCTCCGCAACAGTCAGTATCTAACTGTTATATATTTTTGGCTTGGTGTCCATTTGTATTATTGAACTGGCAGGAAGCACATAATGCACGCCTCAATGATGTTACACGTTTTGTTCATGTTGAATTTGGTATACCCTCTTGTTTCTATATGAAATAATAATTTACAACTTTGTCCATGCCAAATACATAAATGTATAAAATTGGTTCATCGTATTGAAGAATATATAATGTTTATAAGGCGAGTAGTGCTTATGACATAAACTATGCTATAGTATATCACAAGTATGTGCTTAACCGAATAATTGAAGCATTATAAATTTGTTTATTTGTACTAATTATTTAAATCAAGTTTGCGAGCTTGAAGTAGATGACTGGTCGCGGAATGTGACATTAGTATGTGATTATGCAAAAGTATTCCAAAATAACAACAAGAAATTAAGTTAATCAGCTACAACACTATTTCATGGCTATATCGCAACCAGTAAACTAGTATATAATTTATACATAGTGTGCGACAGGGTGGCTCAGTGGTTAAAGCACCAGATTCCGAAGCAGACGTTCCCAGGTTCGAGTCCTGTTCGCAGAAAATTCTGGACAATGTGTGATGAGTTCCCAATAAGGACGAAATCGGTCTATTGGGTGAATTGTCTTTACTGCATTACATATAGCTTAGTTTGTACTGACAAATGTGTACATTTAATGAGACTGGTGTTTACATCAAGACCTCAACCTTGATATAAATAACAGTTGCCTATCTTGTCTTGAAACGGGCGACCTAATGTTCATTTGCAGCTCATGTATAACTGCGAATTTAAAGGATATTCGGCAGTGAATCATCAATACTTTGGTCTATTACTGTGAAGTAGTAGTTATATATTCTTTGTTGCGCAGTACTAATATTTATTCAATTGTTTATTAGGTTTTGTAAACCTGGAAAAAATTTAGTTCAAATAGGACCTTAGGGATATACCCAAGTGAGCATCAACGAAAGATGGAATATCATATACACATGCGATTTGGTCTTACTGATGAACTATTAGTTAGAGCCGGCACTACACTCAATATCCACTATATATTTCCTCAATAAATGAGATAGTTTGGCGGTAATATTTCATATACATGTCTTTTATGAGGTAATGGATTCTGCTTCACACAATGTCTTCGGCAATGTAAGTCATTACATGTAACATGTACCATAGCTGTAAAAGATATTAACACCATGGTATTAGAAATGGGCACAATACTGTTGGTATCCGTAATAGGCTCGGTATCTCGGAAACCATTGTGTTGGTACCCTTTACAGGCTCGGTATATATTATATATAATGAGTTGGCTTTGAAGTCGAATTGCTGAACACATTGCCTGAAGCTGACTACTACCTCATAGATACACATGTAAATGGGAATGTACCGCCAAACTTTTCCACGTGTTTTAACCAAATATATGGTGGGCAAATTGCGTAGTACCGGCTCCTACTAATTAGTCGTCAATAGGCACGAAGCACACATGTACATGCGATATACACAGCAAAACTAGCGTCAGTCACACGTACTGACGCGTTTCGTACTTCCATGATCATCATCAGAGTACGACGACAAACTAACTAGCGAGGATCAAACTGCATTGAATAAATATGGAAAGCAAAATTATATATGCGGCTCTCACCTATAGTTGTCTCACATACATTGCACTTGACTGGAAATTTCAGCTGCACAATTTATATGCCGATATAAGCATTAAATTTTGCAGCTTTCCTCATATATATATATATATATATATATATATATATATATATATATATATATATATATATATATAATACAACTAAGCAATCAAAGATTGCGCGGGCAATGGCAAAAATAGTTCCCAAAACACATGCTCCACAACCAGCTAGATGTTGATGCTTTTTCCATAGTTCGAATGAAAAATGAAACGCGAATTGCCCGGGGTGTTTATTGTGACAGTCTACTGCAGTTATGCAAATAAAAGTAACTTTTGTATCCACCAAGTATGTACTGATGAATTGTGTGCTTCTGTTCGTTCGTATGAATATGTATATTTTTATGTAATTGCACGCTAAAACTCTACAATATTTTGTCAGGGTGTAATGTACACAAGTGGTTTTTCTTAATTTACTACTTAAAGAATCAGATATATCAGTCAATGTGCTTACTGAACACATCTATTGACGTTTTTTTAATTTCAGTGTATAAAATGTGCTCTGAATGAAATTTATGCGTTTACTTACCATTTCGTCCTCAATTTCTCTTGCAATTTTGTTTAGCTCCGTCCAACATTGCTAACAGTATATGACTCATCTTCAATTATGTATTAGGTGTTGCGAACCCAGTAACAAATTAGTTCAGTTGTGACCAGAAGGATAAACCGAAGGTAGCATGAATGGAAAGTATAGTCATTGCACCTTCTTACTAGCGACTCATCATTAGGAGCCGGTATTATGCTTTTTACCCACTATATATTTCGGTGAGGAATGTGCAGAAAATAGGACGGTAGAATGCCCTATACGAATGTGTAAACCTGCAGTAGTGAAGCTAACTTCATATAAATTCATCGACAATGCAATTTCAAAGCCAACTCACTATATATAATACATATATACCGAGTCTGTAAAGAATGTCAACATTATGGCTATTGTGTTAATATCCGATACCAACATTATGGCTCCGAAAATATATATGGTACTATCACTATGCTTGCATAGTTGTTAGATGGTACCATCACGATGAATGACTCATCTTTGAACCTTTTTTTAAACCGACTCAATCAATACTTTTAAAGCGATCAGTACGCTGCATTGAAATCTTCAAATATGGGAAGTAACTGCTTCTCATTCATCGCCATGGAGAGAGAGAGTGCAAATATTTCTGCCCAAGGCAATTAACTGTTTGTTGGTAATTCAAAAGGTTATTTGTTTACCATTCGCATGAGATATCGCTTAAAATGGTCTGTTAATTACATATATATATATATATATATATATATATATATATATATATATCAGAATTTATCTGCTAGATATTTAAGATATGCGGTTGCTAAGTAGGCTTAGTTTATTGTAAGGAGCCTATCACGAGCATTATTGGGTGAAGTTAGGTCTACTTAAGAATGTATGCAAGTAATTGGTTTGACAAACATCCTTTGAATTTTTTGCGGAGTGTCAGCTTCATATTTTGCAATGCGTGTTTTGCATACGCGGGTTGTGTTGCTTTGCACCAACAGTTTTACAAAGATCCGATTGATCACAATTTCCACGTATGAATCTGTTTTGTCCTCGATCGCATTGGGTGCATATTTGTTCCTTTCTTCCGAAGGCTTCAACAACGTTCATAATAAGCATTGGAAATGCGGTTCTATACCATCTTAGTTTACTGGTTACGTTTCGATGCATTCTATCCAGCACCATCATCAGTCCACTTTACACAACACAATACTCACAATAGCAGATTAAGGCAAATGTTGTTACCTCGTTCCGAAACCGTTCTATTTTTATTTTAATTTTTTTGCCTCACCAATAGTCTTAAACAAAGAATTTGTCACTGTAACTAAACTCAACGCATGCATATGCCTAGCGCACATGAAAACCCTCACTCAACAACTCAATCTATATATATATATATATATATATCCGCATCTACCTGCGATTAGCAGATCAATCCTTACCTCATTATAATTGCAGGTATCTCAAATTCCCAGTATACATAATCTCATCTCGTGTGCAGAATGTTGTAGGGGAAAGAGAAAGTATCGAACATTTTTTTTATAGCTGTACTGTTACGATGTCACGATAATCAAAGTTTGAAATTTTTAACTGATAAAATGAAAAACTTCAATGTCAAATACTGTGTTTTATTTTAAGCGGGAAACTCTAATGTATGCAATTGCGTATAAGATATTGCGTACCCAGTAACAAATTAGTTCAAATATGACAGTAATTTATCTAGACGGAAAGAGAGTGAAAAAAGTAATCGGTTTTCTTCATTTTATTATTTTTTTAAATTTGGGCTGATGGGTAAACTGAAGAAAGGCAGCCGAAATATCTTCAAGGAACAAACCAACTGGAATTCAGCCTGTGATATTCACTACGCAGATCAGGTAAAAATTGGTTTGGTCGATTGCTCTTATGTGAAATGCACTATGTGCTGGTGGATGGAGAAGTGTTTCGAGCCAGAAGATGTGATTAAATTCGAAGCTTTCCCAAAATGTCGACGAGTTCTGTGCTGAATCCACATGATTGTTATCAATGTCATATCAATTTATCGTTATTTTTATTCGTCGTGTTTTCTTAGATACATAGATTGATTTGCTTCAGCTCTAGTTGACCTCATATATACCACACATCACAACACCACCAGGTCATTAGTTAGGTTTTCTCAAGATTATTTACAATTTTGAAAAATTTCTAAACCAGTTTTAAAGCAATCTCTAAACGGTAAATCATGTTTATAGTGAGTTATCTATTCATCTTCAGGTCATATCTTGATTGCTGCTTCAGAATACATGTAGTTGACGCCCATGACCAACTTTTTCGGTGTTTTTTCTTTATAGCATTGTTTTTGTTCGTATTTCTGATACGCAGCCTTGTGTGTTTGATAAACAACCCATCTCTTTCAGTGATATGTTTGAGTTTTCGTTAGTTTTAGGATCTCATTGGTCCAAAAGAATCGGTATGAGCTGCTGAGCATGTTTTTTCCACTTTAATTGTAGTGTGATCAATTTCTGTTATGGCTAATTTGCTTCCTAGCAAAGGCACACCATTAATGTGATTATAATAAAAGCGATTCGATTATCTCGATGTTCATTTCCACCACAGCTTGGAGATTATTGCATGTTAGGAAGTAGCTCTTGAAAGTTGTTTCTATTGGTCGCGCAATGCGATCTTCAAATTAAAAACATGTCGACAATTTTCTTTCATGGTTCCTCGATTTGCAATTATAGTTCTGTAATTATCCGATTGTTCCTCATTTACAAATACGCGTAGTGTTCGTCTTCGTGATGGCTGGGTGCTGTTTAGATCCGTCACATGAAAGTTTCCACACCATTATTACTAACCGCTAGAAATTATGGTCGATCTAATCTTGAGATATTACGTTTCGGTACCTCATTTCATGTACCTTAATCAGAAATCTAATACCACTCGGTACATTATTCACAAGAGCATATTAAAGCATTTCATTGCGTAAATATAAGTTCAATTCGAGAAACCACGGAAGAAAATCGTGGATATGTTATATGTTATGCAGTAGACAAAACGTCGTTGACTAAAGAGGGTTCTTTTTTACACTGTTCTACATTTTATATCCTACCTTAGTAACTAGATCGCTAGATAGATAGTTACTTCTGAGAACTAAAATATTTCTAAATTTTTAGCTCAAAACGTAATCTTTTTGTAGATGCTGGAAGTATACAATGTCCATTGAAGCATAATCTTACATTGGCTGAGACTGCGAAATTAAATATGATTAGATTTTATCTCAAAATCCGCGAACTTGATATATGTATTCGTTGTCCTTATCTTCGATATGAATTATTGCTTCATTCAATAAATTACAAGTTTGCAGCGAAATCTGCAAAAACGTTATGGTCGTGATTTTATAGAAAAGGTGTGAGATTATTTAGGATCAGATATTCGTTTCTAATTTGCCATAATACAATTAAACAATCATTGATTGCGCGGGTGGTGATAACGAATCATTTATCGATTATTTAATTGTATATCTGTGGCGAAAGCTGCAAACAGTTAATATTCGGGACTGCATAGAAATCGTGCAGATGACATTTCCAGTCGAGTTCAATCTAAGCAAGACTACTATAGGTGAGAGCAGCATATCGAATTCTGCTTTCCATATATATGCAATGCGATTTGATCCTCGCTAGTCATTTTGCCGTTGTACTCTGGTGTCGATCATGGAAGGTCGAAACGCGTCAATGCGTTGCGACTGGCAGCAGTTTTGTTATGTTGTTCGACGACTGGTTAAATAAAATGGGATTGGTGTTTACTTCAAGCTCGCCAACTTGCTTTAAAGAATTTTTATCACCTCCCGCGCAATCAATGATTGTTTAACTGAGATTGGTGTTTATCTTAAATTCTCAGTCTGGATTTAAATTACTGCGAAGGACGTGTTTTAGTGTCTTGTTAATTTAATCAGAACTCTTCAGACGCAATATAGTTAAGAATGTCCATTTTGTCATCTCTTATTTTACTGAGTTATCCTGCTCCTTTATTGGCCAATTAATCAAGACTTGGTTTTGAGTTAGACCGATGTTTTAGCGTTTTTAATGTTTATACCATGAAAATTATTAAAAGATTGTGATATTCGACTATATGGCTTCGTAAACAAAAGCCTACTTATATTTAAACGACTTGTAGAGTTTCCCATATTATATTTTATACACTTTTGAACTTCTTGTGCTTATGCAGTTATGGATAGCTTTGAAGACACGCATCCCATCTTGTCCTGTGAAGGGAAATGTGTATATTAATTAGTTTTAAATAAATTTAAATTTAATGCTTAAGACAAGGACGTCATTTGTTATTTCAAACCAAACACCTGCCTTGTTAATGTAAACAATCAATTTTGTTTAAGTGAAAATTCAAACTTTTTTACATTTGTGCATACAATAAATAATAAGTAGAAGCCGGTATTACGCCCTATATTCACTAAATATTTCGTAAAGAAACGTGGTACATGTGGACGGTACAACAGTCTCACATTTCTTGGCCAAATATATTGTGAGTATAGAGCATCGTACCGACTCCTACTGATGAGTCGCTAGTAAGCACGAAATGCATGTGTACTGCTACTAGGTATGCAATATCTAATGCACAATTGCATATATATATATATATATATATATATATATATATATATATATATATATATATTTCTCGGCAATATATAATCGATCTGAACGCCATTTCGTGAGGTCAAGCCGATTGTTAATAAAAGTAATTGATGAGCATTTGAAACTCAGAACATCTAAAATAAATTATAACGTTTACACATATAAAGTTTCAGACAATATGGAACTCATTGCATTTTTCACTTTAAATAATAAGTAATTAGATATCACTGAAGCTTTGGGTCTTGTAAATCCCTCTTCATTGCTTTTTGATCTTCGTACGTCAGGTTTTTATCGCACGCTGCTGATGAAAGAAATGGGTCCAAACGCGTCAGTATATTTAATTTATGACGCTTTTCTATATTGAGCGTTTGGTTCTTATTTCGAGTTATCGAACCATATTTAAAAAGTTACGCATTCTATTTCAAATTATAATTGTAGGTGCTTATCTGCGCATTCATTTGTGCAACGGTCTGAATCTTTGTGAGATCATTTATCGTAATCCGCTAAGACTGCTACTGTATACTATGAAAATTAGTTAAATTGGTCTTTCCTTGTATTAAAGCAGATAGATATACTTAAAATTTAAATATTTTTTCAATGTTATTGATATGCGATGTTTCGATTCCTACTCTCCGGAATCATCATCAGGCCTCCTAAGGAGGAATCGAAATGTTGCCAGTCAACGAAGATTATATCGTATCTCATTTCCAGTGGTTAGCATGAACGATGCTGAAGCCTTTGGGAGAAAGGAGCGAATCCGCACCCAGCCAAAAGTAAGAAAGGAGCGAAGAAAGAATCCATACGTACTTGGAAATGGAGATCAATCGGATCTTTGCGAAATTGATAGTACAAAGCGAAATCTCGCGAACACAAATCGCGGAGAGTCAACATATGGAGGTCGCACCGCTCAATCATTCAAATCATATCCGTCAGACAAGTATGCAAATAATTTCATCCGTGTATACGCGTATCCAAACTTCCTTTTAACCACAGCTACGCACGCTAATCAATTATTTTACACACATAAACACAGGCAGAATTATGAGTCAGCTTTTGTGCGCGTTCTGATGATAATTATTGAATTTCTTTCGAATCGGCAAGTTAACTGACTGCTTCTTTATGACATAGTAGAAATTGTAAGCATTTGTAACGATGGATGCATTTCGGTTCAATCACTGTTACTCACTTCATCTTCATGGTTTGGTGGTCATCTTAGGTGGTCAAGCGCACTGGCACGTGCAACTGACGATAAGTTTGGTGCAACAAAATAACGTTTTTATTTATTTCATGATTGCAAACTTGATTCGCGCAATCCCTGATTTTGTTGTTTAGGCCATTTGTTATTATACATGTTAAAATAAATGATGTTCAATTTGTGCAACGCCTGACCAATTTTTAAATGCCAGCATTTATCTACACCATCTTAGTACAGAAGAACAGCGCGCCTACTTTATTCTTATCTACTCCATGTTTTTTTAAATGTAGATTGCGGTGTATATCGGCATCGATAGATATAACATTTTGTCGTTTAACAGCAGATCGTGAAATGACATTATTTCCTCATTTTATCATGTCAACGCCGAATCATATTTCATGTTTCTCTGCGCTACTGTCCATTTCCCGTGCGTACAGTTGTATGCTAGGAAGTTTTGCACGCTCGTGTGTGTGTGTGTTTTGAAGCCTTAATTTCCCTTCTACTGTGTAAATGGAGAATATGGAATTTTGATTATTTTTAGTCCAACAACTGGGTTAATTCAGTGCATGCTATCATCGACGCAATAAATAAACATTGTTTTATTATACGTTTTATTTGGATATAGTTATTGATGCAAATAAATAATGCGTGCTATTGCATAAAAATTATGCAACCGTCATACCAGCTAATAGTAGTATATCACTTAAAAAGAAAAACGGTTGCGTGGCTGGATGCTTTACAACTGCCTTATCCTTTTTAATCTGAGCTTTTTTGCAACAAATGCTGGTATATTACTTTCAGTGTTTTTTGACGATAATACCACAGTATTTTCGCACACCATGCTCGGATAATTGCGAAATGTCCTGTCGCGAAATAAATTCCATTTAAACATTACCTGATCCTTCCTTTTCCAATGAAGGAGTTATCACACGCTCAAAAAACGTCCTTTTGATATTTATTGAGTGATATGTCGCTCAGGACGCCCGGCGTTTTTTTTCCACAACTTGCATTCCTTATTTCAATAACATGCCAAGTTCTACACTGCTAACTAACACGGAGTCGTGTCAGTCAATTAATATCAAGATGAATTTTGGTTGAGTATATAATTGATCTTTCATCAGAAAAGGAAGAGACTAATAAAAGTGGATGGATCTCTGAAACACCTGATCCTTTGCTTGCCTAACATGGTTTTTATTTATACATTTTGTGAATTGTGAAAATATTTTATATTCGTGACTGCATAGAAATCTTGTAGCCAAAATTTAAAATCATTGACAATTTATGCGAAACTACTATGGTTGAGAGACGCATATCTTTCTATTCATACCTTATACATGCATTGCGGTTTCATGATCCTTATTTGGTCATCCGCCGCGCTCTGCTGATGCTAATGGAATGTCAAAATCACTAAGTACATGGGGTTCACTGTAATTTTGCTGGATTAGTGTTTACCTTGAGCGCGAAAACCTGATTTAAGAGAATTCTTATCACCACTTGTGAAATCAAGGATCGTTTAATTGTAAATCTCATATATGTGTAGCGCAATCTGAAAAATCTTATGCTTATGATAGCATAGATATAAAAAATTTCTAAACTAATTGTGGCAGAACGCCTATCTGACTATTCATATCTTCTGGTTGCATTGCAGTTTGATCCTCACTAGTCATTTTGTTGTTGTGCTCTGTTGATGATCAAGGGAGGCGTGAGTACGTGATATTGACGGTAGTTGTGCTGTGTTGTGCTACTTGTCAGATACACCGGATTCGTTTTTTCCTCATATTAAAGTTGTCCACATTTTCTTTCGAAATATTTGAATTAACGAATGTCATCGTCACTCGAAAACTGATCACATCTAATATAAAAAATAATAAAAACTTAAATTTCTGGAACTCTTAAATGCAAGATCTACTGATCATCTAACACGAACGGTGACAAGAAGAGAAAGCTTTTTAAATAGTAGAATGATTCTTCAAATCAAGTTTGCGAGCTTCAAGTAAACACCAATCCCATTGTATTTAACCAGTCGTCGAACAACATAACAAAACTACCTCCAGTCGCACGCACTGACGCGTTTTGACCTTCCCTGATCACTACCAGAGTACGACAGAAAACTGACTAGCGACGATTAAACCACATTTCATATATGTGGAAATCAAAATTAGATATGCGGCTCTCACCTCCAGTAGTCTCTCATAGATTGTACTTGACTGGAAATGTCGGCTGCACATTTTTTTACCCTTTCTTTCTTATGGTTAAACAAGTGGTTATAAACAAAATGGAAGGCAACAGCAAGTCTGTCACAACATCGGTATTTCGGTAAGGTTATTTATTATTATCTTAGATTAAAGCATCTCCAATTACTATGGAAATGTCTGGCATAAGAACATATGGGCTCTAATCGGCTATTATTACTCCTTTAAAAAAATTATTTAGCTCCAATTTATTCTCTCGATTGCAAGTATGTATTAGGTCTTGCGAACCTAGTAACAAATTATTTCAGTTGTAACCAGAAGGATAAACCAAAGGCAGCATGAACGGAAAGTATAATCTCACGCACATTCGTTTCGTGCTTTCTGGCGACTCATCAGTAGGAGCCGATATTACGCCCTTTAACCATTATATATTTGGTAGAAGAATGTGGAATAATAGGACGGTACAATCTCCTAGACGAATGTGTAAACCTGTAATAGTTAAGCTTTAATATATTGAATTGAATGATGTCATACTTACCGCGAAATGTGATAACTGATATCGATGAAGGCCAGAGTGTATGGTTTAACTGGAGTAACAGGTGTTCGGAAATTGTTGTAATTCTCAATTTAGGTGAACTTTAGCATAAATTTATATCCATCAGGTTGGTATCATGTACCGACTCGGAAACCATAGTGTTAGTATCCGGTACTCATCGATTTCAAAAAAAGGTATCAGTTACTAACACAATAGCCATAGTGTTAGTATCCTTTACAGACTCGGTATATATATTATATAGTGTGAGTTAGCATTGAAGTCGCATTGTCGTTGACTTTAGATTATGTTAGCTTCACTATTACAGGTTTACAAATTCGTCTAGGAGATTGTACCGTCCTATTATTCCACATTCTTCTACCAAATATATAGTGGTTAAAGGGCGTAATACCGGCTCCTACTGATGAGTCGCCAGTAAGCACGAAACGAATGTGCATGAGATTATACTTTCCGTTCATGCTGCCTTTGGTTTATCCTTCTGGTCACAACTGAACTAATTTGTTACTAGGTTCGCAAAACCTAATACATACTTGCATATATATTAGATCTTCGAAACAAACAGTATTTAACTATTCTCTCGATTGTTGTTAATCTTATTGAATGGCGATTGTTGATTACACATTACGCATTATCTACACCATTGTGCACACAATAGAATTGATGCTTCTTCATTTACTCTCCTGATTCTGGTAAGAGGCTGTGATATTTCTTGCATATGGTCCTAAAAATCACCAAAGCCAAATTCTCAAGAGATGAATTTCAAGTAATTTATATATTCTGAATCATTAAGCCGTAGTAAATTTTCGATTTACGGCGCATTTAGTTCGGTTCATTTGGTTACTTAAAGCACAACCGAAAACAGTTTTCTTATCGTTATCATAGTAAACAGGTCAAATTGCTACAGCCTTACACTGCTTTACCTGCATATTAACTATAAATAACTATTTGTAGTGCTAATCCTTTGACTCCTTTCTGAGGATAATAAAGTTGAGTTGAACTATTTCTAGATGCGAAGACTAAATAGTTTTAGCATTCAAGCAAAAGCTCTTCCAGGTCCTGTGTGAGAAATTAGTCTCCACGTTTTTGCCCACTTATCATATTTATACAGGTTGTTTATATATATATATATATATATATATATATATATATATATATATATATATATATAATTGGTTCTTTGTTGCCTATTATTCATCTCATACCAATCTGAAATAAAACGGTTTCAGAACTTTGACAGTCCTTGGTATCTTAAAATAAACTGATTTCAAGAGTTGTACCTACCCGCAATAAATTATTGTTAAATTTTTATTCCCTATATATGAATATGGGGCGAAAGCTGCAAACTGTTAGTGTTTGTGACTGCATAGAAATTGTGCAGCCAACATTTCCAGTCAAGTTCAATGTATGCGAGACTGCTAGAGGTGAGAGCCGCATATCTAAATTTGATTTCCATATATATTCAATGCGGTTTGATCCTCGATAGTCGGTTTGCCGTCGTACTCTGATGATGATCATGGAAGATCGAAACGCGTCAGTGTGTTGCGGCTGGCGGTAGTTTTGTTGTTGTTCGACGACTGGTTAAATACAATAGGAACGGTGTTTACTTCAAGCTCACAAACTTGATTTAAAGTATTGCTACCACCACCCGCGCAATCAGTTATTGTTAAATTGTATTACCTATATATGTGTATGTGACTGCGTAGAAATTTGTTCAGCCGACATTTCCAGTCAAGTTCGATGTATGCGAGATTGCTTGATTTAAAGAATTGTTACCACCACCCGCGTAATCAATTAATTTTTAATTGCTAGTATTTGTTTGAATTTATATATTGCATCAATATTGCTTGCTTTAATATTTTAAAGCGCAAAGAAATTTACTTTATCGGAAATATAGATTATTGTATTTTTAATTAATCTAAGTATAACTAAATTTATTCTTAAATATAAGTAATTCACTAGGAATGGACATATGCGGCAGAGAACCATCAGTGTATTTTGCTGGTGTAACGATTTGTAGTAGTAGTAGTAGTAGTAGTAGTATTAATAGTTGTTTTTGTAGTTGTAGTAGTATTAGTGGTAGAAATTAATATATCTGCAATATTGTGAATAAGCATATTTCCTTATTATTTCAACTGTTATATCAACTTGGATTTATACACAGATAACCTGGAAATTTGCTGTATATTTGTAACCATTTACTTATGCTTGTGGTGTAATTTTAGGTCAGAGATCCTTATTTTATCTTGAATTTCTGTTATCTTTTACACAAAATTTTGTACCAATTATTGTAGGTGTCAATTACTAAGCAGCCAACCGGCTTTGGCTTCACATTGTTCGATCATCCTGCAGGACAGCATGTTCAGGCTGTGAACGAACAAGTGAGATTGGCCACACGACTGCGAGAGGGGGATGTTCTTGTGGAGGTTGGCGATCGACGTGTTAAAGAGTTGTCTCACCAAGACGTTGTACGCATATTAAAGGACTGTCCTGTTGGCAAAGAAACACGTCTAGTTGTTCAACGTGGAGGTATTTTAGAGTGATGATAAACATACCTTATTGCTAATTAAAATTTGACTTTATGGCAACTAACCTATCATTCTTCAGTAAGACAGAATAACCGGGAATTAAACGAACATTGGTTGCACGGGCGGTGATAACAATTACTTTTAATCAATATCGCAACTTTGATTAAAACCAATTGTTATCACCGCCCGCGCAGTCAATGTTCGTTTAATTATATAAATGTTCATTTCAATAGCACTTCCCCATGTAAAATGGTACTTGATCTATAATGACAGATTGGGGATATTTAGTTCGAACTATAGGCCAAAAGGGGTGCTGTATAGGCTCTACCTAAAGAAAAGGCTAACCAAGAAACATTAGTTAGCATATAACTGAAAATTTTGTGTAGTGTGCGGCAGGGTGGCTCAGTAGTTAGAGCACCAGATTCCGAAGCAGACGTGCACAGGTTCGAGGCCTGTCCGCGGCAAATTCTGGACAGTACGTGATGAGATCCCAAAGAGGACGAAACCGGTCTCCTGGACGAAATTCCTTTTCCACACTATATAATACTTAGTTTAAATTGACAAAGTATATAATGGGTCAGGTTTTTTTAATATCAAGGTCGCAACCTTGATTAATAGTAAAATAATTGGTTGTATCCTATTCTTAATACAGCTACGCTTGACCAAATTTTCATTTAAATGTATTTAAAAACCCCGTATTCTATTATTATCATCATTTTCATCGTCATCGTCAGTTTCATTGTCATCATATTCATTATATTCATGGACAGTAATATGTCAAAATTATGTATCGAAGATTCACTGTTGCATTGCCATAAAATTCGCCAGGACAGAGGGATAAATTTGTGAACGGGCATTTTCTTAGGATTAAAGATTGAGGTGTATCTAGGTAACGACCTTTCTAAACAACACAGAAATGAGGCCACCTAATTCTTTATGCAAAACAAAACACTCCACTGCAAGGCGATATTTTTAATAAGGCTATCTAGTGCTTATCACTATTCCGCTTATTGTATAAACTCAGAAATCAATGTGTAGCTTAAACTCCTCCTTTTATATCTCCGTACCAATTTTAAAGATTCATTCAAAGCAGTGAAGTGCAGGGAAAGGATTCAGCAGTTGTTTTGTAAAATATATTGCAAAGGGGTGCACAAATAGTTATAAAATAGCTTAGGCGGGCTTTCGTGTTATCACTACACTCGCATAATTAATTTGACAAATCTCAGAATAAGGACTAATGCTACTTAATAAACATGTTCATTATGGTTTTAAGAAGCTCTACAAAGAGATCTATAATTACACTAATTTTTACTAAATGTACATATATTTTTCATTCCCATCCGATTTCTCCGTAAACGTTACTTAATATTCGCATGATCATTATTATCTCGACAGTCGTGTAAAGGGCCAAAGTTACGCTTTTCATAGTTTAAAATTGGAAAGGTGGACTTGTAATTTTCATTAAAAAATGTAAACATTTTGACACTTCCTTTAATTTTATTCATGTAAAATCCTCTTCTATAGAAATTTCCGGCCTGACAACAGACGGGCACTACCTAGTCAGCCCAGTAATGGTAGCATGAACATTTCCATGTCTAATTGGATACAGCTATAATCCCGTTTAATGTGAAGCCGCGTGTTTTATTTAACTATTCACTAACACTTCGTATTAAATGGATAGTGACTGAATGACAACAAGCTTGCTAGATGCGATAAAATATCAAATAGGTGTTAGAAAACTCGACCAACAATCTTTCCATCAGAGATAATGAGATATTCTAAAATAAAAGTTAACTAGTCTTGATTGTGAAAATTCGAATTTACTTTAGACGAAGATATGATCTAATATGAGCCATGCAGATACTACATGTGAGATACAGCATCGAGTCGAGTTCAGTGGTGATATTGTTGCAGATTTATTGTAGAATAATTTTTAATATTTTATTTTCTTCGTTAGGTAGAGTTAGCTGCGAGAGCTGGTTATGTTTTAGATATGATGTAGCGTAAACCGCAAGAAGCTGTATTGCCGATGTTGCCCTGTCTTAAAGCTGACTTGGCTGTAATGATGTTGTGTAGAGATATAGTTTGCCTCATTTCTGTGTATTATCTCGATACATATACATAGATCCTTCCCGTTTTATATCACTCTCCTTTTGAAAAAAAAATTTTCTAAATTATTATTTTTGTTATTATTATTGCTTTTATTTTGGCCTTGTTTTTAATTTGATTAAGTTAAATGTTTCCTTTCCATGGTTATGTGACAATGAAGCATCATTTACTAACGCCTTGTGCATTGCTGTCCGTGATTATAATTATAATGATGATGATGATGTTGATATCGTTGATGATGATGATGACGAAGAAGATGATGGTGATAATGGTGGTAACGATGAGGTCGTTGATGATGATGTTGGTGCTGCTTCTGATGATGATGCTGATAATGACGAAGAAAAAGATGATGATGGTGTTGACGATGAGTTCGTTGATGATTATAAAGATGAAGATGATGGTGATGATGTTGGTGTTTTTGATGATAGTGATGTCGATGATGTTCGCTTTTCAGATTTTTAGTGGACCTTTGGGATTGACGATGATTTTTTTTCTGAATTCACATTGGCGATACGAGAAGTTGAGTATCCATCGTAGCGTTAGTGATTACGCATGCGTGTCCCACTAACCAGTTTGAAAATTGCGCTCTTATATAGATGTGACTGCTCAAGTATCAACAAATCGGTTAGAAGATTTTAAATATTCATAAATTTAAATGAAGCAGTTATACAATCATTGTTTTTCTGAATATACATTTGAGTGAATCACGTGACTTCGAATGTCCTTAGTTTGTTGCTGATCAGCGAATGAACCCGATGAATGGTCTACTAATGATGGGCTATTTAATAGCAAACCTTCGATCAAGCAGCTATCTGTGAGTATTTCTTCTGTAAAATATTGATTTTAAAGCTGTTGCCGTTCATGTTGCAGCTCTATGCTAAACCTGCTTTGAACTACTATGTGAACTGCTAGAGAATGATAGTTGGCCGTATTTTTCAACTCGAATGGGTGCATAAGTTTATTACTCGGGTTAGGCACATACATGTATCCCACGTCTAGATAGCGTAAAAATTATGCGTGGCAGAAGTTCGTATTGCTTATAAATTTGTTGGCATACCATAAACCATGGTATTGTCCATATTAAGCAAAATTCGTAGTTGTAGCCAGAAACTCGAGTGGAATTTTATTACTCAGATTCGTGGTTTAATTCCATACTGCCATACTTCAGGTACCTTGAACTTCCATTCTTAATGCGTGTGTACGTTTATATTAACTAGGAATTGCTAAATACTTCATCATTAAATTAAGAGTTCGTGTTACTTTCAAAAAAATATACCTCTGTAACATGCAACCTGGGCACATTGCCATATATAATCATTCTCTTTTGGAATTTTCCTTATTTATTTTGTTGGCCTAGTCTACGAATTGCATTTAGGAAAAAATGCCGTCTGGTAGACCACATTTGCTTCAGTACAGTGAACTGGTCTGAGCTGTGTTTGAGCACATCTTCTACTTAGCTTACATTATTTCAGCTTGGCTGTGACATGAGGCTTGCACAACAATGTCATCTTTTCAGTAAAATCCACACATTGCGTAAGATATCAAACGTAACTCATTAAGCAGACCAATTTTGTCCTTATTTGGCACTCGTCAAGTACTTTTCAGAATTTCCACGACAGTTTCTCTAACCGGAGTACATTTGCTTCATTCTCGAAATTCGTCTACTGCGCCACCAAAGCCGCGCACTATCTCCGGTTTTCAGTTGCGTATTATTAAATAGACACCATACCACCTGATGAAATGATATTGAATAAAAATATACCGACAGCATTGATTTTGATGAATTTACGCGAGTTGTGTTCGCGGGTTGTTGCTTTGCACTATCAGTTTCACAAAGATCCGATTGATCACCATTTTCCAGTATGCATCTTTTTTGTCTTCGATCAGACTGGGTGCGTATCCGGTCCTTTCTTCTGATGGCTTCAACATAGTTTATACTAACCATTGGAAATGCGGTTCTATACCATCTTTGTTTACTGGCTACGTTTCGATGCATTCTATCCAGCACCATCATCAGGCCACTTTACACAGCACAATACTCACAATAGCAGATTAAGGCAAATGTGGTCGCACCGCGCAACAACCCTTCAAAGAATTGAGTTTAACAAATGCTAATAGTATATACACTAACATTGCATAAGATGGCAAACTCATCAAGTTGACCGGTTTCGGCATCAATGGACACTTATAAAGTGCTTGCTAGGTTTACCACCGTGGCCGGGATTCATACCAAAGCACATGTGAGTCAGACACTTTCAACTCACCAAAGTCGTTCGTGCCATGCTATTTTCAGGTATATATCAACTTATGCTTTTGAATCAGTCTTTCTCTCAGTTGGATCCTTTTTGTCAAAGCTCCAACTGGCCATTCCCGATCTTGCATGTCTTGGCGTATTTCAGAAATGAAAAAAATTGTAGTTGATAGACACTGAAATTAAAAATAATGCTTTACTCTTCAGAGAAAGCCTTTAAGCACCAGATTCGGAAGCAGATGTACCAAGGTTCGAACCCTGCCTACGGCAATTTCTCGATACTACGTAATAAGTTCTCAACAAGGACGAAATCGGTCTACTGGATGAATTGTCTATTCCACATTGTACAATACCTAGTTTATACTGACAAGTGTAGGTATATAATGGGTCAGGTGCTTATATCAAGATCGGAAATTTGATTCAAACTAAAGTTTTACCCTTAAGAGGGTGTCGTTAAGGTAGTGCGTATGTTTAAATAAATTCTTTAGGATGCCGAATACTAACATCATACTTTTTTAATTAGTGCAAAAACAGTTTCCTTTATAAGAGGACAAGGTATTTATATTTAAACTATAAAGGTGAACAAGAACTGCGGTGCGTTTTTCAGAGATTATTTTCCGAGAGAATATCCCTTTTGCCTACAGCTGAGTCGGCGTTAACTTAACGCATAAACAGCTGCTGATATGACTTATCAAGTATAATTTCGCTGTCTCATTGTTCGGCTTCGATATCCTTACAGTGAATCTTGTCTGTGACGCGAATCATCTCAAGTGAATGGTAAATAGATTTAAAACATACATTCTGAAATGTCAACGTAGCTCTAATCTTGTTAATAATTTTTTTTAAATTAAATTATAAGGCAGGAAATCCGTGATTATATCCCTTTCTTGAATCAGGTTCTACAAAAGGCATTATGTTACACATTGTTTTCGTAATGATTTTGTACGAAAAAATTACACTATACTTGTGATTTCCTTCGTATGGCTATAGTTCCATATCAATTCCATTGTTGATCTACTCTATTTTTACATTTTATGTAAATAATTTAACAAAAGTATGCATTCGGTTGAATTTGTTAGAAAGTGGCACCAAGATCGGCTTAATGAACTGCCTTGAAATTTAATTTTCTAAATGAATACATGAAAAATATTTCTAGATATCTAAAGGGAGAAGTGCAACTCCGATCTTTTTAATATGGTATGTTGTATTATTCGTCTCTGTAGTCAAATAGTAAACTCTGAGTACTATTTAATAGTTGATTTTATCATTCATAGATAAAAGTGTTTTTATCACATAGTTATTAATTGACATATATGATAATTCTCAACGTGTCAGTGCCGTTTATCGAGCATTTGATGTTGCCATTCTTTTGAGTTTCTGCATATATTTTATGTATATTTAAATTTTAGGCCTTTATTCTGGCATGATTCCATTGGTATCCTCAAGCCTGCCTCCCAGCACTAACAATACGCCTCAAGGATCTGTAAGTTTTGATTCGTGACTTGTATTGTAGATGATTTTCTCTTAATGTATTAAACGCTTATTCAAGGCACCAGTTTCTTAATCGTGCAATAAATGTGTAACAAATTGTACTTTGTTTCGATATGTGCATTTTATTTATTATTGTAAACATTATATGTTAAATATGCGAATATGAACATCATTTTACTGCAGTTTTTTCAGTACCAAATTCAGAGTTTTAAGTGCCGCTATGTATACCTTTATCTATCAGCGTGGGGGACGTTGTTGCTTATCCTTTTGCTGTTTCAACATAACTTTTAGTCGTGATTGGCGTATTCCAGTAAATGCCTACTAAATTCAACTGGCTCATCATCGCCGAGCCTGAGGTGCGTAAGTGCGCACAGAAACAGAGATCATAGTTTCTTCCACATTAGTCCATATGAGTGAAAAAAATTATTTCCCATTAGACCATTCGAAAGCTAATAAAGTCGGCAGGTGGTCCACTATGTGTATGAGAGCAAGCAGTAAACATCTGGCACTAGCCGCGTGGCGTCGCTATTCGACTTTTTACTTCACTTCCGTGGATCTAATTCGTGTCTGCACGGAAAACACCGACAATCACCGGCAGAATGAGTAGAGTTGCATAGCCTGTTTGAAGACAGCGATAATTGTGTTACGTTAGTTATAGGTAGATTCAGAATATCGCTGCAGGCACGACTGATTGAAGCCTACCTATGACTGAAATTTGCATGTTAACTGCGTAGGTAGGAGAAGTTCAAATTTCTCACAGATACCAAAAAGTTACAACTGATTTTTATTTGCTAAAATGCGCAGCTAGATCGAAAACAAAAAGAAAAAAATGCTTACACCAACTTTGTTTGTAGGAGCTGAGCTATTCATAAATTTTTAACGATTAAACCGACGTGCTACTACAAGAATATAGATTCACGTTTTATAGCTATACACAAATACTAATTTACTATTTCGTTTTCGCGCTAGTTTCGCCTATAAAAGCGTAACTGATCCTTGAAGCTAACATGTTTCTACTATTTCAGAACGAACGGCCCAAAATTCGGTTACATCTTAATTCCATTGGTCAAAAAAAATTTTTTCGAAACAGCCCAGCTGTCCACAGTATCCAGAATCCTTTAACCGTTTTTATCGAATATGGTACCATGCAGTCCCAAATGAAGTTTCATTCAATTGTTTTGTTTAAGCTATGACTGCTCAGTGCATCTGGTTTGACAAGGAATACCAACTAGATCCAAGTTTTAATAAAGCAATCAGACCAGGCAAGCCAACGACGAGATTTATTGTTCATTCGTTGCAAACACATATCAAATCATTCGATGTTTAAGCATAATTTAAAATGTTATGGATAAAGTGTTCACATTATTGTCCGCTACCCTGCAAACTCCATACTTATTTAGCTCGATTTGTCACACATTCCTCGTAGGCTATTAACATTTAACAGTTTTGGAAATCCCCAATATTGTTTTGAATGTATGCGTGCATAAATCCATACAGGAGTATGTGCGTAAATGCATACCTACCCCGCATATATAAAACATTCATTAATAAATACCAACCTACTTACACACATGTACAAATATGTGCATATATAAATATATACATGCATAGATGCAAACAACCATATATATATATATATATATATATATATATATATATATATAGCATCTATACGAACAGTTATAGATTCATTTAACGTATCCACGGTTGTCTTTTTGTTGAGTGGTTGATTTGCACTGTCAGTTCCGCAATGATTCGATTGATCCTCATTTCCAAGTACGCGTTGAGTTCGACGTCGTAGTGGCCGTGTGCTGATTTGTCCCCTCATTCTAGAATGATCGCACTGCGCAATCAAATACACCAACATTCCAGATATGGATTCATTTATTTATAAATACATTCATCCATAAATGTGCACATTCATAAACCGTGATCTGAGACCCCCATAAAAAGTTTCCGATATGCTTAACGCTGTATGATCTAATTGTTCAGGTTCCTTTACTTGGCCATTTGCGGAAAATCTATGTCAGCTTTGTGGTAGGATATTGAACTTGCTGGCAAATAAGAGTAATATTCGCTAGGCACCTTTCACTTCACTTTTCAAAGTGCGAATTTAATTTTGGCTTGACTTAGGAGTACGAAAATAGGAGGAAGTCATTGAAACATTCTAAAAAAACGTTATTTATGACTGAGACCATAATTTACCAGCATGTTTCCTGATGATAATACTGATATGATTGATATCAGCGGCTATGGACCAAGCAGATTTGATTCATTTTCGAAACCACAATTTATTCTCTCGTGCGTATTCTGTTTGTCCGCAAAATTTGGATTCGATCTCCCCGCTTTCATTTACTTGATGTTATTTGTATAGCAGGTGACACCATCTTGCAACAGACTATGCCAACGATTATTGTACTTATTAGTGCGTCAACCGCATGACTTCGGTTTGACAGCTTGAGTATTTGCGTCTTCTGAGATTAGCCCCTTATGAATTGTAGTTTTATTTTTTTTCTCGTTTCGCTATTGGGAAGAATTTGAATAGCACATAAAATCCTATATAACGAATAGAGTTGAGTTAAAAGTGGATATTGACGCGGAACAATGGCGATGCCCTGTTATTGGCTAAATGATATTTTGAAACTGCTCACGATACGTGGTTAAGTTGAATTGAATTAGTTTATTATGTTTTCCATTTTCGTTTTCGATCACAGCTCGATTGTGTAGCAAATTGATCTTCGGCAATTTCTTTCAGCCAATTATTCATTATTCATTGATCTAAATCAACTTCGATAAAATCTTTATAATGGCATTATCTGCTTCAATAATTTTTTTGCTTATACACCTCACATTTTATGATAAATTTGGCATAATCTGAATTTGTATCGACTTATCGTATTTCATATTTATAGTATGCGAATAAGAGATGACTACTACACATAGTTGTGTGATAGTTTCGACGTAAAGAGGTGTTTCATGTCATTTAAGACCTGACGCTAATACAAATACGGTTGTCTTATGCTTAATAGTTTTTACTCGTGGTATATTTGCGCAATGTCTCGAGGGTCAAGACCTGACCCTGGAGAGTCTGGCAACTATTTGATGAGTACCCAATATGCACGAAGCTCGTCTAGTTAATGAACTGCATTTGTTATCTTATATAATGCTTAATTCTTAGCCATATATATATATATATATATATATATATATATATATATATATATATATATATATAGAATCTCATTGCCTATACATGATCATTCAGAGCTATAAAAAGCCAAAATTGACTATTTTCACTGCCATATAATCCACATAAATTGGTTCATGTTATATATATATATATATATATATATATATATATATATGCCTATACATGTGGATATGGTTTTTTTGCCTAACACATGAGTAAATAATAAATGCGTATAATCGTTGTCTTAGATGCTGACTGCACAGTTGGTTTAATTAGTCATCTAGAGATGGCTGAAAGTGTACCTGGTGTGAGGTTTATATCATTCTTAGTTTTATTACTTCGTCTGTATAGCAATAGAAAATACCAGAAAAAGATATTTACTATTGCTTGAAGGTATTTACACATGTGCGCATAATTTATGCAAGTTTGCTATATATTATGCGATTTATTTCTGGAGGAAAAAATTGCTAAATATTTAACGCATTCTTGGCTAACTATTAACTATAAGAATTTTGCAATGAAGGCGATTTTATTATTTTTTTGAAGGTATTAACCAGACTATGGTTTTTTGAAATTTGAATGTTGTTTATCTACTTTTCATTTGGCTACTCCCAGCTCTGTCTTTGCAAGTGTGTTTATACAAACTAAACCGGTTGCTTCATCAATAGCGTTTTTAGTGACATAACCGTTCAAGACAAGGTTAATCAACACTATGAATGAAAATTTGTCTATTGCTCATTTTGAACTAATGTTGTTGAGATTTTCATTCAATTACCAATAGTGCTTGTTGGACTACTGACGGTGAGAGCCACACCTTTGAATTTCAATCGATTGGCCATAGATATTGTCGGTACAAACTAAACATTGTAACTGGTGGCAAAGAGACCAGTTTCGTCTTTCTTTGGAACACTACGTATTCTCCAGCATTTTCCGCTGACGGAATTCGAACTGAAACGCGAGACTGGTCTACTTGATGCATATTCTTAGTTACCTGATGCAATGTATTGTTTATAAAGACAAAAGATATATAGTAAAAATACTGCATTTAAACC
The DNA here is from genome assembly GCA_029291075.1 of Eudiplozoon nipponicum. Classification (NCBI taxonomy): domain Eukaryota; kingdom Metazoa; phylum Platyhelminthes; class Monogenea; order Mazocraeidea; family Diplozoidae; genus Eudiplozoon; species Eudiplozoon nipponicum. The sequence goes on from JAQBSW010000001.1 coordinate 257,682, forward strand.
TCGAATCAATATAACTTTCCAATGTGGCATCGTGTCTGTTGTATACTATCAGATCAGAGATGGGCACTTAGAACTTTAGGTCTTAAGAGATTGCAAATAGGTTCCAACTGAGGTAAGGCTAAGCAGAAAAATAATTTGTTATATGACTTCAAATTGTGTGTATTGCACGGCACGCGTGGCGCAGTGGATGGAGTTTCATATTCCGAAGCAAATGTGTCTTGGTTTGAGTCTCGCCCGCGGCTTACTCTGGGCAGTTCCAATGTGAACAAAACCGATCAACTGGAAACATTTCCTTTGTTATCTGATGCAACGCTTAGTTTATACTGACAAAATATATATAATCCGCGAATGGTATTAATCGTTTATATATATATATATATATATATATATATATATATATATATATATATATATATATATATTGTTGTTGCAACTCGTGAAATATCTGTTTATGAGTTTAATAATTAGATAATTAGATATTGCTGATGAAACATTTTTACCGTACTGTTAAATCTGATATCGTTTAGCTTCGAATGCAATATGGATGTGCGATTCTGACTAACAGAAATCGAAAAAAAATTTGTGCAGGTTTAAAGAACGGTAGTCTACTCTTTTTTCCAACTGGTTAAAGATTTGTGAATGTTGTTTATCACTTGTCCATAAACAAGAGTTCGATGCTCGTTTGCAAATTTTCACAGAGAATCCTGAACTGGAATAGGTATTTCCTAAATATGTAAAGTATATATTATTTACTTCATAGGTTGTTTCGCCATTTTTTTGTGTTGATTTACCTAATTTTGTAATGAAATAAACAGAAAGTAGAAATTCTTCATGTGTTCGTCTTTTTATAGCCACGGCAGTCGGTGTTCTTCAGTCGAACGAATGCTCCGTTTGTACGAATGGTAAAGGAAGCAAAACATCACTAACTATGGTTCATATTCAACCTTATAACCTATCATTCCATGTGTATATGCAGGCGCAAAAATTTTAACCTTTCTCGCCATATACACATGAGTCTATATGTATATATATATATATATATATATATATATATATATATATATATATATATATATATATATATATTGAAAAGTTTATCAGCCAGCATGATTGCATATTATGATTAGTTTAAATATTATATCTTGTATACATGAATTGTATTCTTTGCATTTTGAGTTTTGCATACGAATTATATATTGGTGTGGGTTTGTAGTTTACTTTACTATGGAATGTATATATATATATATATATATATATATATATATATATATATATATACAACATCATAGCAAGGAAGGTGTATTGCCATTATCGCGTTGCATTAAAGCTGACTTAGCCATAGTGTTGTATAAATGCCTAGAGTGCCTAATTTCTTTGCGGTACCTAGGTGAATGTCTCCATCTGTACTAGATCCTTTCCTTCATAAAGTACTCTCCTTTGCCATATTTTATTGTCTTCAATTATTATTTTTGGCCGTTATTATAACTTTTTTTATTTAAAAATTACTCTTCATAGTTTTACTCCTCTACTCATCGTCATATGGCATTAAAGCATCAGCTACGGCTTACGATGATGATTATGAATGTTCATCATATATATATATATATATATATATATATATATATATATATATATATATATATATATATATAACTCAATATCACTTCCCCAGATGTCAGGATCTTCGTCAGATAATGAAGATTGTGGATGTATAGTTAGAATATTAGTTTTAATGGGAAATTGTTCGAAATTATATTGCCAAACCTAAAATTGCGTGCATTGCGCGGCATTGAACCATATAACTCGTGTGCAATTACTGACCGCGGCAATTCTGGCAACTACGTTTGAATTACGAAGAAAAACCAAACAGATCCAGCTGATTAATTGTATTTACTATTTTATTTACTAACTTTAGTTAAAATAGAAAATATTTATACAAATATATTAATATATTTATTTATATAGGTAAAACACACAAACATGGGCCGTATTATTTTACATTATTTTCAAGCGTAAATAACATTGGTAAAATCAGCTCAATTTTAAAAAAGAATATGCATCTACTAGATCAATTAGCAAATAGAAGTACATAAATGTTTAAAAATCTGAATTACACACACGCAATATATATATATATATATATATATATATATATATATATATATATATATATATATATATATATATATATATATATATATAGCATTTTATTGCACGTTGTCAGTATAAGCTAAATATTGTGTCAGGTAGCAATGCGAATTCCTCTAGTAGCCTGCATTATACTTCCATTGTGCTGCCATTATTTTTCTACCCAAAACATAAGTTAATATATGGTGCGCAGTGGACAGAGTCCCAAACTCCAAAGCAGGTCATTCCCGGTTCGTGTCCTCCAGCGGCAAATTCTGGAGACTACTTTAAGTGTTCCAAACAACTATGAAACCGGTCTTCTGGTGAATGTTCTACGCTACCTGCTGTAAAGCTTTGTTTATACGGGCGGCATACATATAATCCTATGTCCTTCCATAAACTGTGAAAAAATAGCAAAAATTATTAATAGAACGTGAGAGAGCACTATGTCGCTCATGTCTTATTACACATTGTCATATATCGAACTATTGTAGTCATACGTGGGTTATAGCAATTTGACGTTATAATGTGCCGTCTCTGTTCACTGAAGAACGTTTGTGCTAAACCAGTTTAATGCTCATTCACTAATTGTTACTTGAACTTCGAAAAAAATCATGTAATCTAATCATGATTTAAGGGAATTCCTAATTTTAAAATTGTTCTACCAGTTAAAGCTTTTTTTGTTTTAATGATGTGCTAAGCTTGCTGTGCATTAGGTATACACGGGTTAACGCATTGTGTGTATTTAAATGCATAATTCAGTTTTTTTCAATCATTGCTTAGCTAACATGAGAAGTTAACTTTACCACTTCCTAGTTGTAAAGCAATTAACTTAATAAGGCATTATTTTTTATGCACGATGCATCCAGGTAAAATATGGAAACTAATATTTTTGAGTTTCTGAGTTTTAGTTAAAAAAGTAGATATCAGGAGCTGGTAGTAGTTGTAAGGCTACCGTCTACAGGAATCGTGATCTCGTACTCTAATTTTAAAACACATTTACCCGCAGGATCCAACACCAGGCAATGGCCTAATTTATAGCTTCGCGATGCGTAGAACAATAACGCGGAGCGTCTCCTCCCTGTGGTTTGTAGTCTGCTAGCAAGCATATTTACGTCTATTGATTGATGAAATATGTTTCCAATGGCCATGATGTAACGTTCTTACACCAAATGAACTAACATTTGTACATTGATGCGCAATGCACTTTACATGAGACACATTGCTTTAATTACTATGTAGGTGAGCGTTCTTGCATGTTTTTGTCCCTAATTTACTTTTTGATAACCTGAAATAACGTTAATACACCGCGCCAATTTGGTTGATTTGTACTTCTGTTCTATTTATCCCTGTAATATTTCACTTCAACCACGTAAATTTTCTATTTGCATTGAATACTTGTTGATCTGATTTGATCAATTAAATTATAGACACGCAGTTTACACTGGCTTTAGCATAGATACGTGGTATTTAGCGTTATTCCCCAAGAGTGCCTTTGGTTTTTTGCGTAGGAAAGTAAGAAAATAATTTGTTTTCAAGATCTTCACGTTGATGCAAACCGGTCTCAGAGTGCCTATTTAAGCTCTTCGACTGCTAACGATAGAAAATATGTTTAAAGATAGAAATAATTTGTTTAAACTCTGCTTCTGTAATTTTGGATTATATCATTAAACTTGAAGTTTGTTGGTTAAAACGGAAATTTATGTTGCCTTGCAAATATTTTTAATACGTTTATCGTACGCATTTCCTGATATTTACCACATGACAAAGTATAAATGAACCATAAATCCACAAAAAACCAGAAATATGTTTCTGATATATCGTTGACAATATTATTGTGGTTAATGTTGACTTCCAAGATAAAATAGCAAAGCTGAATCTAAGATTTTGTATCTGTAAGGCTCGATCAACCTGTGCTGCTTAAACAATCAAGCCTAACAGAGTAAACACTATGGAATGCTAAAGGAGCATCAGCTTTCTAAATATAATTTTTCGAGGTGGTAAAGCTATGCTAACACGGCGGTTAACTTTTGGTCCTAAATTTAAACTTTTGATCGTATCTAGGCAAATCCATTGTTTTTTCTTCAGTCTATGCATGTTGCACCGTGCAATGTTTCTGTGTAGATCGGAGTTCCACTTATCTGCTTCCCATTCAAGTTATGTAGCCAACTGATTGTGTACCTGAGCCCAACAATGAATTGTTTCCAGTATTTTCACGCTGGGTAGTTTGAAAAACATCTACGAGGAACTTCGCGCAAACCATTAGAAAGTTAACTCAGTCCGACAAATGTTTAGTAGTTAGTGTAAAGTAATATTTTTATAATTGATGACGTAACCGTATCAATTGCGAAATTGATCTTGTTACTATAAACGCGGTTGGTGTATTATAGGTTGTACGCATGCCTCAAGGTGCAACCAATCATATTTCGGTAACCACTTACCTTAGTGGCTATGGTCGTGCAGGTGTTTTGACATCATGTCACATTTTTGCAATTTTGTAACATGATGAACATCTCGTAAACGGTGCTAACATTTGTGCTTTTTTAGACTGCTGAAAAAACTACTTCAGTGTTTTCGATAATATCATTTGATATGAAATGAGCAGTGCGTATTTCTGCTCTATATAGACAGCCTTTTTCATGGTTGCCAATCATTTAGTGTTAAGTGCATCCTAACAGGAATTCAATTAGGATTCCATCGTAATGACCACACGTTGTTGTTTTGCATGCATATTAACTGTTTTTAACACCACTTCAGAAAGACAAGATTGCATTTATTGTTACAGTGCCGATGTTGTAGGGCACACGTAAATTTTTGTGTTTGCTATTTTGCTATTTATTATTCTTCAGTGGCAAAATGTAAACTTCTATGGCAAGTTTAATATTCTTTGGGCTTGCTTTAGAGTTTTATTCTGCCAAACTGAGAATTATTTGTTTATAATTCTCGATTTGTGAGAATTGAATTTATTAAGAAAGCGCTAAACAGTTTGTAAAGTAGAATATGCGCTATACTATGACGCACCTTTTGCTATATGGTTGCCAAGTTACTCAATGATTACATCAGTTGAACACAGGACATGTAGTTTGAATAGTGATAGCTTCTATAGGACCGTTTTTTCTACAAGATATTTGTTTAACCATTTTAAGGCCACCATGTCCGTATTACATAATTAAACGAACATTGCGTGCGCGGGCGGTGATAACAATTATTTAAATCAAGGATGCGATCGTAATATAGAAACCTGTCCAATTGTAAAGATACACTTGTCAGTATAAACTAAGCATTGCATAATGCAGAAAAGGCATTTCACCAAGTACATTAGTTTTATCCTTACTGGGAACTCTTCATATAATGTCCAGAATTTGCCACACACGGGGCTTAAACGCGGTCCCGTCTGCTCCGAATTCGTTACTCTAATCACTGGGCAACCCAGTCAAGGAAATCAGTGGAGCAACATACAAGAAATTTCTCTATGCTTTATAATGACTGTATCGTTCGCTTTTTTCACAAATTATACTTAGCGATTAGTGCTGTCATCAATAATTTGTGCACCTTTGAACAAATTCCATGATCACTACTTTTTATTATTGCGACGTAAAACATGCATATTTCTCCAATACGAATAGGCTACCTAGGATATTTTCAGAACTTTCACAGAACAATGAATCACTGTTAATGCGGCATTAAAGCATCAATGTTTCGGTCTGATCTAATTCTGATAATGTGTTGTCGATAATGGCAATGCTACAACAAACATAAAAGAGATGTTAAAAATCAAATAAGTAAATCTTTTCTATTCTGGATACATTTTTAGTAAATACATCATTCTATTTATACTGAAAGTCATGTCTACTAATTTTCGCCAAATTGCATGCATGCCCGTGTGTTTGCCTTTGTTCTATAGATAACCGGCATTAAAATTACCTTGAAAATGAGATTAAACGAAATTTAGTTTTTTTTGAAAACAGCTTAGGTATTTTATCATCAAATAACAAGTGTTTTTTCACACGGTGAGTGTAAATTTTTAATTAATATGAAGACAGCACCTTAATTATTTTACATAATGATTAAAGCAGACCAATTACAAAGTTGTATGTCGAAGATTCGTGTCTTATTTGGGATGCGGGCCTTTATTATTAAAAAATTTTGAGATAAAAATTGATATTCAAACAAAGATACTTTATTTAAAATTCTGTGACCCTTCGTCGTAGCCGTTCATTTAGCCAGTGGTCAGGTTCAAGTCCTATCCGCAGCAAATTCTGGAAAGTATGTGAAAAGTTTTCAAAACGGAGGAAAACGGTCTAATGGATTAATTGCCATTTCTACATTACACATTGCTTAATTTATGCCGGCGAATGTATGTATAATAGGAATGGTTTTCATATCAATATCACAACATTGATTTAAATAATCTATGATCTGCCGGCTTATGAACGTATTTTCGTAAGTAGCTTTATAATTTCGGCTCGTTTCCATCGAAATTTTCAGCTTGACAACGGTTAAGCCCCATCTAGTGGTAACATCAACGTTATGATTAGCATTGCCAGTTATAAATGAATGCACAATTTTTTTTCTTGGAACTAAACAATGTATTGTGCGCCAATTCTGCCGTTGATTACCATCTTGTTCCGGACTAACCTATATTAGCTCCAGAGAAATTAATTTGATACGTGACTGATAACGCTATCATCTTAGTATTTGAATGTAATTAACACCATCCAACGGGAAGGGAACTTCTTGCCACCTTGATTTTTCTTTCGTGTGAAAGCCCGCTGCGTGGGTGACTGATCTCTGTTTATGATATGCCTTTTTCAATTTAAAGCCTTTACGAAAACTGTATGACTCTATTCTTTATATTTTATTACCATTTTAGCTTGAATTTAAGATCATTTTTGTTTGGCTAAATTCTAGTTAGACAATGTGAAATATAATTATTAGGTTAGAAGTAGTATCAGAAAATGCTCATGTATATTGATTCCATACCTCCTAATGTGTTAAATGTAGCAATTGTTGTATTGACGATTTCCAAATAATTCGTTATGTGTAAAATTCTGATGTAATTATTCTGTTTTATATTTTTCACTTAATTGTTTGTTTAATCGAACCCGTTTTTGCGCTCCCACGCTTGCTTTTGTGTATGCGGTATTCTGGTTTGTTTTCACGTCTACGTGTGCTTGGTTGAATATTTCTACGTTCATTTGTTTCCCTTTTTGGACTCCAAACTGGCGTGTGAAATTGCAGCAAACCTCAGGGCCTCAATCAAAGCTTGGTTGTGCTGGATCAAGTAAGTTTTAGTGTTTTCCCATTTTATGCGATATTTTCTTTTCGACATTCTACATTAAACGCAATCTCATTCCTGTAATACTCTTTCAAGTGGCGCGAATTATATTTATTCTAAGTTAACGTACTCGGCCAGGCAGTTGTATGGAACCAATGGCAGGCAATAAATTTTCATGCATCGGTATTTTAAGACAATAAATTCATGACAAAATTTGATATTTTTATAGATTATTTATTTCGAAGAACTGGAATAGGCATTTACGTTTTCGGTTTATGGTATCCACTAACAAGTTAGTTCATTTAGAACCACAAGGATCTACATTAGTCAACTGGGAAAACTGACCCCAGTGAAACATGTTTTCGTGCTTACTAGACCTCACTATGCCACGGATCCAGAAAAAGGGAAAACTTTCTGACTAATGTCAGTTAAGACTTGAATAATATTTTTTTTTCTCAAACTACAAGCTTTCAGAATTGATTTTATTCTATTTTCAGAAATATTTATTCTGTTTCCAAAATTATGGGGTTGATTTCCTTTAGGGCGTTGTTCTTTTATTCCTAAATGTATGTATTTAGGGCACTTCATGTCGTCTGTAAATTGCATTAATAGCGAGTATATGGGGGGATGTGCGCGCATACATTTTTTGTATCGTTCTTTAAAGGAATTCTAGCTATGCTCCCATAGATTGTATCGACTCCAGGTTTGAGGTTCACGTGACAGTGGTCATTCTGACTTGAGTCTATCCTTCTTGTCCTTAATCGACTTATTACCAATTACACCATGGCACAAGCAGACATTTGACTTTTGCTGATTGTACTGTTATTGACAATTTTAAAATGCAAAGCTTAATCAATTATTGTTGTGGCTGGTTTCCGTAGAAATTTCCGGTTTGACGAGCAAAAGACTGGCCAGTTGTAGCGGCAGTGTTAAGCTGAACCAAACCGATGCGCACTTCTTTTTGGCAACGCATTAGGATGCTCCAGTTGGTTTTGGCAAAGACTGTCATCATTTTCTCTGCTAGCATTCACTAGCTTAAGCGGAATTCACCAGAAAGACGAATGACGACGTTGTTTAGGTAGTACTAGACCTCAACATTCACCATCGAGCGCACAAATTGATTCTCAGACGTCTTTGCTGGTTCTCGAGTGGCCTTGCTTTTTCAGTCAATTGTTACTTACGTTCACTGTTTGACAAACTAATCTTTGTTTGTGTGCACTATTGTTAATGCCCTATATCCTATATTTCTTAACCCATCAATGTTAAGCTATTCCTCAAATGACTACCCTTTCGCAATAAACAAATTTAGGTAGTCATATTTAAAGCAATATGTTTAAATGAAGTGCTTTTTGAATGCAAATGGTTTAGTAATTCTACACTTCTCTAATCAATCCAGCATAGTGCAAAGTTTATTTCAAATTTAGTTTCCATCAGCTTCAAACAAGTATTTGCCAAGATTTGTTTTATAATCTTGTTATCGCGTCGCTCCTACCAGGGCTTGATTATATTTGTCATGTTTACATTACCTAGAAATCGGGGCTTCAAGCAATTTTTTGTACCTGTGCACCTGATGCACATCTGCATTAATATGTTTAGCCTTCATCTAATGTATAAATATGCTGCACAGACAGCATAGCATCTGCCTAGGTCAAACAGTATAGGGTTGTTTTTTAGAAATTCATTTTGCAAGAAATGACCATCTGGCAACTAAATAAGGAAAATTCAGAAATAAAAGCATGTAAATACATGACTATGAGTTCAGAATGCGATCTTGCAGTTATTTGAATGATTAATTTTGTCAATAGGGAATAGGGAGTGTATTTCCGTTCACAAAATAAAAGTGCATAACAAGCCCAAAATCTATGCTCAGTGGGTGGTTTTCATTCACTATCTACTGCTGCTTTTAGTTATTCCAGCAATATATATATATATATATATATATATAAATTGGAAAGCAAAACAAGATAGAAATATATATATATATATGTGTATATATATATATATGGCATGTTTTATTTCCGCCGTTTTATGCATTTTCAATTTGAACTGATTAATAAATCGTGTATTAAATCCTAACTTTATTTTAAAGTAGGTATTCATGTCCTATATATATATATATATATATATATATATATATGCATTGAGGTTTGACCCACATTAGTCAGTTTTCCGTCGTGCTTGATGATGTCTACGGAATTTTCGAAACTCGTCAGTACGTGTGACTGACGGTAGTTTTGCTGTGTTGTTCGATTGGCTGCATGCAATGGGATTGGTGTTTGTACCAACCTTCGCAAACTTGATTTAAGGAATTGTTATCATCACCCGGGCAATGAATTATTGTCATATAATTATAGATCGTTTAGAATGAATTGGTGGTAAGAGTAAACCTCTAGTTATTTGAAGCAAATTTTAATCGTGCGTGGGCGACGATGAAGAGAAGAGTGATGGCATTGTTAATTATATATTGTTCGCGCATTGATTAATAGGAATATCAGTCAAACACACGACTTTAAAACGTAAACTTTCAATGCTTGAGTAAAAGTGTTTGAAACAACATGTCGAACGAGCTAGATAAATTTTATCTTAAGAAAAAATGCGGCTTCATGTGGTGTTGGATGTGACCGAGAAGATAAACACCGTCTGAAATTTATAAACGAAGATGCTAAGAAAAAAATCAAATATATTCTGATAGAATTTTAAAAATAAATTTATAACTATTGCACAAAATGCAAATTTTATTCTTTGTTATGCTTCAAAACAGTTGCCAACCTATTCTTCGATGTACTGTTTATGCATATAGACCAAGAATATATATATATATATATATATATATATATATATATATATATATATATATATAATTTGGACCTAAAACTCAAATTATATATACTAAAGATTACGTTTGTTTTAATCTGAATGGGCTTTTAATTCCTGTTTCATTTATTCTCTGAAAATACACGTCTGTCTGTCTAGTATGGCCTCAGCGCCTAAAGTTTTTAGGTTTGAGTTGCAGCTGGATAATTATTAGACCGCCCTCGCGTCACCAGTATTATTCATTTCACCCATGAATTAGGCTATTAAATTTACATTGTGAATTTAGCTTTAGGTTTTTTCAGAAACATTTGACAAGGTCTAGCTTTTCTGTAATCGCCGTCATTGTATGACCATAAACCAACATGGTCTGCACAGTATTTGCATTACAGCAGTTTTGTGCCATTTCAATATAAATTATAACAGTTCGTGGTTGCTTTTCAAGAATTGACAGGTTGGTTAGTCAAGATTCTAGAGAAAATGAATATAATAAAGCAATTAACGATTTAATGTCTAATGGCTATCCCAGACAATTAATTGAATCAATTATTAAAAGGGGAGTTAACCAGAAACAGACGTATTATGGGCCAGAAAAGAAAACAGTCTACCTAAACATCCCATTTAAGGGGGATGCAGTTTCCCGAATGGCACAAAAGAAAGTTGAAGCAGCATTGACACGCACATTTAATGCAGCCAAACTACGAGTGTTATTTAGGGTAACACACTTGCCTTTACCAGCAATCAAAGAGAAACAGCCGTTAATGTCGATATCAAATATTATTTATCAATATACATGCGCAAGTTGTCGATCAACTTACGTAGGCCGATCGACCAGACGGTTATATATATATATTACTATATATATATATATATATATATATATATATATATATATATATATATATATATATATTAGTTTGAATAAATTAAGAATATGAAGCTATTACATATTCCAATCGGAAGTGCAGTTTAATTATTTGGTCGTTGTAGTTTTTTAATTATATCTGCATGAATTTTGATAGACTGCTTGTTCAGACAAAATTACTAAGAATTAACGACATGGTATGGATGTTGTCTGAAACTGTGTAGAAATGAATTTGATTCTTTTCTGATGGTAATGCAGAATCATTTTTAACTACAGTACTCTTCCGCTTTGTTCTCCATTGAACTCGGAAAATGACAAATCCTATCCTACTTCTGTTTGATTAACACACGCAAAAGGGCCTTATACTACATTCGGGCTCACTACAAACTTTTACTCTAATCTAGCTTGCGATCTTGATATAAATACCTGACTATTTATGTCCATAAATTTGTCAGTATAAAATAATCATTTAATGGTGTTCAAAAGGTAAATTCATCCAATTGACCGGTTTCGACCTTATTTGGAACCCATCACGTACTGTCCATAATTTGCCGAGGACAGAGCTGGAACCTGGACACGTCTGCTTCTGAATCTGGTGCTCTAACCATGAGCCACACTGCCGCTACAGTTGCATTACATTAATTTCTGGGTCATGCGTTTCAGCAAATAGTCATAGGAACATTACTTGTCCTCGTTGAGGCAATGGAATTTCCATGCTGAACACCAGTCATTCGGACAGCGTGTGCTACAACTAAAAATGCCGATCAGTTTCGCCCGTGCCACTTCACTCTGCCTTCATTCTCCTGTAACTGGGGCGAGCCGAAAAGTGGGTTTATTTTTCCAAATCTGGTGAAAACAAGGACGAATAATATCTTTGAGTGCAAACACTTTTGATCACGGTAGGTAAGGGATAATGTGGCTTTGCGAAAGCTGCATAGGCCTCAAGTATTTTTGTGTGTATCGACTTGTGGATGTTGATTTCAGTGGAGCAGTTGAGACAGTATGGAAAAGCCTCGATTAATTCGCATTTCTATCCAATTTTTACAATAACAGTAGCGTGCATGTAATTCTGATACATGCATTGCTGGCGATGTGTTCAAGTGTCTATATCGTGATTTTGTTCCGTGGATGTATTCGTTTTATAGAATTGGACTGAAAGACATGTCATGTGTTAATTAACAGCTTATGAAACGACGCCAGCGATAGTAATGGCGTTAACGCGTGTGTGTAAGAACAATTTCAAGTTATGCTAAGTTTAGGTAGTCACAATCCAGTTAAGTGCATCATTAGATGCTAGTTTACTATAATAGACGGATGTTTTGACAAAAACAAGCAAATCAATATATTTAATCAGTGTATGCTTATCCTTGCAGCCAGTGGAATTTATTATATAGAATTATTGGTCAGTAACTGAATCTTATTGGTACTTTGCCAAATGTATATAATTTCGCACGAACGAAATACACGTAACAGCCGGCCTGTCCGCCTAGAGCGATTATTGGAAATCATGAGTCTAGATACTTCCATAGCTAGGCTTCATTGAACTGCAACAGTGTTTCTTTCCACAGTAAATGGTTGCCTACTTTTGAGCATATATGCCAGTCTATTTGTTTACATAAGTAAGTGTATTTAAGCGTAAATGGCAAATAATATTTATTAAATATGTATATATTATACAGAGCTCTGTTGCCATGAGTCATATGCTCGTTAAATCGATTCCTATTCACAGCAATTCTGGTAAATATTGAGCTGTTGCTCGGTACAGACGAAACTATGTCCGAGCATCTTACAATGTTACTTTAATCAAGGTTGCGATATTGATATAAACACCTGACCCATTAGGTACATACATTTGTCAATATAAACTAAGTATTGTATAGTGTAGAAAAGGCAATTCATCCAAAAGAATCTGCTAAAATATTTTACTATATAGGTATAATCGTCCCCTGAATATGTCACTTATAAATCCACGGGTGAAACGAAATCTTGAATTTGGATCTTATATATCCATTTTTTATTTAAATTCATATCGATTTGATTGGAAAATCTTCAAAAAGCATGCAGAAATGGTCTCCCTATGAAAACCAACATTTTTTCTAAGTATCCATCAGTTGAGCGAGATAGATGCAGCATTTTAATTGGAATTGATGTCATTTTCACCGGAATAATCAGTTCTAGATCGCACATCATGAGTTCGTTACAACTGTAAAAACCTGTAATCATTAATTTTTTCAGAAAACAGTAACTGCTGGCTTTCCTTGTTTTTAGGACAAATTCAGGTCTTTATTTGGCGTGCCAATTTTTTAACGCGATCAAACAATCCTGGCCATATTGCAATCTTAAATGTCTATGTTGTTTCTATTTGAGCTAAAAATACACAGCAGAATCCGCACCAAAACGGTATTCCCATGTGTCCAGTCCCTTGACGTCATGATGCAATTCTGAATAGAATGACAAATGGGGAAGTTTGTGGATATTGGTTTTAATTTATCAAATTTTGGAAATCTTTTGTGGAGCGAATTAGCAAACAGATTCGTCCAATAATGCTGAAATGCAGGATTTATTCAATCTTTCTCTCTATTTCTCACTCTTCCTGAAACCCGAAATATATCTGACTAAAACTAAATGTATTTTGGTTATTCTAAGGGTTGCTTTCCCTGTAAACAGCAACTATTATTTAAAACAATATTGCGATCTTTTGATAAACACCAGTCCCATTATATACATAAATTTGTCAATAAAAACTATTAATTGTACAATATAGAATAGGCAATCTATCCAGTAGACCGGTTTCGTCTTTAATGGGAACTCTTCACGTACTGTCAATAATTTGCCGCGAACAGGACTCGAAATTGGACACGGCTGCTTCGGAATCTATTGCTCTAATCACTGAGCCACCGTGGCGTTATCTAATTTGATAATTCGGTCAACCCTACTGGTATTCCGCGGTGAAACATCGCTCCGTATAACTACAGAACACAAAAATCAGTAACAGATTGAATTAATTAATTGCACTTATTTATCGCAACTGTCAATAGTAAAATCATTTCCGAAATATAGACGGTTAATCTTGGGCTTGTGTCAGAGTTAAAATTCGAAATTAAATCTTACATTTTAAATGTCTCAAATTTCAAGGTCCCGATGAATTCGCACAAATTTTTCCTATAGGTAATGGTGTTTATATAATTTTGAACACTATAACCAGTCAGTTTTGCTCTAAGTAGATCGTGAAGATCGAACCTGATTTCTGAGAGTAGTCAACCATCAAATTCATCCTCAACTATGGAAATCGTAATTCGTCTCTTTTGTTAAGCTTATGTTTTTCAAGTTCCTCCATCAACGGGATTTGTAACTAGGCGCCTAGAAGCAGAAAAAATAGTTGCCAATTTTTTTCCCAGATCATGAACAGATTAGCGTGCAATTGATTATATATTGGGTAAAATTTATGAATTTTAAATTGTTTTTATTATGTTTAATTAAGTACTGTTGTCCTAGCCCTGTGATGCATTTTGCAATGCTTCGCTCGTCTCAACTAACCCGTGCAATCTGCAGAGGACAATGTAGAACTGTCAAATTGCTGCATACATGCGTTATATTTTCTTCTAATTGAATTACATCTTACAAAACAATCAGCTTTAATTTTTAGTCTCCTTATTGGAAAGTCGTAAGTTTCATCTAGGTGAAGTATAAAACGCAGTGTTCTGGCACTACTTTAATAAAATAGTATTTTTATTACAGTTTTATTGGCGGAAACATTTTAGTTCTTGCTGAATCTATAGAACAGCTAGTCAGTAATGAATTAAACATATATTTCATTGACTGTTTATCGCAGTTTTCTGTTGTTTTGTTTGCTTCAAGTGGAAATGAATGGAATACGTTTCTTATCATATATTTGCTTTAGCTTACATTTACACAAAACTACACACTACTTTCTTTCAACATTGCATTTTCTGCTGCTTACTAAATTCTAATCCTGAGAAACTTGCTCGATTTGTTGCCTTAAGATAGCTTTATTTATCTATTTATTTAGAATGTGTAGACTTGTGCCATTTCTGACAGTATAAAACAATTGTAGTAACGATACTATCTGCCATAGAGTTAATAGATTTTGGAAAGAAGTTGTTAAGACGGTTTAAGACTATAAATGAATAAATATTGTTCTCCGAAAAACAAACAAATATAAAAATTAAACGAACATCGGTTGCACGGGCGGTGGCTTAGATTCCGAACCTGACGTGCCCACTTTCGAGTCCTGGCCGCGACAAATTCTGGGCAGTGCGTGATGAGTTCCCAATAAGGTCGAAACCGGTCTACTGGATGAACTGCCTTTACCACACTGCAATGCTTGGTTAATGCTGACAAATGTATCTAAATAATGGGTCAGGTGTTTATATCAATATTTGCCGTCTTGATTAAAAGTAAATATACCAATAGTTTCTTATACTGATTGAACTTATATTGGATACTAAATATGCATAAGTTCAAGCTACTGTTTTCTTCACTTATGAAGTATCGATTTGAGATGAGCATTTTTATGCGCGCAATTTAATTATTGCTCCACTGTTGGCAAAACACTTATTCTAGATTCACCAAATTCTCCGCTGTTGGGCCTCAATCTGAACAGTCCGCCTGCTTCCACTAATATGCCTCAGTTGTGCCGAGGCGGTGATGACGCATACGCGTGCACTGACAGCCATCGCTTCTCTTCTGATGAGCACAGCACACCACCGAGCAATAATTCTAAAAATACTGTGACCACAAATACAACAACAGAGGACTCGGGCAACTGTGGGGGACCAATTTCATCGGCATCGTCTTCTGTTAGCTCGGCGAGTTCTTCGTCCTCTGCTAACAACATTGTAGACAATCATAAACATCAGCCAGCAACTATGGTTGGTTGATAAACTGTTGCATTAGCCTATTTGTCGCAATTTAAATTTATCAATGTGGCTTATTTCGGTATTCGGTGTTCAAATTTGTTTTTGTCTATTTAATTCACACAAACACACACACACACACATGTATATATATATATATATATATATATGGGTGTGTGTAATTATCATTATTCAAATCACTTCATATCAAGTGTACTGTCAGGGCTTCTTTATGTCGCTGCGACCTTGAAGAATACCGATTTTAGAATCCAGCGTCTGGACTGTTTTTCGAACAAATGCCATCCCTCGAATTCACTTAGGTCATTGTTGCCGGAGTGTCAAGAGGCATTAAATAAGTAGTGAAATTTACGGACTCAATAATATTGTCTACTTCCCCGTCTATGTACAATCACTGTCCTATCCTATTATAAAAACCTTCTTCTCTGCGTGGACCCTTATCAAGTAAGAACGCTTAGGCGTACTGCTTGCCAAGCTACTGAGGTAACTGCACTCGATGCCTGGATTCGTAGATGTAGGCCGGTGATGTCATTGCTTGATAATGTTATTCGAGATATCAACTGCTTGATCACATCGCGCCACACTATCTTTAATCTTGAAACATTTTAATGGGCGAAAATCTGCGCGATTATAGCGAAGTTTGTGCCCAGTAGGAAGGCCTTGCTAAATTTCTCATATCTGCATAGGCTCTTCTGGAACCAGTCACGCGGACCATATATTTCCCGTGTTATGTAAGCATATGTGTTTGTGTGTTTAATATATGTGCAATATTTTGTTGCAATTTCCGTTGATAAACGCTCATTATTTCATTTAGAACTTTTCCTTATTGCCTTTTCCTCTATCAGGCTCTTAATCGACGCCGTCGTGACTTACTGGGCAGTGAATTGACTAATGATGAAATGACAGAACAGAACGTAAATGGTACCGTAGTTGGTATGTCGAATTCTCCCACATTACTTGGTCCTAACACAGATGGCCTGTTGGGTCTTAGCGATGGAAATGTTTTTTCAGATACTGACTTAAAATACCCTACTTCGGTTAACGTTGCTGGAGGATTAACCAGCTTTGCTGGTAATGACTGTGGTAAAAAATTTATTCTAGCCAATGAGGATGAAGGCGTAGGCGATGAGGCTGCTGATGAAGATGTTGAATTCGAATGCCAAACGCGGATAGTCAGCGGTCTGCACCCAATGGATTCTAACAGTTCAAATCCTGCTCAACACCAGCGTCTTCCTGTTTATGATGGCTTAATTACTGCACCCCATGTTGGAAACGATAGTTCTGGCCATGGTGTTGCGCAGCAGCAGTATCAACAGACTCCAGTTTATGCTACGGTACAACCTGGAAGAAGAAGTCAGGTAAATTCTGCTCTTACGTGTCCATTTCTATTATTCGTAATAAATGTGTATTCTAAAGTTTCTTTTGTTATGTTATTCTGCCTTGATCTCCGAGATGACTTAAATGTTATTATAATCAAGGTTGCGAACTTTATATAAACACCTGACCCATTAAGTACATACATTTGTCAGTATAAACTAAGAATTGTATAGCGCAGAAAAAGTAACCCATCCAGTAGACCGATTTCATCATTATTGGTAACTCAGCACGGACAGGTCTCGAACCTGGACACGTCTGCTTCGGAATCTGGTACTCTAACCACTGAGCCCAGACGTCCTGAGGTTCGAGCCATGTCCGCGGCAAATTCTGGCCAGAACCTGATGAGTTCCCAATAAGGACGAAACCGGT
The DNA here is from genome assembly GCA_029291075.1 of Eudiplozoon nipponicum. NCBI lineage: Eukaryota > Metazoa > Platyhelminthes > Monogenea > Mazocraeidea > Diplozoidae > Eudiplozoon > Eudiplozoon nipponicum. Next base: position 275,404 of record JAQBSW010000001.1, read on the forward strand.
CTACTGAATGAACTGCCTTTTCTACACTGTACATGTCTTAGTTTATACTGACATATGTATGCACTTAAAAGGTTAGGTGTTTATATCAAGTTCACAACCTTGATTACAGTAAAAGTTATCACTCTTCGAGCAACCAATGATTGCTTAATTCTTAAATGTTAGTTTTGTGGCATAAGCTTGAGCAAAATTGGCGCTAAGGCTCTGTTAACGTGTGTTATGTAAAAAGTTTATTTCTGAGCTGTGTACACCAGATTCATTTGGACGTTCACAATTTCTGCTCGTTCGTTTTTTGCTTTATTGTATGACTTTGTTTTATTTCTTTGTGTGACTGAGGCTGTTACGAAAACGTTTTCCATCAGTCAAACTAGCAACATCTGAACTGAGAACTGTGTAGACATTACTAGGCAGGTTTTTTGTCTCATTTATAGGATATCCGTCATACTTTTAAAATTAACAGATTGTGATGTTTTTGTCATTATATGTTGTAATAGTATAAGCTGCAATCAAATATGTTGTGCTTATAAATTAATATACTCTAATGTTTGACGCAAAATTTCCTATAGAATAGAATATCTTAATTTGGATTCAAACCACACATGTTCCATCAAATAATAAAATTGGAAAATGTACAATATGAAAAAAGTTATCACATCACATAAAATTGTGCAATTAGTCTCATGTAGATAAGTATATCTCACTAGTTGTACTGTACAATATATCAATATCAGAAAGTTCGGCTGTAAAGAATAACGGATACATCATCAAAATAGGAAAAATTAAGGTATAATTCGAGTGTAACATTATGCAAAAAAATTGAGAACCATGACTAGCAATTGATTGTATGTATTGTTGACTAACATTTCAATTTTAATAATACAAAACTTGGAAATAAAAATCTCAAGAAATTCTGTTTCCGATAACAATTATTCTTGTCTCTTATTCAACCATGAGAAAGTATTATCATAATCAAAATAAAAAATATCAGCAGGATTGTAGACTTTTTCAAGTTCAGTAGATAAAAATTTAAAAGACATCTTAGATGGAGGCATTTCTCTAAGCCCCTTTGGCAATTGGTTATAAATTTTGTAGATTTTCGAAAAAGAAGAATAACTTGCTCGCAACATTCCCCACCAAAGGAGGAGATATTGCCAAATGTCCAGATCTAGTTCCAACTTCATGACTCTTTCTTATCGGATTCATATAGGCACCAGTCCACTGGTTCAAATGGAAAACTTTTATGCAATAGCACATCCTCCGAAACCACAAAGATTGCAGTGATACAAGCTGTAATCTAGAGGCGTATATAGTACAGGAGATAGGACTAATTTGTTTCACAAATTTTCTTTGTACAGCTTCTATCTTATTGGACAAACCCTTTTTTAATGGATTCCAAGTAGCGACAGCATATTCTAGTATCGGTCTAATCCATATTATATACATTTTAAGTTTTATCTCATTCGATAAGATATTTCGATTTATTAGTGCCTATCTTTTCTTGGCACTGCCTACTATACTTTCAATAGGTCTCTCAGCAGAAGCTGTTTGTTTTAAATATGCGCCATATTTTTAATGGTCGACATTTATAATAAGATACATCTAGCAAAACCAAGGGTGACATAAATCGTTATTTGTAATGAGATTGTGTGCTCAAATAAATATTGACGATCGGGTGGTCAGAGATCGCCTAGGGTGCTGACTAATCATGCCGGCTTTCCTAATGAGGACAATATCGTCGTTTTATATTAATTAAATTAATCCGCCTATGCCTGTGCCACATTAACCTAAGTTTTAGCTAATCAACAACTCGCAGTGAGCACCTATGTGATGTACGTATTTGGCAAACAGTATGATCCTTATGTATATATATATATATATATATATATATATATATATATATATAATATGCACGAGATTATACGCTCCCTTCATGTTGTTTGGTTTATCCTTCTTGTCATATTTGAACTAATTTGTTACTAGGTAAGCAACACCTAATACACAATTGCCTATATATTAGTTATTTGCCAAAAACAGTATCTAATTTTTATAAATGTAGTGGAATGATGTCATGATTACCGCGAAATGTGATAACTGATATCGATCATGGCCAGAGTATATGGATTTGCTGGGTAGAAGGTTCTCAGTAATGGTTGTAATTCTTAGTTTTGTTGAACTTTAGCATACCTTTAGATCCAATGTTTTGGTGCCATGTAAAGACTAGGCAACCATAGTGTTGATACCATGTTCCATTTTGTGGAAACCATAATGTCGGTATCGGGTACTGAAACAATAGCCATAATGGTGATATCCTTTACAGACTTGGTGTATATATTATATATATTGAGTTTGCTTTGAAGTCGCATTGTCGAAGACTTTATATGAAGTTAGTTTCACTACTGCACGTTCACATATACTTATAGGATTTTGAACCGTCCTATTTTCCAACGTTCCTCGCCCAAATATATTGTTGGTAAAGAGCGTAATACCGGCTCCTACTGATGAATCGCCAGTAGGTGTGAATCGCAAGTGCACGAGATTGTGCTTTCCGTTCATGCTCTATTTGGTTTATCCTCCTGGTCATATTTGGACTAATTTGTTACTAGGTTCGCATCACCTAATACGTAATTGCATATATATTAATTCTCCGCCACAGTATATAGCTGCTGTATAATTCTTGACTGTTGGTGCAGATTTCTTTCAGATTCAATTTGTGTATATCACTTGCTGTAACATGTGTCTATATGGCTTACTTCTAGTTTTTATACATGTTTCTTATCATTATACAGTGGCCGCTCAGCGACGTAACCTGTAAAATAGTATGTTTCATCACTGTAACAAGAGTACCAACTTTGTCGTAAAGTTGTACTCAAATGACTCTCTCCTAAAGCAATAAAACTGAAAGTTTTCGTCAAAATATATGCGTTTCGCTTATCGTTCACTTTACTAAGTGGCTTGTAACGTAATCATAATTATCCTTATTAAGAGTAGTATTATTATTAGAAAGAATTTAAACCGCATTCAAATTTTCTACATAGAATAAACTGCTACTACTGCATTAAACACAAATAAATATTTTGTTCAAAAACCCATTTTAAAATTTCAATACTTTCTGTACAAGCAGATTTCATGTGATTTCAAAAACTTTGTTTTCACTAAAATATGTGGTAAACCTTTAGCGGACACGTGTCCGCAAACGATTTTACGTTAACGAAAAGCTTCTTAATCACATTCCCTGTTCCCCAATAGAGCAAATATTTTTCATTTTGGTTGCTAATGTATTGAAGCAACAGCTAGAATAAAATATTGCAAAATGGGCCCCTCTTACACCAAGTGTGGTTTTAAGGTCGCTTTTGTGAATTTACGCAAATTGGAGTGCTAGTTAGTTAAGAAGCTTTTTCACTTTGGCAAATCAAATAGAACTATCAGAATAGAGTAGATTGTGACTGCTTCTAATATACAGCGTTCATGTATTAGACCTACAAATTTTGAAATCGTCTGTGCGTTGAAGCATTACTATATTATAACGCAAGTTTATACAATACAGTTTAAAAAGTCCGCTTTTCTTGGCCAGAATTCAGCTCAGCTGCAATATATGATACTTACTCCATCACAGTTTTAAAATCAGACAGAGTTAAGTTGGAGTAAGTTGAATTCTACAACGAACTGGAGACATGATGTGAATATGCACACACACATACACACACACAAACACCCACTTACACTTAATTGGCCAGTGTATTTGCGTACGAACTTTTTATTTAGCTACTAAGAAAGGATATTACAACTTACTGTTTCTACAATTCGTCATTCTTTTTCATTCCATGTTTTGAAAAATACCTGGAAATCCGCCTGGTTTAGAATTTGATTATCAATCTATTGCGAGAAGGCTCACCCTTTTGTCAACTTTCTCTTAAATACATTTTAAAAGATGCATTCGGTTGCGCAATTTTGTCCTTCTTGTTGTGGATTTGACCGCATTTTTCTTGTGCGGGACAATTGATAGCACTCATAGGTCGGTAAAATCTTGAATTTTCCCCATTTTCAGGTGATTTAATTTTTGGCCTCAATTGATGGGTTCTCACTTGTCCCTTCTTCTTTAAGCCTTCAATTAGCTGATTGTCTGAAAATGACGTTGGAAAAAGACTTTCCATTGTTCTTTTTCCAAATTTTCGAGCCTGAATTTCCAGGCTCATCTTCAGGGTTGACAAAATACGCACAGGAGTAAAACATTTGTCACAAGTTGTGTTTTACTCCTGTGCGTATTGTGTCAACCCTGAAGATGAGCCTGGAAATTCGGGCTCGAAAATTTGTCTTAAATAGTCTTGTATTTGCTTTCTTAGTAATCGGTCAGTCCCATCTACATAGTGCACTAATCAGCTACTGTATGTGTAAACATAGTTAATATCTTCCTTTTCCTCGTGGAGTGCCACAAGATGTATGCATCCACTGTCCACAAGCTTATCTAGTGAGTCGTCAGTATTTTTATTAAATCACTATAAATACATTTCGATGAATTCACACATGCAGACACATACACAAGCAAATTTGACATACACTTACCTAGTGAAAAAAACAAGTTATGCTTAAGAGATCTAACAATAAGTGTAAATGGGACAGTTTAAAATAAATTTTTCACTTTACATATTGTGTGATGTGCTTTCCATTGAAAAAGACTTCCGAAAGAGGAAGTCGAAAGATCTGGAATAATCAGGTTGACAGTGGATGCAAACACCATGTGGCGCCCTACATGGAAAATTGAAATTAATCTATTCCCTGTCGTCTTTTATAGTCAATATTTGACTGTTCCCTTCCAAAGAGCTTATTCTTTACATTTGTTTTAAGCAGGATTTTTGTTGTATAAGAGAGCATAAGTTTCGTATTAGGCATTCAATTAGTCTGCTTTTTCCATGTCATCGAGTGATTATTTCGGACTGTGCGTCCTCTTCAAAATTGAATCAACGTATATTGCCCTTTGACTAGATTCGGATTCACTGCTTTTTGTCGTTGCGTATACTACATTTTTTCTTTAATAAAGATTTCAGATTACCTGTTTCCTAATTAGGCTTTTTGCGCACCACTAATTCTTGGCAGTTTAATTCCTCCAAACATATTTGATTTATTCTGTGAGATGAATGTACTTTCCAGCCCATTTCTGCTTTAGGAATATTTTTATTTTTTAAACTACCATCTTCGGCTTCAATATAAATAGGCCGAGAAAGTCAGTGTTCACAGTCGCAAGTGACCCGAATAGGATGGTGCATACCATTAAATTCGTTAATATTTTCATCTGTGTTACATCGACATGCCTCAAGTGTAGACACTGTTTGTTGCGATGAACTAATATGAATGCAATTATGCATTTGGTATTGCGCACCTAATAAAAATATGTTCAAATATGACCAGAAAGTAAAGCAAAGTGAACATGAACGAAAGACATAATCTCAGGTGCACATTAGTTTTGTGCTTACTGGAGACACATCAGTAGGAGCCTGTAGTACGCCATATAAAAACTATATTTTTGGTTGATGAATTTTGGACATTTGGACGTTGCAATCTATTATACGGATGTGTAAACCTGCAGTAGTAGATCTATCTTTATAGAATGTCTTCAAAAATGTGACTTCAAGACCAACTCACTATATATAATATATATACCGAGCCTGTGAAGAGTACTGACACTGTGGCTGTTGTATCAGTACCTGATACGTCGAATAGGTACATGATACCAACATTATTGTTGTCGTGTCAGTACCTAAATCCAACACAATGGATTTCAATGTATGCTTCAGTTCAACAAAACTGAGAATTTCTACAACTTCTGAATACCTGTTACTCCAGATAATCCACACACTCTGTCCTTGATTGATATTAGTTATCAGTGTTCGCTTTAATACGGACATCATTAAATTCAATATATAACAGTTAAATACTGTTTGTTTCGGAGAACTAATATATATGAAACTATGCATTAGGTGTTACGCATCTGGAAAAATTGTTTCAAATATTACCAGAGGGATAAACCATACTTAGTATGCACATTCGTTTCGTGCTTACTAACGACTCATCAATAGGAGCCAGTATTATGCCCTATACCCACTATGTATGTTGTTGAAGAATGTGGTGCAATTGGACGGTACAATCTCCTAGACGAATGTGCAAACTTGCAGCAGTGGAGCTAATTTCATATGAAGTCCTCGTTAATGTGACTTTAAGGCCAACTCTTAAAGGGCATCGACATTATGGTTGTTTCGTCAGTATCTGACACCACCACTATGGTTGCCGATTAATTACATTTTCTGATTGCCGATTCGGTACATCGTACCAACACAATGGATTTCATTGTATGCTAAAGTTCAGTGAGTGTTTTCGCGCCCAAATGTAAACTGAACATTATGGTACATATTATTAAAATATTTAAGCATCTAGTTTTGTAAATCTTTATTTATGATTATGTAAGTATCATCTTTAGTGCACTAATGGGACAGAACGTTTAGATGACATGTACATGTAGGGAATTATATGTGGGTACTGTTGATGAAACTATAGAGGACATCAACAGTTTTGTCAACAAGGTTGCTCATGAATATATTTCTTTTGTCGAACAAAAAAAAATTTTTACTTTTAGACATTGTGCGATTTCCCTTTATTTATCAAATCAAAGGTGTCGCAAACACAATTGACTGACATGTCAATTTTTTCTCGCCATAGGTTTCATATTAGTTCTCCGCCAGTTTTTGTCTTGAAGTGTTGATCATTGATATTATTGGTCATTGTTGCGGCAAGTTGCTCGTTCCAATTGATTTTTATTCCTTCGGTATGCCATGCATTCTGGCCGCACGTGCGCTGTTTAATTACGCCTTTTTGAGACGAAGTTTGACGCCGTCGATATTATTATAATTCGCATCGTCTATTCTTTGTTGAATTGTTACTCGTTAGTGGTTTCCGACCTGTCTTTATTTACTTGGTATTGTTTAAATTTCCGTTTGTTATCAAGAACACTGCATTATTGATTTATGCAATCACATGGTTCTGTCTGGCTTCATTAATATACTTTCCTTGTTATGCCAAAATTCTCCAAATCTTTAATCCCCATGCTAAAAAATTGAATCGCTTCTCTCTCAATTTAAAATTCTCATAGTCGGCATGTAGCGAGGTTTCAAGTTGAAAATAAACTTCATCTTTAGGAATTCCTGATGCCTCATTGTGATAAAAAATCTCCAGTGCGGCTTTTCGTCTTACGTTTGCGCAATCCAACAAGATTTATATATTGTATCTTCTAGACCTATTCATGAGTGATGGTGTGATAGAAATCATTTAAATCTGGTTTTTCACGCTGAAGTAAGCACCAATATTATTTTAATTAGTCGCATTTGTCAATACTATCGTCAGGTTCTCTAACTAGTGCGTTTCTTGTCTTTTTTGTTCGTCAACGTATCACGATGACAAACTGTCTAGCGGTGCTCAAACCACAATTTATATAAAATAATTGGACACCTAAACATGGCTCTCATCCATAGAAGTCACACAAAAACATGTATTTGCCTGAAATGTCAACTGCTAATTTATTTTCATTTAAGGTCATAGTATCCTTAGACTTAATTGAGCACCGTATGCAAAATATGCCGCTACAATAATTAAATAATGTTCTTTACGCCACAGTAGGTCGTGAATTCTTTCATTTTAAGAAAAAATATTTTGTCATCATCAATTTGGTATCAGCACTTAATGCAAATTGGATTTTTGTTTCTTTTATCAGTGATTTGTTTATTCTGGGTGTATTTTTGTAAAGACACAGAAAACCGATTCTCGCTTAAGGTTTTCAAGATTATCTGATATTTAAAGCTCATAATACCGCAGAAATTATTGTATGGATTATAGAATTATGAAATTTTATGTTTTTATATCTGGGGTTGTGAGAAACTTACAGAAAAAAGTTGGTATTTATTAGGCAAGACACACCTAGTAAAAGGTTCACTTATTTAAGAGTTGGAGGTCATGCTAAGTTAATTCCTATGTCGCTGTGAGAAACTTTAAGGCTGATAAATTTCGCCTGAATTTGTATTCATTGTACTCTGAGAATAATAGTCTAGTGAGCATGAGTTGTGTTGTCGATTCCTATTGATAAGTAGTTAGCACTTATCGTACTTGTTAATTCAATTGAACCTTTGGTTCATGTTGATATAGTATGTCCCTTTGATTCTTGCTGAACTAATTGCGATATTTGGTAAATCTTCTGATGCGCAGTTTGTTTTATTCCTGTGCGTGACTCATTATAGAAAAGCGAAATTCGGATAAATAGGTTTTCTCAAATATTTTCGACTGACGTTTGCATTCATATTCATCTAGACAACATGTTATATCATTCATAAAAACAACAACGTGTCAAGCCAGTTCCAAAGGCCACTGGACTGGCAATCGGCATGCAATTTTTAGTGTCACGCTTACTATTTCCTGATAGACTTATCTTCACGCACACATCCGTTTTGCCACATTCATTACGTAGGTCCACTTAGCTAGCATAGATCTGTCATTTTAAGTCCGATATCTTGTCAATACTCAAAGTGATATTTAATTGGAATTGATGCTGTTCAATAAGGAAGAAGCCAAGGTCCGTAGATGGATTGCATTTACCTTATAATACATTATTTTGATTATGCCAGCAACAAAGTCAATTATGTGCTGTCATAGTATTCTAATTTTAATTTATATGTTTCAATGTGATACGGTACGCAACTTCAACTTGATTCCACCTATTAGCTTCTACGCTTAAGATTCCGTTTAGAATATATTATCCTATTTGTAGTCTAATTAAGAAGATAATTAGTAACTGTAAGCACTGTTCAGCAAACTTAGATCGGAAGCCATGCAAATGAAATACTAATAGTTCAGATTTATACATATTTTAGAACTAGCTGATAAATGTATTTTAAAATGTTTAAATAACTATCTTTACAGGTATGTTGTCAAGGATTTTCTTAAATACCACCTGTTAAAACATGTCTAAGTGTTTAAAATGATTAATGTATTCAGAATTCTTGTTTAAATTTCATCGTTCACAGTGTTCGTAAAACTTTCACATTATAGCATATTATACAATAGCATCATAATACTGCAGGTGAAATCGGCGACACGTATTGAAAAAATGTTTGTCTGAATGATTGGTCAGTTGGAGTTTAGCGGTTTTGTCGTAGTGCTTTTTACTAACTAATAGCTCGTTGTCAACTTTTTAACATGTGCCTTCAGACATTGCAAACTTCAGCTTATTATTTTATTAAGTTTCAATGGTTAATGCATACGTGGAACATAGGTATTGCAACGCTTGTATGTGAGATGATGCGAATTCATTTACATGCACATGATTCAATCAAACAGGTATACATAATTAATTAAATCAAGGTTACGATCTTGATATAAATACCCGTCTTATTGTATGCATACATTTTTCAGTATAAACTAAGCATTGTGTTTCTGTAGGAAAGGCAATTCATCCAGTAGACCAGTTTCTTCATTATTGGGAACTCATCACGTACTGTCCAGAAACATTAGTTAATTATACGAAAGTTTTTCTTGAAATGTCATGCAAAGGACTCAGCAACTGCCTTTTAAAAGGATCAAAGCTCTGGTATAAGTTATTGATCAGAATGGTCAATGCGTATGCGTGAGGCATTGATCCCATTAGACGAATTGGAATAATTGAGGTAGCAATTAAACAATAATTTTATATATATATATATATATATATATATATATATATATATATGTGTGTGTGTGTGTGTGTGTGTGGCGAAAGCTACAAACAGTTAATGTTCGTGACTGCATATAAATTTTGCAGCCGACATTTCCAGTCAAGTACAATGTATGTGAGACTACTAGACGTGAGAGCCGCATATCTAGTTTTGCTTTCCATATTTATGCAATGCGGTTTGATCCTTGCTAGTCAGTTTGCCGTCGTACTCTGATGATGTTCATGGAAGGTCGAAACGCGGCAGTGCGTTGCGGCTGGCGGTAGTTTTGTTATTTTGTGCGACGACTGATTAAATAGATTTGGATTGGTGTTTACTTCAAACATGCAAATTTTATTTAAAGATAAATAATTTATGTAGCAACCAATTATTTCGCCATTGTTCTGAGGTTGGATGGATTGTCTTCAAATCATACGTGGTCTACAAATTATCATGTATGAGCGGTAGCATATATGATGGACGTACGAAAATCAATTGACCAACAGAATCCAGCAACATTTACCCCATAAATTGATTAATCAAGGCCTGACATCGACAGGAAAATCAACTATCTCCAAGGAAAAATGTGAAACGGGGCATCCAGCCAATTTGACGAATTTCCAAATTCTACATAAAGCGAAGTCTGAAAAATTACTCTATATATACGGAGCTTTTTATATAAAACAACAAGCAACCAGCCTAAATATTCAAAAGTTTCACCGACATGGCATTTAAATTAACCGACCACAAATCGCACAACTCAACAACACTTTTCCAGTATCCAGGCAGGCCCGAACGCCCACTAGACCAGCCTCAAAGAACATTCTATCGGGTTGCAACTAACTGGAGAAGAAAAACGTCACAAACGGAATCACTACCATCGTTAAAAGTGTCAGATATTGCACAACAATATGAGCGATTTGAACTTCTATCCGCTCACTCTGCTCTGTTATAAAGGAGACAAATTTAAACTGAAGAACTAGGCAGACCAAAACACACCACATGGGGGAAATATTCGTACACGTGACAGCGAACCAAGCGAGCACTTTGTCAAAACTCAATCTATCAATACTATAATGACCAGATTTCAAAAATCACAGTTCAATACAATGGGAATAACCCATACATGCACCCAGACACATACGCAAATGCACTTATGAATCAACCAAAGAAAGGAATTGAAGTAAAACTGAAAAATCAGACAAGTTGCCACACACAAGAAAATGAGAACCCAGGATGTATATAAATGAAAAGTTGGAAAGTTTAGCTGAGTATTCCGGTAATAAAACGACCATTATCCACTTTGCTATTATGTGTTTTATCTTCATCATAAATAATATACTTTGTGATATTTGAAGGCAATGGATATTATATATATATATATATATATATATATATATATATATATATATATATATATATATATATATAGGATTGAAGTTTGATTGCATTATTACGATTATGTATATTCTGTCAGTTTAAGCAAAATTTTGTATAAAGTAGAAAAGGCGAATAATCCAATAGATTGATTTTGTCCGTATTGAAGACTCATCAAATACTTATCTGAATTTGCCGTGACATATATTCGAGCTGGAGCTCATTAATTTCTGAGTCTGTCACTCTTCTGCCGCATTCCTTCCACGTCCTTTACGCAATCTTCAGTTATATACCACTTTGTTCAGATTAGCCTTTCCTTTAGGTGGAGCCTGCTTAGCATCTTTTTCGATTTGAAGCTCTGGCTAGCTACCCACGCTCTGCCATTACCATCCATCTGGGCATGGACAGTTGATGACTACTAGAATCCAAATCAAGTGGACCCTGATTTTGGCTTCAGTCACGACAATTTGGGCAGGTACTTGACGATTTCCCATTCAGAACGAAACCAGTCGACTGGATTAATTGCCTTTCCTTTCCTGTTTCATTTTAAGTTTACAATAACAACGTGCATTAATGTAAATCCTGCAATTAATCTTGAATTCCATTTTCGTTCCATATGTGGTATGATGTCTGTTCATTAATGGCATATCGAGGGTGGCTAATCAGAACTTTATGTCGAATGAGATGCTAAACAGATTCCATCTGCAAGGCAGGCTAACCAAAACCTTATTTGTTATCTAGCTAAATGCGTGGTAAAAATGGCGCAGTAGATGACTGCAAGACTCCGAAGCAAATGTGCCCCGTTCGCTGAAATTATTGCAAGTACTTGACGATTCAGCAGAAGGAAAGAAACCGGTCAATTTTTTATTTGCTTTTGCTACCTTTTTCAGTGTTTAGTCTATACCAGAATATATATATATACATATATATATATATATATATATATATATATATATATATATATATATAGTGTATGTGTGTGTGTGTGTTTTTATGAATTGGAGGCCTAGTGCTCATTTACATCTTACACATAGCTTTGATTTTCCTGTCTATGTGGCTGTGGTTAATGTGTATTTTATTCCGGTTTAATGTTGTGTTGCAATTATTTAAGGTATACTAAAGCTGTTTTCCTTCTCACTTCGCTGCTTCTGAATTAATTTAAATCATAAAGTAGAATAACGGCCATCACTAAACGCATTTGTTAGTGGCATAAATCTTCCTGTTCTTGTTGAATTTTCATTAAAATTGTGTTTCTAAATCAATTATTTCGTTACTCTTTATGCCTTTACTATTGTTGCATGTGGTTTTGTTAGTTTCTGATTTGCGCATTTCTGAAGTTTAATCGAGCTACAGGTGAAGTCAATCTGAAATGCATGTAGTTTATCATAACGTATGTTGAAACATTGGTTATGTAATTGACCATTAGCACTCACATAGTAGCTCCCTGATAGCGATACGTTTCAGTCTTCACTGTTCCTATGTATGAATTCCTCATTTTTACAACAGTTTTGATTGAAATTGGTATACTTTTAGACGGTGGTATATCAGTGCACACGATTTCTACAACACAAGTAGTTAAGTACTTTCAAATTCTTAATAGTTGCAAGCACTGTTGCAAACAATGCAAGTCGCGATGCAGATACCCCTAAATTTTGTCACGCAATTCATATCGAATATCATCGACAAGCTTGCTTAGACGTACAGTCTAGCAATAACGGTCTTCGATCGAATTTGTTCTATTGTCTCTAAATGGAACCAATAAGGGGTTTGCGGCAGCTCATTTTTGCGAATTTGGAGTAATATATTAGTCTATTCTAAGTTTACAGGTGTTGGTGTAGTCTCCGCCCTCATTAAGTGGGCATTGGCATTCCAATTAACTTTCTAGATACTGCGCTCAATACCCACAATATATTTCGTCAGAAAATGTGGATCTGTTGAACGATACGTCTCCTCAACATATGTGTAGCAAAGCCAATTAGATACAAAGTCTTCGGAAATGCGACTTCAACTCCAACTCACTATATATAATATCATGCCTCAAATGGACACCAAAATTGAGAATAACAACCAATTATAGGCACATTTTACTTCAGAAAAGCCCCATAATCTGGTCCGGATCGACATCAGCTATCACATTTCGTGGCAATCATGACATCTTTCTATAAAATTGTAAATATTTATGCATTCTTTGCTGCAGAGGACTAATATATATTCAATTATATATTGTGTATTATTAACCTAACAACAATTTGTTTCAAATAGCACCAGAACGATATGTCAAAGACAGAATAAACAAAAGGTATAACAGCATGTACACATTTGTTTCGTGTGTGTCGGAAACTTGTAAATAGAATTCGGCACTGTACCCAATACCCACTATATAATTGGTCAAGACGCATGTGGCAGTTTGGCATATGCTTATTCAAACAGTAATAGAGTCTTTTCTTTAAATCTAGTTTTCGAGATTGAATTAAACACCAATCCTATTTTATTTAACCAGACATCAAGCAACATAGCAGAAATACCGGCAGTCACAACGCACTGACGCGTTTCTACCTTCCATGATCATCATCAGAGACCGACGTCAAACTGACTAGCGATGACCAAACAGCGATGCAAATATATGGAAAGCAAAATTGAATATGCGGCTCTCACTTCTAGTAGTCTCGCGTACATTGTACTTGACTGGAAAAGTCGGCTGCACAATTTCTATGCATTCACGAACATTAACTTTTTTGCAGCTTTCGCCACATATATGTATAGATAATACAATTAAACAATCATTAATTGCGCGGGTAGTGGTAAAGATTCTTTAAACCAAGTCTACGAGCTTGAAGAAAAAACCAATCCCGTTGTATTTAACCAGTCGTCGAATAACATACAAATACTGCCGTCAATCACACGCAAGACTGTTTGAAGTGAGAGTTGCTTTCCATATATATGCAATGCGGATCGATCTTCGTTAGTCAGTTTACCGTCAAACCGATGATCATCATGGAAGGTCGAAATGTGTCAGTGCGTGTGACGCGGTAGTTCTACTATGTTGTTCGACGACTAGTTAAATACAATAGGATTGGTGTTTACTTCAAGTTCGCAGACTTAAAGTTGTATTACCAAAGACTTTGTATGACTTTGACTTCATTATTTCATAAACACACACGAAACGCATGTGTACATGAGATTAAATCTTTTTGTGCTGATTTTGGCACATTTTTCTGGCGCTATTTTTACAAAATTGTTATTAGATACGCAACACCTAATACACAATTGCACTTATTTTAGCTCTCCGCAACAAAGTTTTTACAACTTTCTAGAGGGTATTGTGTTTTTTGGTGCTAACATGTTATTGCTCCCACTGAGGCATGACTGAAGAGCTTGAGATACGCAAACGACCAGCTTATATATAATTACGATTAGGAACGCGATCCGTGGACCAAATTCACACAATTCGTCGCCTACATAAATATTGCGACATCGTGTCTTTTTTGTACTAATCGATTTCTTTCAACTGGGTGGTATGCAATATGATATAAAAATCGAATGTAAGCATGACGCCTTGACTAGAACTGTTTTATTTCTTGAAATCTTACACGCGTTTCCTGAGTTTTATTAAGTAATATAAACAATTTTATTCTAAAATCCTTGCAAAATTATTCAGAGTAGATATCGATAGTAAAGGTTATCTTGTTGATTCCTTATATAATAACTAATCCTCGCTCACGGTAGATTTCCATTGCCTGTCCTCAGAAATGGTTCAATTAGTATTATCTAAAGCCGAAGCACATAAATGGTAACTATTGTCAGTAGCTGCAGAGAACATTTTGTGATACTATGTTTCATTTCGGGACCGCGTTGCTCCACCTTTGATTTACAGTGGCATCGCACAGATTAGCCTCTAGTCATTTTTAGCCTTATAGGCCACGAAATATTTGATCCACGTGTCAGCTGTCCTCCTTATTGTCGACGAATCGGGAAAGTTGATCGACAGTAATTTTGGGAGCTGATGCCTTTGGTCGTTTTTAATTGTGCGCCAGTCTTCCCTGTTGCTATCTACAAAGAAGGCTGGCCGCGCCGGTTAGAGCACTGCTTGAGGTGGCTAACGTGACACGATTAGAGGACAGATAGGCTAGAAAACTGTAAGACCAATACTGTAGTGGATGGATACTATTACCTGTAATATGGGTCAATTAATTATTCGGCTTCGAAGTCTTAATGGCCATCAATTATGAGTAGAATGAACTGATTAATAATTCTCAGTGGCTATATCCTTCTACCATGCCTATAGCATAGGAGACATTCTTTCCAATTATGTCATAATTTAAAATTTTTTCAGGTTGACAAAATTGTATATATATATTGTTGATGTTTACTTTGCTTGACACATTTTCATCGAAACCTTTGATAAATTTAAAGCTAAACGTATGTATTTTTATTTATTCCTGACTTTAATTAAGTATATTAATTTAAATAATAACATTCATTGTACTACTATCGCTCATAAGCAATTTGCTGTAAGCACACTCATAAAAGTTGAAGCTTGCATGCATAAAACTGTTCGGCTTCTTTGCTTTTCCAATATACGGCAATTATTTTCGCCTATATACTTGTATTGGAATAGTTGTGACCTTCAAACGACTGTGCTTGAAATACAAACTTGTAGAGTGAACAAGGTTATCTGGGCATAAATGATTTTCTAAAATCCACTCGTTTCGTTTTTTTATCGACTAGCTATTAATTTGACTCTTTTTTTCTGTTTGATTTTTCATTCGCCTAGTACTAGTTGCAGTAAGTATGCCCTTAAAAGGTTAATCGATTAGGGAAGCAGTAATATCCTGATTTCAAGCAGCTGAATAAATATGTTGGTGTTGGTGTTTGTGTTGGCGTTTTTATACCTTTTGTCTAATTGTTTGGCTCGTTCGATAGTGTTTTCCTAAACTTCCTTCTTTGTGCGACTCCATTCGACAATTGATTGGGAGTCTGGCATCATTTTCTAAGAACTTGTTTGTATATTGCATTAAAATTAAATTACAGGAATAGTACAGTGTTTTTAACGGTATTTTACTGCTCCGACTGATATAACTTTGAAACTGAAGCGCGTCGATTCTTGCCGTTGCTAGAAAATGTCATCTACCACAGGCAAGAACATTATGACGCGAAATCCAATTGCTCCGCTCAGTAATTGGCATCAAAAATACCTTACGTACTGTTTTTCGAATGAAGTAGCCAACTTAGGAATTTTGGTAAAAAGCATATGCCGGGAGTTTCTATTTTAGCACTCTCGTCTTAGCGTTATTGAAGTTGTAGTAAAATATTACCCTCTAATTGATTCTTTTAAATGATTTCTGGATCGTTTTGTCCATTTTTTACTACACTCTATAATCATAAAGTGCATAGATATTAAAGCTACCTATGCAGAGAGCCTTTGAAACGACTTGGATTTATGATCGAAATAATTCAGCTTTTGATAAAACTTTCGAAAACCAGTAAAAGCCTCTATGAGTCCGTTGTCCGTATAATCGCCTCTAATCTATTCTATTACCATATATCGCTATAACTCGTATAAGTTAGCACGGCTGACGACATTTTCATTTAGCATAGTCAATTGTAGCTCCCGATTTGCTATTTACTTGTGACGTTTGGTTTTATTCTTTTATACCTGTGAAAGTTAACATATAGATAGCATTAGCCACACATTTTTATTAGTCAGCGCTGAATGTTTTTGGCCTTTGACTACACATTCTCTTATGAATGTCCGTAAATATCAAAAGTTAGCCCTATCGGTTTTTCGGTACCCCAAAATTTTATCATCGTTGATTTACGGAATTCTTATAAGCTTAATCTTGCCGCGCTTTAAATCGACTATCTGTAATTATCAGTGTTGAATTTGGATGCGCGTTCATCTTTGGTGACCACGAAGCCGCTTTTCTTTGCAGTTGCTGCTCTGGATAAAATGCGAAAAGCCAAACTTTTATGTTAACGTCTTGAACCGCACATAGAGTGCGTTGAAGCACTCTTTGATGTAGCGAAACTAGATGAATGTGCTTCTCTCCAACGGGCTAAATTAATAAGTATCCCAAATTTCTACTGAATGCAAATGCGAACAATGAATATTTATATTTTTGTGTATGTTAATTCTAGTACCTAAACGTAGCAAATGCAAGTTAATGTAATCCATCTTGTATATCGTTGTATTGTTTTTGTTAATTTACTTCTCAGTAGTAGCAAGGATTTCCCGTGGTATAAATCCAAATCCGTACCACTTGGTTAAGATCCATACGCATTGAACGCACGAACTACGTGAAATTCGATGTTTTACATGAACTTTATTTGATCAGTTTGCTTATACACACCCGCATATATATATATATATAATTGATATAGTTCACATACTTTTCCTTAATCCTTAGCCGAACATTTCACTGGCTTCGATAAAATCTTTTCCGACTCCGCCCTCGGATCATGCAGTGACGGCACTGGATATAATGATGTCTTCAACTTGTGTACAGCCAATTTCTTCGCTTCAATTACTCAAGGAACATCAAACAAAGAAATCAATGCAGCAAACTCAAATTCTACCAATGCGATACAGATCACAGACACCGGGTCCCGAGTTGGGACGGCAAATTGAGGTCGACCAGCTGACTAGTGGTCTGGTATGTTGAATCTCATATTTTTCGTTATACTTTATATTTGCTGGATTGCGTTTAGCATCTTAACTGAGCGCAGTTCTTTTTCAGTGTCTCCGATTTCATGGATGCATATAATTAGCATGTATGAATTGATGAAATCGGAATTTCAGCCAATGAGTATATATCAAAGCCTACATGGTTAATTGAGACATTCTCGAAATAAAATCATTTACAATATGAATATAAAAGAAGCATAACTAAATATCGTTCTGCATACGAAACTAAAATTACGATGGCAAGTTGTTAATTTGGCCTTTGCCGGTGTCAGACTAATTTTTTCCACCTACCATGTGAAATGCACTAATTTAGAGTGACCTCACTGTTAATGGAGGGGACCAAAGTCAGACAAATGCTAAATTACTATTCAACCACTGTCATTTAACTTAATTGATTGTACAATTGTGTTTAATAATATGTAACCGAATATCGAACAGTTATACACGCACATACGTTAGGCACACTTACCGATTTGAACCTCAGTTATGAGACTACACAATTATAACTAAAAATGAAACAGTTTAACTGAAATCTCATACTTTCATTTTGGGTTTAATTTATAACTTGTGATGACCTGTTGACTTGACAAAGATATCAGAAATTGAGTCTCGAAAACTCTCCGAAGACAAGAATAACTGAGTACAATCGCTTGTTAATCAAGAAAGAATCAGTTAATGTTGAAATACCCAGGTGCCAGTAAGTTAATTCTTTTTTCCAGTACCAGTTAGTCAACTTAGGACCAGGATTATTTGCCAAAGTCAAGATGAGCAAAACAGATGTATAGACGGTACAATTTCATGTATATTTTTTTATTCACTCTGCCTCATCAAAAAGTATTTATCAATACTGTAACGCCTATATTTTGAGACTGATAACATAATCGTTTAAAAAGATACTACCTCCATTATTGCTGAGAATATCAACTTTCTAAATTGGCAAAAGTCTTATAGTTGAGCTTCCATCGAATATCATCGTTCAAATCAAGAAGTCTTTAAACCAAACATAAATTATATATTTATGCTTTATACAAAAACTTAAGTTCTTTAAATCAGGACCACGAGCTATAAGTAAACACCAATCCCATTGTATTTAACCAGTCGTCGAACAATAAATCAAAACTATCGCCAGTCGCGTGCGGTTAAACTATGATCGGAAGGTATAATCTCACGTGCACATTCGTTTCGTTCTTACGGGCGACCCATCAGTAATAGCCGGTACTACGCCCTATATCCCATTGTATATTTGGTCAATAAATGTATGACAATTAGACGGTACAATATACAAATGTTTATATAAGAAGTAGAGTATGGATTTTCTGGAGTAGCAGGTTTTCACAAGTAGTTGTAGTTCTCACTTTTATTAAAATTTAGCATAGTTTGAAATCCAATGTGTTTGTATCATGTACCGACTAAGCAATCATAGGGTTGGTACCATTTACTGACTCGAAATACACGGTGTCGATACACATTAAAAGCTTTGTATATATTACATATAGCGAGTTGACTTTTAAGTCGTGTTGTCGAAACTTTATATGAAAGTAATTTTAATACTGCTTGACAACACATTCGTATAGGAGATTGTACCGTCCGATCGTCCCACATTTCTCACTCAAATATATAGTGAGTATAGTGCTTAGTACTGACTGCTCATAATGAGTCATCAGAAAGCAAGAAGCGAATGTGCACATGAGAGTATACTTTCCGTTCATTCTGGCTTTAGATTATCCTTCTGATTCTATTTGAACTAATTTGTTACTAGGCTGCGATTTCCGTACGCCGGTTGTCGCTTTGCACTATCAGTTTCGCAAAGATACGATTGATCCCCATTTCCAAGTACGCATCTGTTTTGTCTTCGATCAGGCTGTGTGCGTATTCGTTCCTTTCTTCCGAAGGCCTCAACATCGTTCATACTAACCATTGGAAATGAGCTGCCATTCAATCTTCGTTGACTGGAAAAATTTCGGGGCCTACTTTCCGGCTCCATCATCAGGCCACTATACACAGCACAATACTCACAATAGCAAATTTAAGCAAATGTCTGCTATTGTGAATATTGTACTGTGTATGTGTGATTAGAGGCCTGATGATGATATGGGAAATGCTGTTCCGAAACGTCGCTAGTCAGCGAAGATTAGATCGTGCCTCATTTCCAGTGGTAAGTATGAACATTTTCTTAAATCTGCTATTGTGAGTATTGTGCTGTGTATAGTGGCCTGATGATGGAGCCGGAAAGTAGGCCCCGAAACGTTGCCAGTCAACGAAGATTGGATCGCACCTCATTTCCAGTGGTTAGTATGAACGATGTTGAAGCCTTCGGAAGAAAGGGACGAATACGCATCCAGCCTGATCGAAGACAAAACAGATGCGTACTTGGAAATGGGGATCAATCGGATCTTTGCGAAACTGGTAGTGCAAAACGACAACCCGCGTACACAAACGCGGCCTTGCAGCATATAAAGCTAGCACGCCGCAAAATTTCAAAGGATACTTTTTTACTAGATGCGCGACGCTCAGTACACAATTGCATATATATTATTTCTTCACAACAAACAGTATCTAACTGTGCAACATCCTGTTGCAAATGGATTTTGCTCTTCTAAAAGCTTTAACATTATTTGAATTTTGCATATCAAATAGGGAGCTGTGATTATTCTGCACGAATACCTAATTAGTCATGATAAATTTGTGAGGCAATTTCTTCGAAAATCTGGAGGCTTTTCGCCGTGCCTTGCTTGTTTTGTCAAGTTAGGGAAACCGTTACTTTTGCCGAATGATTAGCTCAGTGAAGCGCTTACGCGTCCTGTTCCCCATGTTACTGAGGCATTTTCGTTGGATTGATCCGACCACAAGGTACTGTATCATAATTTTCGTGGCTTGGTGCTATAATTTGCAATACTGTCTATTTCACTAGCTTGTCCAGAACGCACACTGTCTGTTGTAAAATAGGGAGAGCAAACATGCGATAATCTAGCGGAGAACAGAGTCGATTGCACGTCTGGTTTATGAGCTTACCTGGAATCAATCGTGTCATACAAAACACTGCAGCCAAGCTGATAATTTATAGAAATGTGTACTTTGCTTGTACATTGACATGAAATATCTTCCTTTTAAAATATTTTTTTAGTATAGGCTTTAAACGTATAAAAATGTTTTAAATTATATATATATATATATATATATATATATATATATATATATATATATATACCTTCGTATTTATTTTTCATTCTTTTGATTATATTTTGTCTTACCCCTACTTAAAAATTTCCCTGAACTTTTTCATTAGTCTCTTACAAGCCTAGATGTTACGCGCAATCAAATTGGAAAAAGCACGAACCAGCTATCTAGTTCGCAAAAATTGCCAGATAAAAACGACGATAATTTACACAAAATTATAGGAGATGGTTGTATTGCTGTTGACGACAAGAAGAAGGGAGCTTTACCAGTGATCACCACGGATTCTGCGTATCTCCGACTTCAGTGCCGCAGTGAAGGCGAGTCGCTGCACTGTGCTGGCCTAGCTGTTGACAATTTAGAAGATGGATTCGGCTGTCAGACTAACCTTCTCAGTGGTCACTATCATGCACAAATACCTTTTCCTATGCAGGATATTTACGAAAGCCTTGAGCCTTCGTCGTCAGGAAGTGGTGGTCTGTTAAAGTTAGGCACAGAGGGGTCTGCAGACTTACAATACATCAATAGTGGTAAGTGGTTTTGATCTATGGTGTAATATGTTTTTTTAAATAAATTATACTATCATATATTTAACTATTATGAATCTTTTAATTGTTTTAAATATTCTTTCATACTTCGTCTATCATAGTTTTTTTCCGTGGGAAATTGTTTGAATGTGATTGAGATGACAAAGTTTACTATGACCATGCATGTTCTCTTGTTGACCACTTCGTCGGTGTTAGATCTTGTGGGCCAATGGCAACCGTGTCCAATACGTCGTTTCGCAGTGCCTAAGCAATTGGGCAGTCCACATTAAAATGAAAATGACAAGTGACTACGTGATTCAGCTACGTGTTACACTTATGAAAAACAATCAACTTGGTGATTGTAATAAGTAAGAAGCTGCTATACTTTTTATTTATCAGCTTATCAAATTCAGCGAACAACGCCAGGCGCTTTCGCAAATTGGCTTGCCAGGCTTCTTTTGGACATTTTATGAGCATTACATAATCCTGTATACAATAATAACGACGATACATCTGTCATTGATGCACAGCGTATGGCCTCGCTTAGCCTTGCCTAGCTCGTGCAAATTTCAAACATCGCAACAAATAAAACTGATGATTGGATATCGGTCAATGAATCATTAATTCAAGGCAAGAAATTGGTTTAAATTTTTCAAAGACAGTGATGGAAGCAATCTGATTTCACTAAAAGGCGGCTTCACACCGAATCAACTTTTATCGTTGTTTAGTTTAAGCACATTTATGTTTCTAGTGGCAATAGACCGTAATGAGTTCTGCATGCACAATGGCGACGTTGCCAGTTGCGAGGGGGTATTTGTTTCGTTCGGTCTACTCATTACAACCAAAAGTTTATCTGCTTATCAAAACAACGTCTGAACTTCTAGTTCAGCACTCTTCTCCAATAATCTCGCTTCGTCAGGCATGACAACTATAGCATTGTAAGACACCTCGTATTTTGAGCCAAATCAGATTTACCAAGAGCTTTTTACAGAACTAGTTTTGGACCGATTGGGCCATTTGTGCTTTGGCATCCACATTTATAACCAACACAAAGGGCGAGGTCGCATCTGTAACCTTAATCGACTCTATTACAAAATATATGAGTCTTCTTGTTACGTAAAGTTCCTATGTCTATCATCTTATATATATATATATATATATATATATATATATATATGATATATATATATATATATATATAAAGTAAAAATTGAAATAAATTAGCAAAGACAATTCATCAAGTAGTCCAGTTTCTACCTTATTTGAAACTCGTCAAGTAATTGTCAGATCTTGTCACGACCGGGGCTCGAACCGGTGCATATTTACTTTAGTCTTTCTTTCACCATAGTGCCACCCCTTTCACATGATAGACACTTTTTATTTATTTACCAACGTATGGTTTGGTTAGCCTCTCCTTCAAGTGGAGTCATCTTAGAATCTCCTTCAACCTAAAGGTCTAACTAGTCACCCTCGATCTGTCATTGTAGAATAGACACCATGTCAATTGAAGGTTTGATATTGAATAAAGTTATATATTTATCACTCTCCAAGGTAGTTTAAATATTTATAATTATAGATAATATTGCATTTTGTAGAATGGTGTTGACTTATTTTATTTTGCGTTGTAGAGTATCGATTAATCTGTTGATGAATAACTTCTTCTAATATATAATTGGCAGTTGTAAAAACGAAAGTATATATAAACATTTGTCATAAGACAATTTAAACGTTGAATTCTATTAGCCATTCGAGACGAAGTTAAATTTTTTTTCCTTTTCCAATAATTAGTGCAACCAATTTTGTTTAAAAGGAGTAATTCATCGTGCCTGCAATTGCACATTTACCTTGGCCTTTGGTTGCCTTGTAAGGTTAAATTTATCCATTTCTCCATTTTGGTATTCGAAATCATTCGGAACTAATTGCCGTCTATCTTCTTCAGTCGGCAATTCTTCATACCGTTCGTGAACATTTATACGTTTGCTGTCAGTTCAAACTAAGTATTGGAAAATACATAAATTGCTATTAAACAATCATTGATTGCGCGGGTGGTGGTAACAATTTTTTAAATGTAGTTTGCGAACTTGAATTAAATACTAATCAAATTGTATTTAACCAGTCGTCGAACAACATAGCAAGACTGCCGTCAATCATACTTATTGACGCGTCCCGATCTTCCCATATATGTGACGAAAGCTGCAATCAGTTAATGTTCATGACTGTATAAAAATTGTGCAGCCGATATTTCCAGACACGTACAGTATGTGTGAGATTACTAGATGTGGAAGCTGCATATCCAATATTGCTTTTCATAAATATGCATTGCGGTTTGTCCCTCGCTAGTCAGTTTTCCGTCGTGTTCTGATGATGATCATGGAAGGTCGAGGCGCTTCAGTACGTGTGATTGACGGTAGTTTTGTTATATTTTTCGACGACTGGTTAACTACAATGAGATTGGTTTTTTTTCGAACTCGCAAACTTGATTTAAAGAATATCCATTGCTAGTCATCAAGTTGACCGGTTTTGTCAATTTCGGGCACCCATGAAATACTTGCCAGAAAAGATATATATATATTGTGTGTGTTTGTGTGTGCATGTGTGACTGAAAAAGAGAGAGAGTACATGATGTCATTTCTATTGGAATTTTAAAAGAAAATTCTTTTCTATTTTGTTTGGAAAGTGTGCTGATCAGTCTTCTGTAATTATCCTAGAATACTTTCTTTTCTCTTTCGAACACAATTGTTTATCAGTTATCTTAGTTTTTTTATTTTAACTTATTGCTATTTTGCGTCCGTGTATCGAAACTGACGAAGCAATTTTCTCCGAAATTATTATCTTCACAGCAAATTCCTCTAGAATGCCCACTTCTTTCCACTTTTTTGTCAAATCTTTAGATGGGAATCATTATGACCCTGTTACGGCGGCCACTGGTGTAGAATAGCTTTTGCTAGTCTATCTCTGTGCTACTGTTATTTGGTATTAATGAAATTAAAGTCACAGATGACCATGATAGAAATCCTTGATGATGGCATACTGATTATTCACACACTATATAGACACATGCAATGAACTGTTCAATGAATGGTGTCTTAATACTGAGGAAGGAGTATTTTTATAAAGGCACAATTGGAATAAAAAATAATAAGGACTAATGAACAGGATAAACTTCTAGAAGTATTTAAAGATAACAGCAAATGCTGGTACCGGTCACATTTCGCCTAGCTATGCCGAAACAAACAGTTCCGGAATATTGTTTTTCTGTCTAATTCATGCTTTAAGGAAGCGTCAATATCAATATTAGATTGATTCAGCGTTAATGATAAACTTTTCAACAAATGAACTTGCACAAAAATAAAGCGGGTCGGATCAGTGTCATAGTTACTAGTGCTAAATTATAAAACCAATACCAATGGTGACCATAAAAAGGTCGGGTTACTTTTTTATATATATATATATATATATATATATATATATATATATATATATATATATATATATATATGAAAAACCAGATTTCCATGGTTTACGCCTGTCGTTATGTCTATTTAAAAGGAATGCAATTTTACATGTTGCCCTACATATTCACGAGGAATTTAGCTAAAGAACATCAATGCTTCTGAAGTTGATTTTTCTTTGCCACAATAATAGCCGGTCCGAAGTTATTTTCCGGAAAACTGATGATCTTGACCAACATGGAAGCTAGATACTTTCTTTATCTTAATAGTCATAATTTATATGCTCTTTATATAAAAGCGCGTGGAACTATGAGAGGTTGAGATGATTAAACGAACATTGATTGCTTGGGCGGCGATCACAGTTGGCAAATTTAGGTTGATAACTTAATATAAACACCAGTCCCATTATGTACATACATTCATCAGTTTAAACTAAGAATTGTATAGTGGAGAAAAGTCAATTCATCCAGTACACCGGTTTCGTCCTTATTGAGAACTCATCACGTATTGGCCAAAGTTTGCCGCGGAAAGGGCTCGAACCTGGGCACGTCTGCTTCGGAATCTGGTGCTCTATCCATTGAGCCACACTGCCACACGTTAGGCGCAATTTTCAATTACATAAAGCGACAAATTCCGAAAAAGATGTGCACAGGTTCGAGCCCTGTTCGCGGAAAATTCTAGAGAGCACGTGAATAGTTACCAATAAGGACGATGACGGTCTGCTGGGTGAATTGCCTATTCGACATTATGAAAGTCATATTTTATTGACAAATGTATGTACATAATGGGCCTGGCGTTATATCCAGATCGCAAACTTGATTTAATGAAGGTTGTGATGATACTTCTGATGCGCTTAAGGGCTATTCGCGGCACTCATTGGCGGCAAACACTGAAGTGCTATGGTTCTAGTTTTTTATATAGTTAACGATCAGTCATTTTCAAAAATAATTGTTTACAGTTATCTACAACTTTTTTCTTTTTGTTAGCTAAACCTCAATTGCCTCGAATCGTTTTGCATCTTGTTCTATTTAGACGTAATTACGACGATGAAACACATCGAATATTGAATATAGGTATAGACTTCATCATTCTCACATTGTTTTCCTTCACTGGACCTTCAAAGTTTCCGATTATTCAGATTACTTGCTGTATCTTCATGAAACTGTCCATTGTGTTACATTACGAGCGTCATCTGGCACTCTTTTTCCATTCTTTTCTTGTATCCATTCTTATCTTTAATTTGTGGACAAAATATATCCTATTCAAGGTCACTGACAATCAGAAAATTAAACACCAATCCCATTGTATTTAACCAGTCGTCGAACAACATAACAAAACTACCGCCAGCCGCAACGCACTGACGCGTTTCGACCTTCCATGATCATCATCAGAGTACGACGGCAAACTGACTATCGAGGATCAAACCGCATTGAATATATATGGAAATCAAATTTAGATATGCGGCTCTCACCTCTAGCAGTCTCGCATACATTGAACTTGACTGGAAATGTCGGCTACACAATTTCTATGCAGTCACGAACATTAACTGTTTGCAGCTTTCGCCACATATACATATATAGGCAATACAATTTAACAATAATTGATTGCGCGGGTGGTGGTAACAATTCTTTAAATCAAGTTTGCGAGCTTGAAGTAAACACCAATCCCATTGTATTTAACCAGTCGTCGAACAACATAACAAAACTACCGCCAGCCGCAACGCACTGACGCGTTTCGACCTTCCATGATCATCATCAGAGTACGACGGCAAACTGACTATCGATGATCAAACCGCATTGCATATATATGGAAAGCAAAATTAGATATGCGGTTCTCACCTCTAGCAGTCTTGCATACATTGTACTTGACTGGAAATGTCGGCTGCACAATTTCTATGCAGTCACGAACATTAACTGTTTGTAGCTTTCGCCACATATACATATATAGGCAATACAATTTAACAATAATTGATTGCGCGGGTGGTGGTAACAATTCTTTAAATCAAGTTTGCTAGCTTGAAGTAAACACCAATCCCATTGTATTTAACCAGTCGTCGAACAGCATAACAAAACTACCGCCAGTCGAAACGCACTGACGCGTTTCGACCTTCCATGATCATCATCAGAGTACGACGATAGATAGAAAGGTAGCCGGATAGACAGTGTGGACGTTCACGTGTCTTTGTTTATTATCGTGTGTCGGTTAAGCCTAAACATATTCTGTAGGCTGGCTTTTGGTATGGGAGGACTCTTGTTTTGCTTGCTAAAAATCGTTTTTATACCCGTCGGACTGCAGCAGCGCGATAGTCATAGTTCTTCCATCTGGAAGACCAGAACTGTTTTGAGCACACAACAAGGGGTCTCATTATAGCCTAACACACAGCAAAATGCGATTATTCCCCCGTTGCATTTTATGAGTTATTCTTCCGATATGGTGTTGCCTTTGAGCTTTCCTGTGTGACAGCAAATTTCTAACTTGACTAAAGTAATATAGCCTCTCTTTTGTCTCGTGCTTAATTTCGCGTAGAAAAGTCAATCTTGGGATTCTCTTGCGTAGGCATTCTTACTCTTAGCCATTACACTATTTTCGCCTCAATTCTTGAACAATTATTGGTAATTCTACAGATTGATGATGATTCTGTTGCCAGACTTGGTGGAGACTGTTCTGGAATCGGAGCTATAAAAATATGTATCCAGGCAATATTTATCTATGGTAACAGCATCGGGCTTTCCTATCTTACTATTAGTCTTCATATGATTGTATCTGCCTCTGATTTTCAACGGCAGCCACCGATTCTTGCCATACGGTGCAAGGACATGAACCATGCTAATCGGATTTTGACATTCCATCGTTCTCAGATCGACCGCATTCTGAAAGGCAGATAATGGCTATACTCCGTCCATGACGCAATATTGTACTGCGGGTTGTGTACTGATTCAAACAATGGATCCATCAGTAGTTTGGCGCTAGTATCCGGTTTAAAGTCCATTTCTCATGAATCGAAACCAAACGTACATCGAGAAATTCAAAAGCCTGTGTTTCTGCTGGTCTATCTGTAATGAAAGCATGTAGTGTGCCATGAAGTATCTGGAACACTATGACGGGAAAGTTCGAGCTATCCGTCGACTTCACATGATCACTAGCTTTCTGTCTTTTTCAACACGTCACAACTGCCGCGATACAAAGAGGAAGTCGCAATATGACTCGCAAACTTTACAGAGTTCGTTTCAAGTCAGCTGATGAGAATCGCTACCAAACTATTGCTGCAAACAAGTTCGAAGCAGCATCGAAATGCAAGGATCTATCGTTTTTATGCATAGTTTCAGCATATTGGCTCTGGGAATTCTACCCAAGTAGTATGTGTGTCTCCAGTCTGTAGTGCGAAGTTCATCAGTCGCTTCATTTATCTCCTCAATCCGCTAAATATCCCAGACAACGTGGTTAATGATGAAGTGACCACTCGATTCTGTTACGATATCAATATTGAGTCTCCTGCTTTTGAGAATGCGACAAAAATTTAGTCTCGGAAGTGACCGTGTGGTCGATGAAATCGAGCATTTTTCGCATATTTATTTAAAATCGAATGAATGAAAGCTCACATGAATCTGCACAATCGTATTGCCGCGATTTTGCAAGACAAATTCGTCACAAACGAGAGCTGGTCTACAAACACTATCGCGGTGTCAGTTTGGTCTACATTACATGATATTTGCTGGCTTCTATTATCCTCAGAACTCTTCTAGAAGAGCAACATCAACTAATCGAAATAACCCAGGCAGAGCTTCGAGTGATAGCCGGATTTGTGAATCTTATTTATGCACTTCTTCGCACCATCAATTTGCACCACATTAGTCAGCATTTTACCGCCTTTCCTCATCTAAACAACTCGATTGCGCAGGTGTTTATGTGAGATATGCTTAAGGCTGACGCTCCGGCTAAAATTATTCGACGGACTAATCGGTCTGTATTCGCATTATATGAGGTCTTGTTCAAGATTTGCGATTTGCTCCGACATTCTCCGCTGATATGTCGTATTCTCCAATTTTCTAAAATATGTCCTCATTACAGCGTCTGTAACGTCTCGTTAACCTACTTAGAAACATAAACCGATCGCAATTGCCTGCTTGTTGGTCTCTAATAAACTGAGAATACCGTTCTGCAATTGGAAAAGGAAGAAAAATTCTATAGAGCTTATAAATGTTCTCAAGAAGAGTCCATCTAGTATAATCCGTAGCAATATGTCTCGAAAGTGGCCTATTTTGATCCATCAAATTAGAGCTATCTGAACTACGCCTTGTTGCCTGTTGTTAATTTGTTAGTCTACATGGTATGCATGGTGACAATGGAAGGATCAACCTCTGTCCAGATTCACCGATGTTTTGGTCTTGTTATAATTATCTTTGGCAATGTATGCACACCAATCTGATGTCGCCCGTTTATTTTATAAGTTACGCGTCTATCTTCGTTAATTCTAGCACTGTGTCGGTTCTCAGTTATGCTGCTGTAACATGGGAGATGACCGTGTACAACTGCTAGCCTCTGAATAGCTTTGCAAATCGTTTTATTTGCTTGGTACAGACGTTGCTAGTTGAGCATAACCAGGCACTGCTCGATAACAAAATTTTTGAGCCGACTAGTTTTGTACCGGCGCACTTCGACGCCTAGGTAAGGAAGCCTATTTTCCTGGGCTATGGCACTGTCTGCCAGGCCATTGAGCAATTACGGTAATCGGCTAGAACCACAGAAGTAGACCAGTAATCTCGTCGCCGGACATTAATATTCGCGATATTGGTTACTCAATCACGTCGCTTGGTACCCTCAATAACCAAGAAAATCGTGGAATCCAGTGACAAACAAGGCCCAGATGGAAGACCTTAAATTCTGATTTTTTGGCCTAAGCACTTCTTGGACCTATCATATACGACCTATAAATGTCGTTATTTATGCTTGAGGTGATGTATTTCTGTTCATTTTCTCCGTAAACTAACTAGGTGAACCAATTGGAAAAGCATCAGTTTACAACTATGGTGCATACTCATCTGTATTCAATGGTGCTGAAGCAGCTGCCAGTTGTTTAGGTGGCGTCAGTGTGGACGGTTACAACGATGACAATGACAATGTAGATATTTCTTCTTCCGATCATTTGAATGAAACAAGAGAGGGGCACGACAGCGAACTAACACATCGATCCTTTGGTGTTGATGGCAATACTTCTAGCTCGGAAAAAGGCCGTTTGTTCCAGAGTGAACCAATGTACGCCATGCCCGAGCTAAAGGGTTGTCTGACAAATAATGCACAACTGAAACGCCCTACACCGAATGGTTCAGGTGGAGAGCCTTGCTACGCCATTGTTGCGCCTCGCTCCAATTCTGAAAGACAAAAGCAACTTCAAGGTGAGACTAGGTCTTGTTTTTATGCGTATATCGTATTTCACAATATTTTAGTTTTTAAATATATTCGTTGCTATATGTGTCGAGTTGAAATCTTTAAACTCTGCTCTATATAGTTCGTAAGACTTCATACACTGTCTCGTTTGCATTGTGTTTAGATCAAATCAAAGTTAATATAAATGGAGTGTTTGAGGAAATCGTTGGAACCTTCACTCGTCTTATCGTAATTTTGTCCTCTGTGAAATAAATATGCTTTAGAGATCAATTTTAAGCTTAATTATTTCAAAAAAGACAAAAATACAAGTAACGCTTATATATATATATATATATATATATATATATATATATATATATATATATATATATATATGCCAATGGTTATCATTTTTTATAATTTCATTGTGCGACAAACGTTGTACAAAGATAAAAACAAATAACAACTTGTTTTTTGATTCTTAAACAGCCAAGTGTAAACTGTTATTAGATCTGTCTTTATTTCAACCTATCACATGCATATTCTTAAATACCATGACTCTGCTGGATAATGGCAACCCCATACGTAGGAAAACTCCCTTAACGTTAGGCAGTAATTCGAACTAAATGTGAGCCAAAAATTCGTTTTGCACCTATGACTTATTTTTCTCATAGGCATATATCTCACATTGTTTTCATAATTTAAACTATATACAAGTCAGCTTAAATGAACATGAATTGCTATTAACTATAGCCTAATCTTCATCAAGTGAAATTTTACTTCCTTTTTTTGCTATACGCCACGCTATCCAATTGAAGTAATATTCTATTGAAGTATCGAGGTTTTATTTTATAGATATTATGATTCCTTGAGCGAGGTTATCAAGTTAGGTAAATTAATTTGGACCTCTATTTTCGGCTTTATGGGAATTTGTTAAGACCGCCGTGAAGAGATTTGGCGCCACATAGTGAAAATGCTGCTCCCCTTCTTAGAAAGTGTTATTGCTGCTTTCCACATTGTCCCTTGCAATTCGTTTATGCTTGCCCGGTGGAGAAAAACACATTTAGACGAAACCAATGGAAGCATCATGGTTATTATTTGAGAGAACATGTCAGATACAAGAACCATATCTTTTTCATATTCTTCTGAAGTTTCTACAAATTAACATCTCTGTATATATATATATATATATATATATATATATATATATATATATATATATATATATATATATATATATATATATATATATATATATATATATATATATATAAATCTAAAGGCAATACAAGATATAAAAATGTAAACATGGAGAGAGTGATAAATAAGGGAACAACAAATCAATTACGTGCATTACCTCCAGTTCAAGCTAAAGCATAAGAATGTGTTTACTTTGAAAAGAGCGCATTTCCGTTACTGCACACTAATATTTAATGTTTCGGGTTTCTGAGTAGTTAAGTGATAACAAAACCGATGACAAGTATTGGCTCAAGTTTTTACCTAGTGCCATAGTTACCCTTCATTCGTGAGTGATTTTTCTTATTTAATGACTATAAATTCACCGCTGTTCGTGGTAGTTTTGCAGCTAGGCCGCGTTTAAAATAGGACCAGTTATTTCATTTGAAAAGAGTCAAAGTGATGAATAATTCTATTTTAATGTTTGGCTGGGCTCTTCTGATCAATAAGCCAGAAACTTTAACGGCTTGTGATCGACGCATGATTTGTTTGTACAACCTAGGATTCTAAATTCAAATATCATAGGCGTTGCGTTGGGACCTCGTCATGCAGTCATATTGTTAACTTGCGAATGGCATTGTAGTCACTATTAATAATTTTATATTATTTGACGACATGACTTGTAAGATATTTAGTTTTAACATATGTGGAAGCATTTATTCCCAGGTACGAATTTAAAGAATTGCTTTCTTAAGAACACGAGTCGCTACTGGATTTCATCTACTACATCTCCCAATGATAAATAATAAGACACGGCAAATCAATTTATGGGTATTAACTGTCGGAACTTGGAGGGCCAATCAATGAAAGCGCATATCACTTTTGCAGGCGATAATTATATATAAACGATAAAGGTTCACCGGAAGCCACGCATGTTACTACGGCCAAACTTCAATCATTAACTGGTAAATAGCAAGAAAACATCGTTTAAAAGCACACAAAATATATTTTGGCATGCCAGAGGTAAGTACACATAAAATAAGTAAATTATCTTTTGGCTACTCTTTCTCTCCTCCTCCACTCTAGACATCTGTATGACAAATAATCCACAAATTAATTAAATAAAAGTACACACAATATGTTAATAGGTTCGAAAGCTCAAATAGGAAGACCTAAATATCAAGTTTATAACGGTTATATCTTGGTGGCCCAAAATAGAGCACAATAATAAGCATTAGCTTAGGCACTCATTGAAATTTAACTTCTTTTTTTTAACGCTGATGACTCCTGGGCGATAAAAAAATCAATGAACATAAAAGCATATACAATTACAGACATGCTATCTTAGGTTTCAACATAATAAAAGTTTATCTTCAAATTGTCTTTGTGGTCTCTTAATTCATACCTTAATTAAATAAGAGTCCAAATTTCGTACGAAATGTATTTTAAATTTTCTAACACTTTTGTTGGAATAATAGTTCTACAACGTTTTTAAGAAGTCACCTAAATATGTACACATTTTACGATATTGATTTTACTAGGAAATCAAAGCTACTCATCACTAACCAAATAATTAACAAACAGATAAGTGTTAACTCTATGAGTACTAACTTTTTTGATAATTGTTCTTTCCATGGAGTATCTAAGCCAATGCATCTTGACAACTTGCTTTTTCTTCTATTTGTCAATCTTCCGCTCCGGTGCGGCTCATGTATTGTCACCTACTGCGTTACAGTTGTAGATGCATGTACCTCTTGAAGAACGACCAAAAAATTCGTCAGTATGCACAAAACGAGTCCATTTTTACTATTCCCGAGAACTGTGAAAACCAAATAGATTTGTGTGTGGTATTTGATATCAAGACTAAGATTTTGGATTTTTCAACGCCCATTTATGCACCTGACTAATTTGTAGATTCTGCTTGTGGCTGTCCGTCCTGTACCGTTTGTACTGTTTCAGTTTCTCTACTGTCCATTCAGAGTGCATATAATCTGATGTTGCTTTGCGATTGAATTTTGTCTGCGACTTCTTCTTATTTATACTATTATGTTGCTTTATTTTGTATTAATTTTGCACCATTTGCTTATACAATATCAGGTGATTAGTGCTGCATCGTAAAATTTCTTGACGCGAAAACGTTTTGTGTCGGTAGGAAAATCGATCGTACAAGACCATGATTTACCTCCCATTTAGCACACTTCACTGTGCAGTTGGTGCTTCTGTCCACTTTTAGCGTACACTTCATCTTTCCGTCCAAAGAGATTGATTTACGGATGTCTGGAATTTGTATAGCATTCATATATTCTTAAAACAGATATTGTTTAATATTACGTTAACCCCTAAATACAAAACACTAAAAAAATGTACTCCCTAATTTAATCCAAACTTTGGTATTCGATATTCATCATCAGTCTCATATATTTTGTCACTCGAGTATAATACTAAAACGTTAGTTGGTTACATATTCTGACGTATTTGTACTTCCCAAGTCGTATGTGTTTAAGGTGAGCCGTGCCTCTCACACATTCTATACGTGAATAGAATTCCCTTACACCATTTCCGTTAGGTAAATAACATCACATTTTTGTATTTCTTGTTACACTATTATAAGGTGTAGAATCAAGCAGCGTATTACTCCCAGGTTGCTGTTTGAAGTATGTCAAAGAATTCTTACGGCCTTGTAATAAACACCAATCACATGCTATTTAAATCACGTTTGAGAGCTTCAAATGAACCCCACTCCCATTGTATTTAACCAGTCGCATAACGTAGTAAATCTACCGTCAGTAAAACGTCATTTTTCTATGCTATGCGACTGACTAAATACAATGGGATTGGTGTTTATTTCATGCTCGAAAACCTGATGTAAATAATTGTTAATACCACCCGCGCAATCAATGATTGTTTTATTGTTTGACCAATAATCAATTTTCAACAGTCAAACCCTATTTGAAAACTATTGCCAGTCTCACATATAGGCGTGTTTCTGCATCCACAGCAATCATTAAAAATAAAGTGGCATTCTGAATCATATAGTTTTTCATAAACTAGATATATTTCACCAAGTTAAGCTGGGACGCTCATCTTTAATATTCACAATTTTCACATATTTGTAGAAAATGCCAACTGCTCATTTTCTACGCAGTCACGAACGTAGCTTCATGGGAATTTTGCTACATAAGTATAATTGAGCTAATCGTGTGTTGAAACAAATTTTGAAAATCAACTTCATGGACTTTCAATAAACTTAAATTCCAACATTTTCGTAATTCAAGTATGTATTAGGTGTTGCGAACCTAGTAACAAATTAGTTCAGTTGTGACCAGAAGGATAAACCAAAGGCAGCATGAACGGAAAGTATAATCTCATGCACATTCGTTTCGTGCTTACTGGCGACTCATCAGTAGGAGCCCGTATTACGCCCTTTAACCACTATATATTTGGTAGAAGAATGTGGAATAATATGACGGTACAATCTCCTAGACGAATGTGTAAACCTGTAATAGTGAAGTTAACATAATCTGAAGTCAACGACAATGCGACTTCAATGCTAACTCACACTATATAATATATATACCGAGTCTGTAAAGGATACTAACACTATGGCTATTGTGTTAATAACTGATACCTTTTTGAAATCGATGAGTACCGGATACTAACACTATGGTTTCCGAGTCGGTACATGATACCAACCTGATGGATATAAATTTATGCTAAAGTTCACCCAAATTGAGAATTACAACAATTTCCGAACACCTGTTACTCCAGTTAAACCGTACACTCTGGCCTTCATCGATATCAGTTATCACATTTCGCGGTAAGCATGACATCATTCAATTCAATATATTACAGTTAAATACTGTTTGTTGCGAAGACCTAATATATATGCAAGTATGTATTAGGTTTTGCGAACCTAGTAACAAATTAGTTCAGTTGTGACCAGAAGGATAAACCGAAGGCAGCATGAACGGAAAGTATAATCTCATGCACATTCGTTTCGTGCTTACTGCCGACTCATCAGTAGGAGCCGGTATTACGCCCTTTAACCACTATATATTTTGGTCGAAGAATGTGGAATAATAATGTTCGCTACTACAGCTTGTGTATAGTGAAATTTCCGTGAAGTTCTGTTGTTTAATGAATAATATATGATTATCGCCATTTAATATACTTTCATAATGATCATGGATAGTTGTAACACGTCCGCTAGTTTAACTTAAGGTAAATTTCGTATACTTTATATGAAGTAAAATGTATTCATTCAAGTTATATTGAATTAACATCATTTGATAGGCAGTTTTGCTTCATTGCATAGCTTACGTTTAATAAAATGTTTGCTGTGTTTAGTCTTGCCGAACGTTGTGTTAGATAGTACTTAAATGTTGGATATTTTTGCTCATCGCTGTCCTTCTTGTTGTGGATTTGACTGCATTTTTCTTGTTCGGGGCAATTGATAGCACTCGTAGGTCGGTAAAATCTTGAATACTGTAAATTTTCAGGTTCTCCGTTTATTGGCCTTGATTGATGGGTTCTCATTTGTCCCTTCTTTTTTAAGCCCTCCATCAGCTGCTTGTCTGAAAATGACGTTGGAGCAAGATTTTCCACTCTTTTTGTTAAATAGACCAACAACTGTATTACACAACATTTACGTTTCTGTGTCATTTGTGATGCGCATTTACGTTCTGTTGAAATAATTTATTAAACATCCACGGCTATTACGGCAATGCCAATATGTTTGTCTATTTTATTAATCCTTTTTACTCTAATGTGTTTTTCATTTTATGTTTTATTTTTTTCGCAAGATTTTTCTGGGGCGGTGGTCTGCTATAATACTGCTCCTCTATGCTAATTTCTTCAACAATCATTGATTTGTTTCAATTTTCACATTAATGTTCACATTTGAAGTGGTTGTCGACATTATTCTGCTTATATGTCATCAAAAATAATTGAAAAACTGTCTTGTGTGTTTCAAACTGTTTAAACTAAATTACCACTCTCTCAGGTTAGCTCGGCGGCATTCACATTGTGTCTTCATAAAATTTGTCCAAGAACAATGTAAAATAGCGTGTATTGGCTAATTATAAAGTTTCGTCCAATAAAACATTTCTTTTAATTGAAGTTCTCGACAAATTTAACCGTTAGGATCGAAAATGTGTATGGCTTACATGAAATCCGAAAAACGATAGTATTCCATAAATTACCAGTCATTTTGTTAAAATGTATGTATTTGCGGCCGCGATTGGCTTCAAGCATTCAGTGGGCCTATTTTCATGCCGAAATTACTAATTTAGTACAATAAATATAATTGTCCTTATGCGCGTAACCTAATATTTTCCTCATTTTTTATTTTATTAGCCATCTTATACACTCCGAGCGCCTAATATGAACATTTTAATACCGTATGCCTTTAAATGATAATCTGCTTCCTTTGGTGCATCATTTCCTCCTGCGCGTTTAACCACATTTGTTTGGGTTCTCTTTTGAAGTATTTAAATTATTTGTGGTAGAATATACTCTTTCGAATATGTAATTGAACGTTCACCTATAATTAAAATATGTGCCTTTGCATTATTTATCCTCTAATTTACATTCATTCAACTACATTGATAATTTTGAAACAATTTATATATTATAGTTTTATTAAGTGGCCTCCTTGAACCAACTCGGTTTCCATTTAAAAGTTAGGTATATCATTAATTTGAATTTTTTTCGTTTTTCAATTTCGTTTTGGCTGTA
This sequence comes from Eudiplozoon nipponicum, assembly GCA_029291075.1. Taxonomy (NCBI): domain Eukaryota; kingdom Metazoa; phylum Platyhelminthes; class Monogenea; order Mazocraeidea; family Diplozoidae; genus Eudiplozoon; species Eudiplozoon nipponicum. The sequence goes on from JAQBSW010000001.1 coordinate 312,614, forward strand.
AGCTTCATTGTAGTATATAATTGAAATTCTGCTTATTTATTATTGATTACCATCAGACTGTTCAACTGTTGGGCTTTAAAGCCCAAAGTAACCTTCAATATTGCATATTATCCAATACCAGCACAAATTCTTTATATATATATATACTTGATGAGTTGCATTTGCTATGTTGCGTTCCGTTGAGTTCATATTGACTATATATATTCTATATAGACTTATCATAGGGTATGCCAATAAAGGCTACTCATGAGCTAAATCAGTTTTGTCTTTATGGATACTTCTTAGTAGTAGCTGGGGATCGAACACGTAAGTATTCATTTCCGGGTCATGCAACTCAGCTTCTACACCAAACGAGCCAATCTTTTGTAAATGTTCGTCATTGTGCTAGCTTAGATTTTATCCCCTATACATTGATCAATGATAGTCTACCTTTTAACATATTGTTTCAAATGGACTTAGGCATTAATGTTTATCCTACATTTAAATGAGAGTCCATTTATATAAAACGTTGTTTAAAAATGAACCAATAATCACATCACGAAAACAGTGCATGTTCCACAGCATAAGCGATACAAAAAACCTGTCGAATAATATATGAGTTTTTTGTTCTGTTACGAACTGTGGATTATAGTATTAAATATATAGGAAAGATTTCAATTATTCTATTGTTATTGTCCTTTGAATGGACATATATCGATCGCTATGAGTGAGAGCCGCGTATCAGTTTTTTAATTGATGAAATATTATGGCATAACCCTTGATAATAAATTTTCGGTCATGCTCTTATAATCAACAAGAAAGGCCGATGAGTGTCTCTTTGCAGCTGGCAATAATTTTGCTATGTTGTTTGACTAATCAAATGAAATTTGGTACTGGTATTTTTTAAAGTCCAATGCTTAATCAAATCGAATTTGTGATAATATTTTTAAAAACCATCTTATATCTAGAAAATGTGTAACATAATCTGAAATTTGGATTTCGAAGTTAAGTAAATCTACAGTAGTGAAACAAGCTCTATATTAAGTTTTCCACATTGCGACTTCAACACCAACTCAATATATATATATATATATATATATATATATATATATATATATATATATATTTCTAAGTAACTAACACGGATTATACATTAATTTATACGTATTCTAGATGTATAACTTCTACCCAGTCAGAATTATTAAATTTTGGCGCTTTGCCTTACATATAAATCGTGCAATAAGGTATCAATTATTTTCTTTGTTGGCGATGAAATTGATCCAATGCAGATTTCTACTCCTTAAATAAACGCTAATCCAATGATTTGAATAATTAGTTGAAAAATGTTAATATACTTCTGAATGGCCGTAGTTACCTAGCTATTTTTTCCGATATTAGAGTTTTCTTTTTGTTTGCTCCATCTACAACATGTGTCTTAGGCCAAGTGAAATTATTATTTTCGTCGATTTCCTAATAAAACTCAGTGAACGGAAATTCATTATCTGATTTACACTCTTTTGTTAGCGCTGACGAATTCTTGGTATCCTTAAGATGGCATATTTCACGTGAACAGTATCCACTGCCTGGTGCATTATATATAGTAAAATGTGCTTTTGAAAAGAAGGATATTTTATGTCCATTCCCATTTCCGTTCAGTCTATTTCGATTGCAATATCACCGTGTACTCTATGGAGGTGAAATTTTGTCTCGTGTACGAAAAAGTATATTTTCGCACCTATTTATTGATTTTTTAAGTTTATTGTAATCTCACATTTACTTCACCATCACCATTCCAAATTATTATTATTATTATTATTATTATGATCATCATCATCATCATCTTCATCATCATAGACAGCAATAAATCAGCATTTAAAAGCTGATCTTGCACTACTAAATAATTATGAAGAATATTTATATTTGTATGAGAGTTAAAACTAATTCTTTCGTGTATCAAGTGGGTTGATGATTTCTATTCGGTGCTTTTTTTCTCTCAGGTGATCTGTCACACAAGATAGATAAACACTATCTGCATTGCACATTTGGATTTGAAGCGCCGGTAGTTAAACTTTCTCTTAGTGGCCGAAACACTTTCGTTTCTGGAATGCTTACTCACATTTTGAACACTAATTCTGACAGAACAATTAAACTTAATTTGAAAAAAAAACATGTGACAAGATGTTTTTGCTTGCGTTTACTATACGAGTAGCCGGGGATCGCCGGTGAAATAAATCGCGACCAGTTTCAGGTAAAATGCTTTCCGTAAAAGAAACAGGTTGCACAACATGTAATAGATAAATTACCTTTTCCTTGTTGCGCGCAACAATGTGTTTGCATCCACTGCCCTCCTGATTAATCCGAATATTTCTACTTACGGTTTCTGAAGCCTTTTTCATTCCAAAAGCAATATGACAATCAATATTTCAAGTGGAAAATTTCGTTCAAATTGTCTTATTTATATTTATTGTTAGATCTCTCAAGCATAACTGTTTTTAACTTGACGTATTGATTGTCAAATGTCTTTGGCATGTGGTTTCCGTTGAAAAATGCTTCTGAAACCGGATGTCGAAATATTCGGATTAATCAGAAGGAAAGTGGATGAAAACACCTTGTTGCGCTCAACAAGGACAAGGTAAAATTATTTGCTTTTCTTCTTATGATTTTTTATAGACCACTTTGTATGATATCACTTAAAACAACAGAATTCCTTTTGATATAGATAATTCTTTTCTTAGTAAGGCAAAGTTATCTTCGAGGTTTGGTTTTTCATGACGTGATACATTGAACGCCGCAAGGAAGCTGTATTGCTGATGTCGCCTTGCCCGAATGCTAACTTGGCCATAATGATGTGGAGAGGTTCAATTTTCCTCATTTCTTTGAGTTATCCTGATAAATTTACTTATAGTAACTAGGTATTCCTTCTCCCTCTATCTCTCTCTTTCTCTCTTTATCGTAGATCTAACTAATAATTTGTTTAAAATATTATTCCTGTTGTTATTTATATATTATTTTCACTCCTTATGGTTATATGGCAGTGAAACATTAGTCACATTTGACTATTGTATGGCTGGGCATGGTGATGGTGATTCTGGATGAGTCACGCTATATTTTCTGAGCCTAACTCTTCATTTACATCGATAGAAAGTTGTCATTTAGTCTCCAATTTTTTGTTAAATATAACATTATAAATTGGAAAACAAAACAAGATAGAAATATGTGAACATAGAGAGTGTGGAAAATAGAAACCAATCAAATTGCGTGCGTCACATCCCGTTCAAGCTCAATGCTTGTACGTGCTTCTGCTTACATAAATCCGGCTGCAATTTGTTAATCCATAGGGCTTCGTATGTGGCTAGCTCCCTTTTGTTTTTGCATTTAGTAATTACTTTGAATATAAATTATCAACAGTTCGTGGTTGCTTTTCAAGAATTGACAGGTTGGTTAGTCAAGATTCTAGAGAAAATGAATATAATAAAGCAATTAACGATTTAATGTCTAATGGCTATCCCAGACAATTAATTGAATCAATTATTAAAAGGGGAGTTAACCAGAAACAGACGTATTATGGGCCAGAAAAGAAAACAGTCTACCTAAACATCCCATTTAAGGGGGATGCAGTTTCCCGAATGGCACAAAAGAAAGTTGAAGCAGCATTGACACGCACATTTAATGCAGCCAAACTACGAGTGTTATTTAGGGTAACACACTTGCCTTTACCAGCAATCAAAGAGAAACAGCCGTTAATGTCGATATCAAATATTATTTATCAATATACATGCGCAAGTTGTCGATCAACTTACGTAGGTCGATCGACCAGACGGTTAATTACTCGAATGAGGGAACATTGCAACTTGAACGCCTGTTTTAAATCAAATGGTGAATACACGTCTGCTATTGCGCAACACATCATCGAAACATCGCACGTATGTTCTCCAGACGTAGCATTCAAAGTAATTACTAAATGCAAAAACAAAAGGGAGCTAGCCACATACGAAGCCCTATGGATAAACAAATTGCAGCCGGATTTATGTAAGCAGAAGAAGCACGTACAAGCATTGAGCTTGAACTGGATGTGACGCACGCAATTTGATTGGTTTCTATTTTCCACTCTCTCTATGTTCAAATATTTCTATCTTGTTTTGCTTTCCAATTTATATATAAAGATATGTTCATGAGTAGATATTTGAGAAGACCATGAGAAAGAAAATTTTCTAATATCTGATAACATTATAACTTTCTAAAGGAATAATGTAATATATATATATATATATATATATATATATATATATATATATATATATATTTATATAAGACATAACTGACAGGCCTTCAAAATTAGCCAACGTTTCACAAAATACGATCACACCCATCAATTACGGACGCAATTACAATGAAAGCGATGACACACCAAATGACGTTACGCAAAAGTAGTGGTCTAAATTGCGCAAACCAGACTGACATAATGAGGAGGGGATTGGTTATGACAAATGTACAGCTGGGATTGGATGAACGAATATATATATATATATATATATATATATATATATATATATATATATATATATATATAGCGCAATTTATTTAAACTTGATTGCGGTGAACTATCATATATGCATGTTTAAGCATAGCACACACAAACTTTGTACGATCTTGGACCAGGAGAATTTTCTAAAGTCAGCATGCAAAAAGATATAACATCATGCATACATGTGTTTAGAGCTACCTGGTGTCTTATACTGGGAAATACCAATATTCCCTAACTACATTACAGAGTTGGACAAGAAATCTTGGACTGTTGGTCGGTACCAACTCCCACATCTCTTGATCAAATATATAGTGACTTTTGGACATGGAGATGGCTCCAACGGACGCGTCGCTAATCTTTACGAAATGCAGGCTTATATTAGATTGCATGTTCTGTTCCTTCATACCTGGAAATTCCTCTTTAGTCCTATATGACATAGCTTCTTGTTATATATGCCATTACTTATGCGTAAATAAAATTTCACCATGTTGTTTCTATATCTGCATTTCTTTCAGGCGAATTCGCAGAAAATGCCGAGGGCAATGCGCTTGATGATACCACAGGCTATGGCTCTCTTTTGCGTTCAGGAATTCTTGCCCCCATGCAGTTTGGAGCGACATGCCTGCCTAGAAGAAATAGTGAATCGGTAAGATATGCATACTGTTGTTTTTGAATCGTAGAGCTGCCTCCGATATAGTGTTACAATCTTAAGTTTAAGAGAATTGGTTTTGGTATACAGATAACACTGTTTTAAATTTGTAATTACACCTTTTCTTAGTTTTTTCAAAAAAGGTATATCTCCCACATCATGTGGCTTAATATGAGTTAAAAACCAGGTTACTTTCTAATCAAGTCAAATTGTTACCCTATTAACTTTGTGAAATAGCTCTTTAAGAGTAAAATAGTTAGTAAGAACATGTTTTAATCTATTAATATTTGTTGTAATATATATAAATATAGATAATGTACCCTTCCCATGTGCAAAAACAAAAAGAAATTTTATCAGATACAAGAGATATTTCTTTCTCATAATCTCCTCAAGTATCAACTAATGAACATATCTTTATATATAAATTGGAAAGCAAAACAAGATAAAAGTATGTGAACATATAAAGAGTGTGAAAATCGGAAACCAATCAATTGCGTTCGTCACATCCAGTTCAAGCTATTATGCAGGAAAGACGTACGGTTTCGTCTTAATAGAAGCATCTACAAACAGTTTGATGGTGTGGCAATTGGAAGCCCCTTATCTCCAGTGTTCGCTGAGATTTTTCTAGGGCACCTAGAGAACACATCATTAAAGAGTGACATAAGTAAATGTGCTCAATATATACGGTACGTGGATGATATATTTCTTGTCCTTAAGAACAGGTCGCAATCACGAACATTGCTTCAAAGTTTCAACAAAGCACATAAGAATATCGGCTTCACGTCAGAGCACGAGAAAGATGATTGTCTGCCTTTCCTAGATGTACTATTAAAGAAAGAAACTAATGGTAAATTAAACAGAACAATTTACCATAAACCAACATGGTCTGCACAGTATTTGCATTACAGCAGTTTTGTGCCGTTTCAATATAAATTATCAACAGTTCGTGGTTGCTTTTCAAGAATTGACAGGTTGGTTAGTCAAGATTCAAAAGAAAATGAATATAATAAAGCAATTAACGATTTAATGTCTAATGGCTATCCCAGACAATTAATTGAATCAATTATTAAAAGGAGAATTAAACAGAAACAGACGTATTACGGGCCAGAAAAGAAAACAGTCTACCTAAACATCCCATTTAAGGGGGATGCAGTTTCCCGAATGGCACAAAAGAAAGTTGAAGCAGCATTGACACGCACATTTAATGCAGCCAAACTACGAGTGTTATTTAGGGTAACACACTTGCCTTTACCAGCAATCAAAGAGAAACAGCCGTTAATGTCGATATCAAACATTATTTACCAATATACATGCACAAGTTGTCGATCAACTTACGTAGGCCGATCGACCAGACGGTTAATTACTCGAATGAGAGAACATTGTAACTTAAACGCCTGTTTTAAATCAAATGGTGAATACACGCCTGCCGGCTCCTACTGATGAGTCGCCAGTAAGCATGAAATGAATGTGTATGGGATTATACTTTCCGTTCATGCTGTCTTTAGTTTATCCTTCTGGTCAAAACTGAACTAATTTGTTACTAGGTTCGCACCACTTAATTCATACTTTCTAGATAAGTGTTTGCTTTCAGTTATCGTAAACTGATGCACGAGTTAATCTCTAATAAACTTCATAAAAGGCTAATGTTAAATTTTCCAGAAAAAATACGGCGGAAAACTGGGCTACTCAGATTGGTTAAGAAAGAAAAATGAGACATTAATTAAAGTCGGTCGCCGCAATTTGTAATAAGTGATAAAGAATACCAACAAGACAACTATCCTTGCTTGGTAATCCATCAACAGGCAAGTTAAAGCAGTTTTTGAAATTTCTAGGTGAAAAATGCTCTCTCTTACGTGAATCATATATGCATTTCGTATACTGTACACACTACATTCGCAGTGTTCTAAAAATTTGAAATGAATGGAATCTTTGTTAGCAAGTGATAGCCGGTTTTCTTGGTGAACATGCGAAAATATCTGGATTTACTACTGAGAGTCAATCTCATTGGGTTATCTTAATTAATTTGCATTTGATATCCCCACTATAATTTTGCAACCTGTCCTTCTTCAACTGTAGTTGTTGATTAGACCGACGCCTATCTTGACATACCTAGTTTTCTCTTTACTTCTCTTCGTTTGTTGTTGCACGCTGGTGTGTTTTGAGCTGACCATTGGAAAAAGAAATTTGAACAACCTCTGAAAGTTAATTATCGGTGTACATAAAAAACATTTGGGCGTGTATTTGGCTAAGGATAGTATCACGTTGTCCTTATCCAAATATAAATCTTCAACTTCCTTGACCGTCAATGTGGTTTTAAATGCCCACTATTATTCTTGGTATGCATTATCTGCAGCTTCTATAGGGATAAATAATTGATTGCTTCATCTATTTTTTTATCTTGGTAGATTTTGTCATTAAATTCAACCAGTCACTTCGTCCTATCCTTGCAAGTAAATAGTATAAGATATGTGGCATCCTGATGATACACTTATTTCCAGTTGTTGAAGAACGCTTTATTAAATCGCTTTTTAAGATTATTTATTCGTTCATATTTTTAAGGTAACGTCTGCGTGTGATTTCGTTTTTTTCCTATTGTTTATTTAATGTGCATAGCAAGAATTTAGCTCATAAAGAAACAGGAGGAATTGCCAAAACATCAAGCCCATTGATGCCAAAGTTTTGTGTCTGCTGATCGCTCAACATTACCAATCGTCGCTACGTTTCTAAACCACTACATTTATCGTCAAATAATGTGAGATGATTAGATGCCGCAATTTATTAGATGTACGCGTAATTTGGTTATGTTATATATATATATATATATATATATATATATATATATATATATATATATATATAGTCTCCTACATTACTTGTCAAAATATGCGTGTAGGCTCTTATGGATGAGTCGCCAGTAAGTATTGAACGCATCCGTACATCTGTTTGTACGTTTCCTCCATGCTGTTTTAGGCATATCCTCCTGGTTCTAATCAAGCTGACGTGTTAATAAGGCGGTCTAGGCTTCAGAACAACACGTGTTAGCTATGTGCAAACATGTGTGTATGCATAGTTTTTCTATTACCTACTATCTGGCATGAATGTTAAAAAAGTAACTGAACCCTCGCTATGTTTAAATGTGGTAATACTACATTTTTTAACACAAACGTTATGCACAAGTTTGTCAACTGTGTTTATGCATCGATATTTTCCTGTATATCGATGCGTCGAATTAGCGAATTTTATCTTGCATTATATTAACCTTGGGGCTTCCATTATTGATTTCACCGCCTTTGTCTCCTATTTAATTAGTCGATGAATCATAACGGCTCAACGTCCTCCGAAATATCGCCTTTTGTTTGTTCTTAATTTGTGTGGCACTGACAACATTCTAAACACTTATCTAGTCTATCGCTCTGTAGAATTAGTATACGTGTTTGGTTGTCTGTTCTGAAGATAAACCTTACCCATAACTATCGAAATGTTTTCCTGCCAATTATTTAATGCCAAAATTGGCTTTAATAATATTTATACTAGGCATGGTGGCGGTCTTTTTCCACGCTTCACTCATGGTTCTGAACAAGTATAAACAAAGAAAAAATGCTAGATATGTCGTTGATATGAAAATATGCTTATGAACGTATTTATTTTAAGATATATGCATATTTTCGTATACATATATTTGCGTTTTTGTCAACCTGTCTGCACATCAAGACTATGACGCGATTAAACCCCTGTAGACAGTCGCAATGAAGTTGGCTATGTGGGACCACACATGCCCATTCCAATATTAATTATGGCTCATGGTTTGAAACCTTGCACGATACTGCATCAATTCTTGCTCGGCATCGATCTTGATACAGATTTAGATTTGATTCCACCTAATCGTTTGTGATCTTTGCTGGCAAAATTCACTGTTCAATCAAACTTACTTATTTCGTTTGTTCTTAATCCTTGTTTTGTACTGTGGACTGTTGAAGTATACTGGGAATGGTATCCGAACTATATCCGCTGACAAGAGCAACTGAGAACAATCCTATGCTAGTCACAAAGCAGATTAGGTTATTATTCAATACCCAGAATCGCAGTATTTTTTTAAAAATATCTTAATATCTACATGCTTGTTAATTAAATCACAAATATGGCTTTGTCTGGTTTTTCAGTTAGGTTTAGCGTTTTGTTCACCTCGTTGGTGTCATGTTTGGTGGGCATAACATAAAATGAACTTCCGGCACAATGGGAAATGATAGGTTGTGCAGGATTGGCGCTGGTTGTTTGGAAATAACAGGATTAATTAAAGAAATTGCTCGTTTTATGTGCGTTATATCGCCAGTCAGTGAAAAAGAATGCATTGGTATTAGAGATATTTGGTTCTTGTGTGTGTTTGAACGCGTAATATTAATTCAGATTGACAGTTCTTTGGAAGTAGTTGCCGAATTCTGTCTAGCCTGCACAAATCTTGACATCTGTAGCTTGCCGACAGTTGATTTTTGTGCAGGAGAATGAGGTAAACTTTCGGTAGTTTTTTATTTACCATTGAAATTAAATTTGCCATTTTGATTTGTATTTATGGTTGGTTGGTAATTTGTTCTGTCCGTTATGCTATTTATTTCAACCTCAATACACATAAATCGAATTCATTCGTCTTTTAACCCAATTAGTATTGAACCAGTACAGCCTTTCGTGGGTGGCATATAATTTAATTATCAAGCCAACGGATTATTCAAGACGATGTTTTTATGGCTTTTGAACAAAAACTCTATGCTTGAATAGTGAATCCAATTTCCGGACTCTACTGTTGTCTACGTAGTTGAGCATCAAAGTAAAAAACGTTTAGTTATCTTCGCTTCATTGAGACTTAAACACGGCGAAAATGAATTTCATTAGAATATCGACAATAGTGGAAATCGTATTTATTCTCTTGATCGCTTATGAAATTATGATTTTTCTGGTGTCCAATTCATTAAGATTTACGTGCGGAATTTCTCTCCAAAGCAGGATGATAAGCTTCGTAGTAGCTTTCCTACCTTCAATTAAGGCTTCTCAACGTCATAAGTAAGTCGAACATCGCAAATGCTTGATATTATTAGCAACAACATACTATTGGTAGTGTTAGTTTTATAGTGGCAGTATTCTATACTATTATAAGTGTTAAACTTCTACATATATGCTACTAAAATGTGATATTGCACTAAGAGTATAAAAGCAGACATGACCAGTTTTTCAACGTCAAACTGTCTTAAATTTTTGACCGAATATGTTGTGGGTTCTTGACGAAGTTCCGACTCCCACTGATGAGTCATCAGTGAACACCTAACGCATGTGTACATAAGATTATAACTATTTTCATGCTGACCCCAGCATTTCCTTCTCCTTCTATTTTAACTAATTTGTTATTAGGTACGCGATACCTAATAATGATATATGTATTAATGCCTTGCAATCCATAATCTATTGACTTGAAATCTTTTTCAATAATGAGTACTTTTGTCTCGTTCATAGGTAGATTCAAGCCTTCTTAAATGCTTCAAATCGGTTGGAAGATTGATGCTAAATTTCATTTCTGCTCTCTGCATAATAGCCCAACTGTTATGGCAAAAATTTAAACTTTTAAACATGACGATTTAGATTTAAGTGAGGGTAAAATTACCGTTTATTATCACAACGCCAGGTTGTAGTCAAGGTATCCTTTCAAATTAGATACGTTTTTCTGTATAGAAGGGATTTGGTAAGCTACTGGTTTCCACACGTTCGTGGGTAGCTTACACTTTTGTCAGATTCAGTCTCTCCTCGTTTGCTAAGCTGCAGTACAAAACGTGACACTAGAAAACAACAAAAGCATTTTCATATTCGGTTGTCTGCTAAAATCATCGGCATAAAATTATTTAATATTTACCTAGAGGCCCTCAACGTGCTCCAGCTTTATAATACGTAATTTCATATGCTAAACTCGGTCATCAAAGTAAAACTATAGTTTATTACGAAACCAAATTTACGCATTTTCAATATATATGTGTGTGTATCATTTTCTATTTATTCGTGAAAATACTTAATATACAAGTATTGATTTACTGACGGAAATCATACTGTGATGTGTTTTTTTTATTCGTGCATAGACGAATAGTTTGTGTGGGAAACCTGTCACAGCGTAGTGTTCATTTGTGATGTCGGGATTTTCCTGTTTAACAAATAAATCACTACATTTCTGATTAGGAGTTTCATGTTTAAACTTGTTATCTATACCAAATGTTTGTTTTGATTGTGTATTGATTCTTGAAAACCTGCAAATGTGAGACTGTGTGACATTATTTTATTGTTTGTGTTTTGACTTAGATTTTAGTACTAACTGTGATCTCAAGACCACATTTCCAAGACTGTTAATATGTTTGGTTTTAATCTAGTTTTCCTCTCAATGCGTTTTGGTACAAACCTGCAGATTGTCGTTTTGCTTCAGTTTTAGTGCTACGTTTCTGTGACGTCGATTTAATTGGCTTCACATTTTCTATTTCATACCGATTGGATACAAATATTACTTTTAAATATTTACTCTTGACGGTGATTGCAATTATTTTAATCAAGTTTGCGATATTTATATAAACACCTGACCCATTATCTACATATATTTTTCAATATAAACTCAGTACTGTATAGTGTTGAAAAGGCAATTCATCCAGTAAACCGGTTTCGTCCTTATTGGGAACTCATCACGTACGGCTCAATGGTTAGAGCACCAGATTCCAAAGCAGACGTGCCCAGGTTCGAGCCCTGTCTGCAGCAAATTCTGGACAGTACGTGACAGGTTCCTAATAAGAACGAAACCGGTCTACAGGATGAATTACCTTTTCTACACTATACAATTTTTAGTTTATACTGATAAATGTATGCACGAAATGGGTTAGGTGTTCATATCAAGATCGCAACTTTGATCAAAGTAATTGTTATTACCACCCACGCAACCAGTATTGGTTTATTTGAATAGATCGGTTCTTTGTACATTAAATCAATGGTCCTCCTCATGAAATAAAACCGAAAATAGTGATCATACAATCGCGAGCCTATCTCAAAACGCCTTATAAAATTGAAACCAAATGCTTAGTAATGGTAATGAATTGATTAAATATTCGATGGATAGGATGTTAATGCGTCAATTACCGGTCTATCCAACAGCACTACATCAATTTATGGGAATTGATGCTTCACTGCCGGAGAGCCATGCAATTTATAGTTATGTTTTGGTTTAAATAAACACTAACTTTACCTTTTACATTACTGCGGCTGACTCCTTTTGGAGGATAAGCCGGCTCCAGTGACATTTCATGGAGTTTCTTGGGAATTTGGTACAAGTGGTGTCTCGAATCTGGACACAACTGCTTCGGAATCTGGTGCTCTAACCACTAAACTATCATGCCCCACACAACATTGCACACAATTTTCAGTGATATACTAGCTAATGTAACTTGCTTAGTCTATTCTTCTTCAGATGGAGGTCATATGATATCCATTTAGACCCAAAGTTCCAACTAACCATCTCCAATCTGTCATTACTGAACAGACACAACACTACATGGGGAAGTGAAATTGAAATGAACATTTATATAATTAAACGAACATTGGTTGCGCGGGCGGTGATAATAGTTATTATAATCAAGGTTGCGGTCTTGATATAAACACCTGATCCATTAATTATTTACAAATGTCAGTATAAACGGAGAATTGTATAGTGTACATTCCCACGCGTCATTTTCAGATGGTTAGATACTCAAAGAAATATGAACTGATAGACTCGGTGTCCGTAAGATACTGGTCTCCTTACAGCTATCCGTAGCCAACAATGGTACAATTGGTGATTTGCTAATGATATAGGTATGTTGTGCAATGCACTGTTCAACTGTGTAGGCTGCACTGGTCGATTACCAAATAAGCTAATTAATGGGCATTTAGACTAAACACAGCTGGCATAGAGGAAAGAGTTTCCGCAATACCTGAACACGTCTTTTATACAAATCGCACCCCGGATCAGGCAAAGATTACAGAATCAATGTTAACTTAGTTTGGTGCTTAGGTTGACTTCAAACTTGTGAATTGTTTATGCGTGTTTTCATGACTCAGTATATGCGTTTCCCGTTTCATGCTTGTTGTTGTATAAAGTGTGTGTTTAATACAACTTAATCCTCCTTGCTTTCTGAAAATTGTCTCTACAGAGTACCAGAATTTACAGACGAGTTGAGCTCTGGCGAAAGACAAAATGGCCTTATTTAACTTTTATGCATCTACCTGCTTTATAATAAATGTATGCCTCAATACTCTATTTTATCTCAATTCAGATTACACGTGTAATTTGTTTTATAGCTTAACCACTCTCATTACTCGTACTGCTTCTGGAAGGTTATTTAAACAAGTTGAAATAGATATCGAGTTAACCGTTAAATAAAGTAATGTATAGATGAAAAATGTAAGTCAGTTTCCTAGCTATCCCGCAATCCCATCAAATATTCAGCTTATTATCTAAGTACCCGAACATCTTATTAGTGAAAGTGGTCGATGTGACAGTTTACCTTGCAGATTTCGTGAAAACCAAGGAAGTTAGCAAATTTAGCATTCACCATTTTATTAATGCTTCTTGTGTCGATGATTTCATTGATACTTCATACTATTGGCTTTAATGAGAATGCTTAGTGGTGTCGCTAGTTTTTACTATTTTATTCTAAGAGGAATTTATGTTCTTATTGTTAAATTTCCATTTACTCTTCCGCAAGGAGTCCGGTGAAGTGTTTTTTTTTCCAAGCAACTTGACTGTGGTTATTCTTTAGCTCATTTTTAAGTATAAAATGTTATCGGTTGTGTATTTTTATGCATCGAACTAGTTTTATCTGATGATACGTTCGTAGATTTAAACTAATTTTTACGTGCAATTGTGTATTAGGTGTTGTGCACCTAGTAACGTATCAGTTCAATTATGACTAGAGGGATAAATCACAGACAGTATGAACGAAAAGTATAATCTCGTGCATATTCGTTTTGTGCTTACTGGCGACTCATCAGTACGAACCAGTACTAAGTCCATTACCCACGATATATTTGAGTGAGGAATGTGGGAAAATAGGACGATACAATCTCCTATACGAATGTGCAAACCTCCGGTAGTGAAGCTAACTTAATATGAAATCTTCGACAACGCGACTTCAAAGCCAACCCACTATATATTCTATACATACCAAGCCTGTAAAGGCTACCAACAATATGGCTATTGTGTCGAAGAGTTTATATGAAGTTAGCTCTATTAATGTAGAATTACACATTCTTATCGGAGATTTTACCGGCCAATTGCCCCACATACTTCACCTAAATATATATTGGGTATAAGGCACAATACCAGCTCCTACTGATGAAACACCAGCAAGCACGAAACGAATGTGCACATGAGATTATACATTCCATTCATGCTGACTTTGGTTTATCCTTCTGGTCATATTTGAATTAATTTGTTACTAGGTGCGCAACACCTAATACATAATTGCATATATATTAGTTCTCCGCCATAAACATCATCTGCTGTTTTCTTCGTGTTTTGTTCATAACATATAAATTAACCATGTATATTGGCTTTGTCAAGTTGGACTAATGTAACGACTAATATCTTCAAGTTTATTAGTCACTTACTAACGTTTGTCTTTAGCTCTGGATATCAATTCTTAAAACCTTTCAGCTTACGAAACGATGTTCTACTTAGAAGAAACCATATTTATATTTTATTTTGTTTAATAATTTTTTGTCTGTCCTTACATAGCCTCACCTATTGACAGCTACTAATGGAACCAGCCATCAGCTTAATAGCGGAAGTTCAACCGATTTAGTCAGTTCTACGGATTGCACCAGTTCCAGTTCTATAAATGTCAGCACTACAGCCAGTATTCGAAAACGGCGTCCCTCGTTTGTCTTATCTTCCAGTGTGTCAGCAGTTGGTCAGGCTATAGAAGCTAGAAGTCAAAGCGATAACCAGTTAGTAATGGCACCTGGCGAATTTATCGTGCAGTTAATTAAGCGACCGACGGGTCTCGGTTTCAACATTGTCGGTGGAGCAGAACTAGGAACGCAGGTACAATTGCATGACGTCTGAAATCGTTAATAATAATTGTTACTGCGGAAATTAATTTAAATTTTCCCCGATTTATAGTGAGATTTTTTCGTTGATAGACTTCAAAATGTCAATTTATTACTTTAAAACGAATTCTGGAAAACTACAAGGCAAAATATGCTTTGACTTCCTATAATTAAAAAAAAATATTGAAGCGATATATATATATATATATATATATATATATATCGAAAAAAATGGTGAATTTACTTACCATCGCGGAATATATAAATGCTAATGTTGTTATTTATTTGACTGAGTAAAATATGCGTTTTCAGTCTTGAAACTTTGATTCCATATAAATTGTTCGTTTAATGACCGGTAAGCTCTAGCTTTTGGTAAATGCAAAGTCATCGCTATCATTTTCAGCAGTAAAGTAATATAGTGATACTATAGTCGGTTTATGGATCAAATTAGGTTAGAAGAATGCCGAATGACCGTTGCTCTTTCAGTACCTAAAGAATTCTTTAACCTGTTTTGGCACAGCTTACTTTGGGATAACTGTATTGGGAGGACCTGATACATTCTGTCAACCAGCAACAGACTTTTCTTGAATCTTCGTGCGGAAGCCCGATATCTCATTTGATTAACCTTCAGTACGATTATTCTTAAATCGAGACGTTGACATCGGCAATCATTGAAAGACCCTTCTGGGCTAAATCACATTTAGAGCATATTGAAAATATCGGTATAATTGTTGTTTATAGAGTTCAAGTACGCCTTGTGTGTAGTACTTCATTTGTCTGTGGTGCGAAAGCACGCCAAGGTATAAAAGTGTTATTTTAAACGAATAATAATCAGTCGATTGGACGAGAGCATCATAAATAATTTTATGGAGAGGTGTATTTTATATTCCGTAGCGCCCGCGTGGACAATTATAACTTTGCCAATATAAATAACTAGTGCATGTCGGTTATCCAGCCGAAAATATTTATTCAATAAGGCCGAACACTAACATGAATTCTCTCCATAGAAGCAAAGAAAAAGGACACTAGCAATGTTGTCACCAGATAAAACATTTCCGCAACATTTGTACAGGTGGCTGCCAGCTGTCATTTTTGGTCCTGGAGTTGTCTGATTGGGAGACTTTTACTTCTCGGCATATGGATCGAGGCTCTAGTGTAACCCAATTTGTTGGAGACTGATCTCCGTTTGTGCACTGTTGTCACCAGAGAAAACATTTCCGCAACATTTGCATGGGTGGCTGCCAGCTGTCATATTTGGTCCTCTGGTTTTCTAGTTGGGAGGCTTTTGCTTCTCGGCATATGGATCGAGGTTCTAGTGTAACCCACTTTGTTGGCGACTGATCTCCATTTGTGCATATATGCGTTTATGTTTAACTGAACTGGTAACCAAATTGGATTCATTTTTCGGCTGTCCATATTGAATGTCTCGAAGTTATTCCGTAGCTTTAGTAGATTAGCCTTCCATTTTAACGTCGAAAGAAATTCTGATAAGTCTGCTAAATATGACTCGTTCTCTTGGCTTTCGATGGTTAAACTATTAGAATCATATACTTAAACAATACTTTGTACATGTTTATTGCTCTCATCAAAACACAATAGCTTCGGAACGTAAGTAAGCATATCTAAAATCAGAAGCACTTAACTCTGCTTCATATATCTATATGAACGTGTTGTGTGCTAAATTTTATTATAATATTTTTTTATATTGTGCTAATATCTATCATCTATTGGCATTGTTTGCTCTCAATGCATTTCCCGTTTAGTTTCGTTTTTATTTAGTCTACTGTTTATTTTTCATTTTTTCCCTGCCAATTTATACATAATTTTATTTGCAAATGGTCACACTGCGTGTCCGTGTGTTCTGATGAATATGTAAATATTCGTTGCTTTGAGTTGTGAAAAATTACATCCTTACATGTGAAGTATCAGGTGTGACATGCTGTACACAAATAATTTTAAGGATACCAAATATTTAAGAAGGTCCAGGATTCTTATCGTCCACTGTGCAAAGACTCTTTTCTTAATGAATTGCTTAACGTAATTAAACAAAAACTGAAAAATATTTGTTTCACGACAGCATGGATATGAGTCATGCAACTAAGTATAAATGCATTAACCCACCTTTTTCTGGCTTATTTTGCGACAAATCCATTTACTTCTATGTCAGACGGTTTTTTCTTTGTGGTGCAATGGTGACTCAGAATAACATAAATTCATCAGTACTATTAATTCCTTGTAGCAGTGTTGCACGTTATGGTCGGATTTATTTATTGTGTTCGTACGATTGATATCCATTTTATTATTCCGAAACCCATAAAAATAATATTTCCAGAACAATCAATAATGTTCAAATATTACACGGCTTAAACAGAACTACATGCAATTTCTGGAAAGATTCTCAAATAGATTAAATAATATGGTTTTGTTAATATTTTAATTCGACAAAGATTAATAGAATAACTGGTTTTAATGTATTTATTGCGTATTTAGTTAAAGACATTTCACATAGAACCAAACGTTTATATAAAGTTAAGCATAAGCAAATGCTTTTATCCCATTGACTAATGGCTACTCATAACTAGGGGTGTATACTAAGCTCAATACAACTATGTATTTGATAAATGAATATGGGCAAAGTGGACGAAGATTGCAGTTTTGTTAAGTTTTCCCGTGAATATGATTCTTGTGTTATTTGGTGGATATATATATATGACTGACTATACAATATAGCAGGATGCAACTCATTTGTAGCAAGTAATGCTTATACGCATGTATTCATACATAAAGAACAATCTAACTCTCTCGCGCCGTAGCTTCCAGTAGAGCCTATGTCATTAAGATAATATTGGAAAATCCTTTACATTCTCCGTGGTTTCCGCTAGATTAGCGCAGATGTTTGCTACCCTAATGTCTCAAAACTATTAACGGTCGATGTGGTTAATCATTAACGCTCGGCTACAAAATATTTGGTCTAGCTGTTCTGTCGTTCTAACCATTCGACAGGAGTCTTTCAGTGCTCTGGCTAGCCCGATACGCTAGCGGCTTTCGAAGACAGTGCCCCAGCCAAGGTAATAGGCGTTCATTATCTAGATGCGACCAGAATGGCACATTGCACAACGCCAAATTTGCTACCAGTGTCCAAATGAAACTGGATGACGTTATCGGTTCAGAAAGCCTCCTTAACATTAAGTCATCTCTCGTATTGATGCAGAATAGAGAAGCATTGAAAATCCTACATTTGAACACCTTGGACCTTGTGGTTAGAAAAATGTACAGCGGCTTGGATGTCTCTCAAAATGCGGCTGCCGCAATTAATATAAGTTTGGAAATCTCAGCAGAAGCTAATCTGCTTGCCATTATCACGGAGCCCAGACTAACAAATTCGTTTTGAATGTAAATTAAAAATTAAAAATAATTTATCTTATTCGATTTTTGCATCATGAAGTAATTTTCTTCTGTTTATCTGTTCTTATTCCTTATGTCCTTACATTTAGATGGGTCCTCATTTTTCAGTTTTTTACGCAGCTTAATCTCTTTGATTTGCATTCAGTACTTTCTGGTTCTAGTTTTATTTATGCCTTTCTTACAATATGTCAATTTTATACATTTTAAGCTATCTGCTTGGTTACAAATTGGTTCAGTTGTGACCAGAAGGATAAACCAAAGGCATCTTGAACGGAATAATGTGGAATAATAATTCCACATTCTTCGACCGAATATATAGTGATTAAAGGGCGTAATACCGGCTCCTACTGATGAGTCGCCAGTAAGCACGAAACGAATGTGCATGAGATTATACTTTCCGTTCAAGCTGCCTTTGGTTTATCCTTCTGGTCACAACTGAACTAATTTGTTACTAGGTTCGCAACACCTAATACATACTTGCATATATATTAACTCTCCGCAACAAACAGTATTTATCTGCTTAGTTGTTTCCAAATCACTTTACTGTGTTGACATAATCAAATTCAATTGGTACTACCATAGACTGATATCATTTTATTCAGTATTATTTAACCGGTGGGCATGGTTTCTGCCTTATAATTAAATAGCATGTATTGCTAGTAAGAAATCTTTCGTGAAGCCGATACTCATGTCAAATAATGGAGAGCAAACCCCACAAAAATTTGACAATCAATATGTCAAGTGGTAAATTTAGTTTAAACGGTTTCATTTACACTTATTACTAGATCTCTTAAGCATAGCTTTCATTTTACTAGGTAAATGTATGTCAAATATGTGTGTATGTGTACGCATCGAAATGAAATTACAGTTATTTAATAACGCAAATGACGACTCACTAGATAGGCGTACGCCATGTAAGTTTGCGTGCTCTCGTTTGTTTTTGGTTGAGGATTAATCAGTTACTGCACGCGTACACTCATCCAGGTTAAATTACAGCGATTTAACAAAATCTGACAATTGTTAGCACTCATAGGTCGGCAAAATCTTGAACCTTTTATCTTTTCAGATGATGTAATTTTTGGCCTCAGTTGATGGGTTCTCACTTGTCCCTTCTCCTTTAAGCCTTCAATTAGCTGATTGTCTGAAAGCGCTTTAGGATCAAGATCCGCCATTGATCCTAAAGCGCTTTCAGACAATCAGCTAATTGAAGGCTTAAAGGAGAAGGGACAAGTGAGAACCCATCAACTGAGGCCAAAAATTACATCATCTGAAAAGATAAAAGGTTCAAGATTTTGCCGACCTATGAGTGCTAACAATTGTCCCGCACAAGAAAAATGCGGTCAAATCCGAAACGAAAAGGACAGCACTGAGAAACAAAATAATACATCTTTTAAAATCTGACAATGCTCAAAATAAGCATACTCCATGCAAGTGTGTGTATGTGTGTGAACGATGTTTTAAGCCTGAGGAATAATCGGCTACATCTAATTAGCGGCACGTTTATTACTCATCCAATGAAACTAAAGTGATAAATGTCAATTCCACTTTGCACACGTCAGACCTATTTTTACACTTACTTTCCCAATTGAAGTAATGACGAGTGGCATCCCGGAGTCAAATTGAAGACAGTGAATGTAACCAAGGATAAGGTAATTAATCTATTCCCTATCGTACAAGATGTTTCTTTCAAATAACGAAGAATTGAACTTAATGCGTCTCCATGGTGATCTAGAGAACCCTGATTCCAATCGTTACCGCGAAATTTTTGGCAATTTCAATTGATTGCGCATTGAGATTAAAGTTTATCAAGCAGATGCATTGTATTTGCTATCTTATGCAAAGTTCATTTTTTATGGCTCTGGAACAAATGTTATAGTGTTCAAGTTATGGCATCTTCAGTTCCGTGTAATAACAATAGGTGCTTTATTTTTAACGATCATTGGTTGCGCAGGCAGTCATAGCAATAATTTAAATCAAGGTTCCAATCTTGATCTAGCTTCATTTTTTTCTGTATATCTTTTCATTTCAAATCACTTTATATTTCTTGTAGGTAACAATTGGCGAGTTGATTTCCGGTGGTTCTGCAGAAGTTGGTGGTGTGATACGCACAGGTGACGAGTTGGTTTCAATTGACGGGTTTCGTGTAGAAGGTGCCACTCAAGCAGAAGTTCGAAAGCTTCTTGAGAATTGTAGTTCTGAAAACCAACAAAAGTCAAACAGTTTGACAAGTTCAGAAGATCCTGTAACTCGTGTGACATTGGGACTTCGTCGTAGAATCTCAGGTTTGTCATAACAAAACAACTGACATGTTTAAATTTATCTTGCCTTCATAGAATGTACGATTAATAATTTATTTGTGAATTATTTTTGATGGTAGCTGAAAAATATTATTGCTCATATTAAAGTAGTGATTGCTTTGTATTTTGACCTAATTTAATGCCATTTTTATATTCTTAGCTGCCAGTTTAGGCTAAACTCTGCATCGTGTAACAAATGTAAATCATTAAATAGACCCGTTTATTCCTTATCGTCATTATCATCATACACGACCATACAAAAGCCAATAGTACTTAATGTTTCACTGCCATATAACCATAAGAGAAACAAAAATAACAAGAATTTGCTTATAAATAACGTCAAGAATAATAATTTATGCACACAAATTATTAGTGAGACATATGACTGAGAGCACTTAGGTACTATGAGCGTAGATAACACGCAGAAGTGAGGCGAACTAAACCTCTACACAACACCATTTTAGCCAAGTCAGCATTAAGGTACTGGAATATCAGCAATGCAGCTTCTTTGCGGTTTTCACTGTGTCACGTCATAAACAAAACCAAACCTCGAAACTAACTCTGTCCAATTACGAAAATAAACTTACAAAGATGATATTACTAGAAATCTGCTACAAGTTCGCCACTGAGCTCGACTCGATGCCATATTGCGCAGGGTTTCCAACCATGGACTATGATGTGTACGCGGATTCCATCCTGACAGACGAGTGGACCCTATACTACCCTATTTTGATGTAGTTGACTTGGACTGTTTCTATCACGTCAAAATCTACCCACCTTGTTTCTTATGTCTGTTTGGCGCTTGGTGGGAAACCTGTGCTCTACTGGGCAATCGAATTTGGGACATAAACAAAACGTGATCGAGCCAATATAGTTGATGGAGTTTCATTTGTTTTTCTAATGAGGAGCACTTTTTGGCCGATCCAGAAGTACATCTACAGATGTCAGTGTTGGTTATTTGTTTTTGGTAGCCAACCTGTGCTATACTTCTCAAACAACGATGGTCGAATTCCTGTAAGCGTCTTAAATCATCAACTCTGAGCGGCCAAGTCTTGCTAACGTATAATAAAACTGTGCCTATAGATGAATTATAAAGTAGAGTGATATACTCGCGTTTCTTCATGGTCGGCGAATTGTTGAAAAGGTAATTTAGCTTTCGCGATTCTCATACTAACCTCGAAAGACATATTACATGAAATATTGATAGAGCTGCCAAGATATACAAACCAGTCAATGATGTCCATATCTTCACTCTGCAGTCGCAGATTTGGAGTGAGTGGTAGGGAAACTTCTTATATTTAGACGGTGCAAATTTATACCGAAATACGAAACAACATCTACTAGGTTCGCAACACCTAAAACATACTTGCATATATATTAGTTCTCCGCAACAAACAGTATTTAACTGTTATATATTGAATTGAATGATGTCATGCTTACCGCGCAATGTGATAACTGATATCGATCAAGGCCAGGGTGTATGGATTTACTGGAGTAACAGGTGTTCAGAAATTGTTGTAATTCTCAATTTCAGTGAACTATAGCATAAATTGATATCCATCATGTTGGTATCATGTTCCGACTTGGAAACCATAGTGTTAGTAACATGTACCTTTTCGGTACAATAATGTTGGTATCGGTTACTAACACAATAGCCATAGTGTTAGTATCCTTTACAGACTCGGTATATATATTATATAGTGTGAGTTAGCGTTGAAGTCGCATTGTCGTAGACTATATGATGTTAGCTTCACTATTGCAGGTTTACACATTCGTCTAGGAGATTTTACCGTCCTATTATCCCACATTAATGACCAAAATATATAGTGGTTAAAGGGCGTAATACCGGCTCCTACTGATGAGTCGCCAGTAAGCACGAAACGAATGTGCATGAGATTATACTTTCCGTTCATGCTGCCTTTGGTTTATCCTTCTGGTCACAACTGAGCTAATTTGTTACTAGATTCGCAACACCTAATACATACTTGCAAATATATTAGATCTCCGCAACAAACAGTACTTAACATCTACTAGTCTATTCAAGGTGGCCTGAGCAGATTCTCGTTTGTCGAATATTATTACGATATCGTCTTTATAGTCAAGATCGGTTAATCTTCCGCCCGGGAGAACTTCGACACCTGCATCCTGAACATGAGGAAGATTTTTGTTCATAACAGCACTTATTGCAAAATTAAACATAATTTGGGAAAGTTGACAGCCTTTGCGAACATAACTGCTTGTAGTAAAGTTGTGCGTTAATTCGTTGTAGATAATAACGCGACCAGAAGGATTTGTGTGGAGATCACGTATAATATTTGAAAATTTCGTAAGAACATCCCTTGTTGACTTAACATGGAATAGAACATTGCGATCCACCGATTCAAATTCACCCTTGGAATCTAAAGTGACGGATCATGTAGAACGTCGATATACATATCGCTGTTCAAGAACTTGCCCTAAGGTAAAAATATTATTAATGCAACCTCGTCCAGGCCGGAATCGGGCCTGTTCTTCTTTAGTGTGTGATTCACGTGAAGAAGACTTATTTTATCGGTTATTAGATGGTTGTTACTATCATTTATACTATCTTAAAATCTGTTGCACGGATTAGTTTGCACAAAAAGCGGCTATTGCCTTAGGCGAACGCTTCTTTCACCCCTTCAGTCTTTCAGGTCTAGAAGGATTCGAGATTAACATTTAGACTGCGCTTAAGTTTGCATCTTACATTTCTACGAGTATTATTATGAACCCAGCCAGGTTGAATTCTGTGCCTTGATTCGAGTATCTCCATAGATTTTACAGAGAACCTATGACTATATCCACGGAGGCATACAATGCTACAGACAGTGGTACCTGCATTGTGCACAATAGAACTTTTTTGTCCAAGCAAATTCTAATTTTCGTCATCCAGACCTGTTAGCTTTGACTTTTGCATATTGTGACTTTTCGTCGGAAGAGCAGTTGTTCGAGTTTGTTTACCATCTATTTGGGGTTCATACTTATTTATTTTTCCGAAAAGTTTTAGTTCAAATCTAAAACGGATAAGATCATGTCCGAGTCGACATAGGTGTTCCAAAACGAACGACAATCTTGGATACAACCCCGCCATCAATCATTATTTGCTATATGATCTATTTGAGTCCACCGTTGTCCGGGAGCTAAAGGACGCCATGTGGCGCAACGTCTTACACCACGTCTGACGTTTGTGCTGTTTAAGTATAATCTGTTCCGCGCACCTATCCGATAGTCGTTCGGCATTGTCGTTGCGCGTCGAGTTTAGAGTGTATCTTCCGCCTAATTGAAGCTATGCGTTATTTAAGTGCTCAACTTGATCATTCATGGCCGCATAATTATTTCTGAACTTCTTGCTCTACTTAGTAAACATCTTAGGTCGGAGTGAAAATGCCCTTGCTGTCGTCTTTGCTGCAATCGGTGAGAGTATATGCAGATACAATGTAAAGTCAACGATGATTAAGATTTCTGGCTATGATTTTGTTAGGCGTATTTATTCGTGCTACATAACGTCGGCTATTTAAAGGGATCCATTCAATAAAACAAGCTTCAGTTTGTGAGCTGAGGACAATACCGAGGCACAATTTACTGACTTGAGAAAACTCCGTCGAACTAGAGGTTCGTAGATAATAACGCTTAGATAAGGATGGTGCACCAAGTTTTGAAATGCTCGTACGATCTGTTATTGTGGTTTCAGATACGCAACATACATCGATTTCTAATTTATCCAACATACGTGCAAGAGCTTTTTTTCCAGTTAGTTATAATGTTTTAACATTAAATGCGCCGACATTAAAACCTAATCTATGTTTAATGAATGGTAGACTACTTAAATTATTTTCGATATTGGGCTCAGTTATATAATGAACAACCACCATATTCATAGAATTTAAAAAATCGTTTTTTTTAGACTGAGAAGAGGAAAGAGAACGAAAGGACGCAGAATCGTAGTTGAATGTGTCTGTAAAAGCCTGATATCCACTCTGCACATTGCAGAAGATAAGGCGACTTTTTAAACTGAGCGACGGCCGATGCAGTATGTAATCATTGTAATTCGCATCGTTCATGGTTATATGTGGGCTTTAAAAGTCAACAAGGTCGCCCAACCGTAGTGGCGATGATTTGTATTCAGAGTTTTCTTTCTCGTACCTATTTTGCTAACTAAGGTTAATGAGCACTATCTACGCAGATCCCAGTGGCAAAAGTTTCCTTCAGCAGCCGAAACTTGCCCTTCGCGTCTGTCACGCCTACTCACATTCCATCACTACACATTCAACACTAAGTGTTACTGCATTAAAATTAAACAATAATTGATTGCGCGGGTGGCGGTAACAATTTTTTAAATCAAGTTTGCGAGGTTGAAGTAAACACCAATTCTATTGTATTTACTTACTTTTACTTTACTGCGGCTGACTCCTTTTGGAGGATAAGCCGGCTCCATGTGACATTTCATGGAGTTTCTTGGGAATTTGGTACAAGTGGTGTCCCCTCACCACTCGGCTATTGTATTTAACAAGTCGACGAACAACAGCAAAACTACCGTCAGTCGCGCATACTGACATGTTTCGACCTTCCATGATCATCAGCAGATTACGACGGCAAACTGACTAGTGTGGATCAAATCGCAATGCACATATATATATATATATATATATATATATATATATATATATATATATATACATATATATATATATATGGAAATCAAAATTAGATATGCGGCTCTCACCTCTAGTTGTCTCGCATACATTGTACTTGACTGGTAATGTTGGCTGTACAATTTCTATGCAGTCACGAACATTAACTGTTTGCAGCTTTCGCCATATATATAGATTATATAATTAACTAATCATTGATTGTGTGGGTGTTGCGCGAGACTACTAGAGACGAGAGCCGCATATCTAACCTTGATTTCCATATATATTCAATGTAGTTTGATCCTCGATAGTCAGTTTGCCGTCGTAATCTGATGATGGTCATGGAAAGGTCGAAACGCGTCAGTGCGTTGCGGCTGGCGGTAGTTTTGTTATGTTGTTCGACGACTGGTTATATACAATGGGATTGGTGTTTACTTCAAGCTCGCAAACATGATTTAAAGAATTGTTACCACCACCCGCGCAATCAATTATTGTTGAATTGTATTGCATATATATTTATATTTGGCTAGAGCTGCAAACCGATAATTTTCGTGACTGCAAAGAAATCGTGCAGCCGAAATTTCCTGTTTATGGTTAACCTTTAGTTCTCTTGGAACTTATTTAGAAACCCATCCAACCAGAATCCTGCCATTGGACTTCAATTCAATATTTCTTTCTCAAGTGGCATGGTTGTCTGTATAAAACCATATGGGGTGTGACTTGTTAGAACTTTAGATCTTAACAGATTTCAAATAGGTTCCACGTGGTGGAAAGGTTAACCAAAACATAAATTGGTATATGACTTAAAACTGCGTATAGTGTACGACAGAGATGGATTGGCTCCCCGATTCTAAAGCCAATGTGCCCCAGTTCGAGCCCCGTCCGCGGAAGGTTCTGGAATGTACTTGACAAGTTACCAATGAAGACGAATCCGGTCTACTGGCTAAATTGATTTTTCTACTTGGGGCATAGTATAGTTTCTACTGAGAATATACATATAATCAGACACTACCATTAGGTTTCAATTCAATATATATATATATATATATATATATATATATATATATATATATATATATATATATATATGTCAAAGCGTATTTTGCATTATATTTGCAGTTGCATTCATTGAGCGTGTCTCATAAGCCTTCTAGCTGTAAACCAATCTGTGGAGAATTTGATTCCTGTTCGCAGCAGTTTTAACTAATATAAATGAATTGATTAGTAAGAACGAAGCTCAATTATTGTTGACAGATGGCACCTTATAATACATTATATTTATATATATTTATATATATATATATATATATATATATATAGTCTTTAAAAATTGAACATTGCGCCGTATAGCAAAAATGATTCATCCGGTAGTCCGATTTCGTCCTTATTGGGAACTCTTTAAATACTGTATAAAATTTGCTTCGAATGGGACGCGAACTGGGAAAAATTTGCTACGGTGTCTAAGTCTATCCACTGCGCTACCTATACCGCATACTTCACTTACTTTGAAGTCATATAACAACTTATGTTTCTGATTAACCTTTCCTTCACGTGGAACCTATTTTGAACGATTTAAGATCTCAAGTTCTAACTTGCCACTTCGATCTATCATTATACAACAGACAGAATTCCACTAGATCAGGTTATTTGATTTGAAGTCTAATGGTAGGGTTTTTATTGAAAAAACCTTATCAGTGTAAACTACACATTGCTCCAGGTGACAAAGTCAATTTATTCAGTAGACCGATTTCATCCTTAATGAGAACCTTTCAAGTTCTATCCATAATTTACCACGGACGAGATTCGAACTGGAGAACATATGCTTCCGTGTCTGGGACACTATCCACTGCGCCAAGCATACCGCATGCTACACGCAGTTTTTGTTTCTGAGTATACTTTCCTTAAGGTGGAATCTAAGACCTAAAATTCTAACTACCCACTGTCATTATAAAACAGACACCATAACACTCGGCTATGTTGTATTGATTTGAAGTCTAATGGCAAGGTTTTGATTTTATATACGCTTTCAGTATAACCTAAACACTGTGTCGTGTATCAAAGTAAATTCATCCAGTAGACCGATTTCGTTCTTATTTTGAACTTTTTAAGTACTGTCCCGAATTTTCCGCGGACGGGACTCGAACTGGGACAGATTTCTTGCAGTCACTCTTTCAAATTTAACACCCGTGTCGCATACTACCTACACTTTTCAGTTATATATTAACTTATCATTTTTGGAGGTTGTTCCTTCATGTGGAGCCTAATTGGTATCGCTTTTATCTAATGTTCCAACTCGTTACCCTTATATTTATGTAAATATAAATATTCTGGTTGGATATAATACTATATAGGAATCACAGGTTCCGTAGTATAATGAAATCCAAATTCGCAAAATCATTGTCTTCTGCAACACATTCAATTAGAATTGATTTAATTATTTAACGAATTAATGCAAATTTCTATTTTAATTTCACCAAAAGATGGTGTGATACTGAAAGTAGAATGCCACAAAATTTGTAATATTAGGATTCTCGATTAGTATTTAATGTGCATTTAAATGACTTAATACGTATGTCCATTAGTTTGATAATTGAACAGTTTCGTAAACCAGCTATAATTCTATTAATTTAGCTATATATTTACTCTTCCTTTGTTTATCCGAATCTAGATTTTGATACAGATTATTGAGTAACTTCTCAATCAACAAATCAATAAACCGCATAAAGAAAAATGTATTGTTTAATGTGACGGATTTTTTTAGATATTTACTCATCAATGAGTGTCTAAATAACTAAAGACAAAATTTTTCTGTTCATGAAAAATAAGAATGCAGTTATTGAGCAAAGCCCAGCTATGTACTCCTTTAGTTTATTTTGATTTAGCTATTCGGGGAGTTAGTAAGTTATCTAAAACTAAGTATTCTATAGTATGGAAAAGGCAATTCGTCCAGTAGACTGGTTTCTTCATTATTGGGAACTCATCACGTACTATCCAGAATTTGCCGCGGACAGGGCTCGAAACTGGGCACGTCTGCTTCGGAATCTGTTGCTCTAACCACTAAGCCACCCTGCAGAACACTAAACACAACGTTCAGTTATGTACTAGCTAGTGGCTCTTGGTTGGCATTTCTTTGAGGTGAAGCCCAAATGGCATCTCTTTGGATCTAACATTCTAACTATCTACCTCAAATTTATCATTATAGAACAGAAAACACGATAACTTTGAAAGTGATATTGACTTGTTCATTTATATAATTAACTTAGTGAGTTTCTTTTATTTTATTAATTAAGTAAATAGATAATTAGTTAGCTAGTTAGTTAGATACTTAAATAGTTAGTTACTTAGTTTGTTAATTGAATACTGCTTGTGAAGCTAACTTCATGGGGAGTCTTTAGCAATGAGACTTCAAAGCCTACTCACCGTATATAATATATGGCAAGTCTGTAAAGGGTACCAACACTATAGCTATTGTGTCAGTACTCGATAACAACATTATGGTACCGAAAAAAACATGGTACCAACACTATGGTTGCCGAGTCAGTACATGGTGCCAACACCATGGATTTCAAATTATGCTAAGGTTCATTAAAGTTGAGAATTAAAACTATTTATGAACACCTCTCTCTCTCCAAAAATTCCATAAACTCTGATTAGTTAGCTTGTTCGTTAGTTAGTTAGTAAATTATTATTTTTCTTAATTACTTCTTAAATGGATACGCAGTGCGAGCTTCAAATGTTGAATTTCCGCGACTTTCTTTTGCGGATTGTCGCTTTTTACTATCAGTTTCGCAAAGTTCCGATTGATCCCCATTTCCAAGTACACGTCGATTTTTTCTTATTGGTTGGATGCGCATTCGTGCCTTTCTTCCAAAGGCTTCAATATCGTTCATACCTACCACTGGGAATGAGTTACGATCTAATCTTCGTTGACTGGCGATGTTTCGGTACATCATTTCCCGTTCCATCATCAGGCCTCTAATCACACACACTATACAATTCTCATAATAGCTGATTTAAGCAAATGATTGCTAGTTAATTAGTTAGTTAGTTAGTTAGTTAGTTAGTTAGTTAGTTAGTTAGTTAGTTAGTTAGTTAGTTAGTTAGTTAGTTAGTTAGTTAGTTAGTTAGTTAGTTAGTTAGTTAGTTAGTTAGTTATTTGGTTAGTTAGTTTGTTAGTTAGTAAGTTAGAAAGTTAGTTAGTTATTCAGTTAGTTAGTTAGTTAGTTAGTCAGTTAGTTAGATAGTTAGTTAGTTAGTTAGTTAGTTAGTTAGTTAGTTAGTTGGTTGGTTACTTAGTTAATTGGTTAGATAGTTAGTTAGTTAGTTAGTTAGTTAGTTAGTTAGTTAGTTAGTTAGTTAGTTAGTTAGATAGTTAGTTAGTTAGTTAATTAATTAGTTAGTTAGTTAATTAGTTAGTTAGTTAGTTAATTAGTTAGATAGTTAGTTAGTTATTTAGTTAGTTAGTTAGTTAGTTAGTTAGTTAGTTAGTTAGTTAGTTAGTTAGTTAGTTAGTTAGTTAGTTAGTTATTTGGTTAGTTATTTAGTTATTTAGTTAGTTAGTTAGATAGTTAGTTAGTTAGTTAGTTAGTTAGTTAGTTAGTTAGTTAGTTAGTTAGTTAGTTAGTTAGTTAGTCGATTGTTTGGTTGTTTTGTTTGTGCGTTACCTAAATAGTTGTTTAAGAAGCTTGTTAGTTACGTTCAGTTTTTGTTAATTTCGTCGCTAGGTAGCCAGTTAGTTATTTGGATGCTTCGGTTGTTTTTTTATTGGTTATTTAACTAGATATTTTTTTTCTTTCTAGTTGTTTGGTTGTTTGGTTAATGTGTTAAGTAATATGTTTACGATCTGTGTGAAAATAATTTTTGATTTTCGAATTCATTATTGTTGTCTGTCTTGGTCTCCTATTCTTGTTAACAGAACGTTTTTGTCAATCCATTTTTCTACCAAGCTTTGTTTCTTTACTTTATTTACGCATAATACACGTGAGCAAGACGACGTATATTACTCTGTTGATGTCTGTCCAGTTTACACCACATAGATTGTAGACTAAGTATGTGTGCAACATAGCAGCTTGAATAGAAATTCATTTGTAAAAGTGCACCTAATATCCTCATCACATAGATAGAAAACTGAAAGCAAGTAACGAAACAAAACCAATTGAATTGGCTTTGAAATACGTCTGGATTTGTTTACTGTTTATCTTCCCTGAAACCGAAGATATTTCTGCTCTCGTAATTTTTAGCTTAACATCAGATCTGTTCATATATTTCGTAGAATTTCCAGTCGTTTTATAATTAAAAAAAAAATTACTAGCCGTTCATAGACTTCGTAGAGTTGCTTTGGCTCCGATAGGAATAGAAATATAACAAAAGTTGAAAATCATTTTACTCTGACGTGCCTATTTGGAAATCGACTCTGAATAAATAGCAATTAGCGAAAATGAGCGATAAATGAAAAGATAAATAAGAAATGTATTATTTGTAGTGTTTTATACTGTAAAAATAAGCCTTAAAACTACGCTATAATTATTTACACTGAACAGTGATTACCAGGTAGATAAGTTTCTATCAAGTTCTACAGATAAATTTTATTTGTTGCAGCTGCCTTTCGTAAACTGTGCCAAACGTCGTTTTGGCTCTCGTGGCACCAATTTTAAGATCTTGAAGTAAAAGAAAATTGTCATTTCTCAGTTCATTCATCCAGTAGACCGGTTTCGTCCTTACTGGGAACTCATCACGTACTGGACAGAATTTGCCGCGGACAGGGCTCGAACCTGGGCACGTCTGCTTTGGAATCTGGTGCTCTAACCACTGAACCACCCTGTCGCAATGGTTAGAGCATCAGATTCCGAAGCAGACGTACCCCTGTTCGAGCCCTGTCCGCGGCAAATTCTGGCCAGTACATGATGAGTTCCCAATAAGGAAGAAACCGGTCTACTGGATGAATTTCCGTTTCTACACTATACAATTCTTAGTTTATACTGACAAACATATGTACTTCATAGATCAGGTGTTAATATCAAGATCACAACCTTGAGTATAGTAATAAAAGAAGGGACTTTTGTGAAGTGATTTTATATTATTCATAAAGTCAAATGATCTCACTTAATTGCTTATTGTTATTGGCTTTAATATAGCAAATATTTGTATAATCTATATAAATTAAGTTTTTACACTCGAAATAAACACCAATTGTAGTTTTTCGCCGAACAAACAGCAAAGTAGACCATCTATCATTAATTCTCAAATATTGTTCAAAGCTTTATGAAGCTGATTCTTCATCTGGTATGGTAAGCATTGATATGCGAGAGTACATCATCCAACAGCCCCACATTTCTTGACGAAATTTGTAGTGAGGCTGACACGTTGTGGCGGCTCATCCAGTTAGCACGAGACACATGCTTACATGAGATTACTTCTTTCGTTCATGCTGACTTTGACGTTTTCTTCTGGTTCCATATGGAATAATTTTTTATTATGTGTGCCAAGCCCATGACATAAATGAAAATATGTTAGTTCTCATCATCCAAAAATATAACGCTATTGCCGATTGGTCGTTTCAGTATAAATAGCAATTTAATAGTAAAACTTTAGTTTAATAATTTGCGACATTGCTTTTTTCTTGCTAATTAGTTAAGCTAGTTTGTTTGTGGCCCTATTATTTAACAAGATTGCAACTATTCCTAAAGTTCACCAAAATTGAGAATTATTATTTCTGAGCACCTGTTTCTCTGACTCGGCAACCATAGTGTTGGTACCATGTACCTTTTCAGCAATCATAATGTTGGTATCGGGTACTGACACAGTAACCATAGTGTTAGTATCCTTTAAAGACTTGGTGTATATATATTACATATATCTTCACTACTGCAGGTTTACTCATTCGTCTAGGAGATTGTACCGTCCTATTTTTCCACAATCCTCACCCAAATATATAGTGGCTAAAGGGCGTAATACCGGTCCCTACTGATGAGTCGCCAGTAATCACGAAACGATTGTGCACATAAGATTATACTTTCCGTTCATGCTATCTGTGATTTTTCCTTCGGGTCATAATTGAATGAATTTGTTACTAGGTTCGCAACACCTAATAATTAATTCCGTCTCCCTGTTTATGCGATGAAAAGCACATCAATGCGTTAGGCCGACTCTTAGTGAAATTAAATCATCAGCTAGCACTGAATTCGAAGGTCTATATGATTAGCGCCTATTTCAATTTTGGCTTTTTTTTTAATTAGGAGCTTTTGATCAACTTTATTTAACACCTAGGCATAATGTGCGTTCTTCATAAGCGCGCGACGCTTTTTACAGACTTTAATAAAAACCGTAAAAGCTTAGCCTTTTTTGACAACTGATACAGTCGTTTCGTGCTTACTGGCGACTCATCAGTAGGAGCTGGTATTACGCCCTTTAACCACTATATATTTTGGTCAAGAATGTGGGATAATAGGGCGGTACAATCTCCTATACGAATGTGTAAACCTGCAATAGTGAAGCTAACATCATCTAAAGTCAACGACAATGCGACTTCAATGCTAACTCACACTATATAATATATATACCGAGTCTGTAAAGGATACTAACACTATGGCTATTGTGTTAGTAACGTAACGAATGACCATGAGATTATACTTTCCGTTCATGCTGCCTTTAGTTTATCCTTCTGGTCACAACTGAACTAATTTGTTACTAGGTTCGCAACACCTAATACATACTTGCATATATATTAGATCTCCGCAACAAACAGTATTTAACTGTTATATATTGAATTGAATGATGTCATGCTTACCGCGAAATGTGATAACTGATATCGATCAAAGCCAGATGTATGGATTTACTGGAGTAACAGGTGTTCAGAAAATGTAATTCTCAATTTCGGTGATCTACAGCATAAATTGATATCCACCATGCTGGTACCATGTTCCGACCTCTTCGGTACAATATTGTTGGTAGCGGTTACTAACACAATAGCCATAGTGTTAGTCGAAAGAATCCATCAACATTTACCGCATAGGTTTATTAAAAAAAGGCTTAGCGCCGTCAGGAAAATCAGCCATTTCGGGTCACATATTGTAAACGGGCACCCAGCCAATTTTAACACTTACTAATGTTTATTTTCTTCCTAATAAGAAATACACTGTAATATTTGAATGCATTGGGCATTTTATATAATATTCAAAAGTTTCATCAACATGATATTCTAATCGACTGGCCAAGAATAACAAAATTCAACAACAATCTACTAGTATCCAGGCCAGACTAAACAGGCCCTCGACTAGAATCAACATATATATATATATATATATATATATATATATATATATATATATATATATATATATAGAATAGATTTTTCAATTGGATTTGTATACATGTGGCTAAAGCTGCAAATAGTTTATGTTCGTGACTGCATAGAAATTGTGCATCCGACATTTCCAATCACGTACAATGTATGCATGACTATTAGACGTGATAGCCACATATCTAATTTTGCTTTCCATATATATGCAAGGCGGTTTGATCCTCGATAGTCAGTTTGCCGTCGTACTATGATGGCAATCATGGACGGCCGAAGCACGTCAATATGTGTTACTGAGAGCAGTTCTGCTGTTTTGCAATTGGTTAAATACAATGGGATTAGTGCGTCTATCAAGTTCGCAAACTTGATTTTTTGTCACAACTCGCGCAATCAGTGATGGTTCAATAAAGCATAGTGAGTTTTAGTTAGTCAAATTGCGTGAATTATTCAAGGCCATTGTTTTCCCTCGTAAGTTACTTAAAATAACGATGAAGGATGCCAAATGAAAATGTAGTCCTAACTTGAGTTACGTAAATTCTGATAGAGCGAAGGAAAATCGTACTACCACACTAAACTAAGCAGGAATGTAAAATCAATAACTTTGAAATACAAAATAAGGGACGTTTTATGAAAATCCTTTACTCTTGGTACCAGTCTGCCTAACCAAAAAGAAAAAATCTGAACACTTAGTAACATCGTAATTATGAGAAATCCAATGAAAAGACTGTAGTTTCAGGTATGTTGGTGAAAAAATACGCGAAATCAAGGTCAGACTGGAAGAGAATAGAACTGTATGTAAATATGAACGTGTCAATAGATCCAATCGTGCATGTCATTTAGTGGTGATTGGGCATACAACTTCGATGACTGTAGACACGTAGCGGTATGTAGTCGTAACAGAATGAAGCAATTTACTATGGAATCTATCAAAATTAGATCATGAAATGGTGTTATTAATGAAACAGTGATGAAGATAGGGTTAGGTGCTAATTCCAGTAAAAGATTTAGTTGGCCTACTCTCTTATTACTGGTTAATCAAATATTTATACTGAAATCCTTTCAAATTTCATCCTTTAACTGTTCTGATCTTGTACCTCTTAGTTTAGTGAACTTAACGCGTATTATTATTGTCTTACAATCACGTATTTTATATAATACCTTAACTAAGCTACCTATTTTACTAAATTTTGGTCATTTACCCTGACACGATTTTTGGTTCGCCCTAAACACACTGGGATTACATAATTTCAAATGTTAATAATAGAACAATCAGTCTGATGTCTGCAAAGGGAAAATTAACATATAATTACTACAGCTTCACTTAGATGGTTGTACGCGTGTACATACGTGATGTGAGCCTATCTAGTAAAATGACTACAGAGTTTTCAAACGAACCAGTTCTAAGTATAACTCGAGTGGCTAGAGTGTGTGAATTTGCTAGAGTAAAAGGTGTTCAGATGTATTTTTAATTCTCAATATTGGTGAAATGTAGCATATATTGAAATTTTTGTGTTGATACCATGTACCGTCTCGGCATTTTGATAATCATGGTGTGGGTACTCTTTTCAGGCACAGTCTATATACATTATATTTAGTGGGTTGGCTTAGAAATCGCATTGTCGAAGATTTTAGATGTAGTTAACTCCATTACTGCTTGCATACACATTTGTATAGGAGAAAAATGTTTTTTCTTCAATGACTGAATCCGGAAACAGATCAGGTCTCTTAGGAGAAGTTCAAAAAGCAAAAGCAGTCAGAGCATACTCCGCAAGAATGCATGACAAACATAAATTCGTAAACTACGACAGCCTCAGCAGCTCCACAAGCGTGATCTATTATGCCAATGATCATCGCATCGCAACAGAAAAAAGCAAATTCCATTTACAAAATATTTCAGCTACTAAGAAATAAAATAATCATCGATTGCATCAAGTACACTTTCGAGCTAGCAGATAAACTGAAGGGGAAAATATCCACACAAAAAAACAGTAGCCTCGCTTGACGTTTCGCTCTTATTAACAAGCATTCCACGGAAAAGGCTACGGCTATCTTATGTGATCTGATTAAAAATGAGTTCCATGATTTCCCCGTAGACAAGAATATTCTCAATGGCGTCATACTAACATATACATTGAATATGTAATTTAGATTTGAAGGTAAATATTTTCGACAACTCAATGACAAAGCTATAGAAAGCTTCATTGCACCTCACCTGGCGGATGCAATCGTACACCGTCTTGAGCAGACGATCCAGTAAAAACTTAACTGACCCATCCATACTTTAAAAAAGAGCTGTAGATGATCTACTATTTCTCATTTCAGAGGAAGCAGACGCAGCCGGAATCAAGAAACCAGCCAATTAAGCGATCCGAATGTGGAGAATAGTAACAGTTTTCCTTTCTTTGATATCCATATCACTCGAGTAGATAATGATGATTTGCTGCTGGATATACATAGAGCATATACTATCTCCGGACAAGCCATCCATTGCAACAGTATTGTGCCAAAATCTCACAAATAAAGCCGGGTTAGCAGGCTAGCTAAACCCATTAAGAATATCTGCTTCGAGCACGTAGCTTAAGCAGAGTAAGGCTCTCTGATTAATATTCTTTTAAGGAATAACAACGCGAAACGGCTTATAAGTGTCAAAATTAGACTATGTCAAACAAGTCCTTCAGAGAATATCAACATCTTTTTATCGATTACCATGGTATGAGTTTATTAAGAGTGTATTTGATTTATTGATCTCCTCACCCTAAGGCGTAGAAATTAAAATTCAGCAGCCATTATAATCTCAATTAGTTCGTGTACAAAACAGTATTGGACGTATAAACATACGTGATACGCACTTATCTAGTGAAACATCAGTTATCTATTATGGGACTAACCTGTCAGAAGTGTAAATGAAGTGACTAAATGAAATTTGCGGACATTTGATGTACTGTGGACTGATAGAGGATACCGATAAAGGTATCAGAATTACTTCCGCCAAATATAAGAACTGGAAACTAAACTTTAATATTCACTACACAGATCAGGTTGTTTCGAATAAACAAGTTCCGCACGAAAAGTTTAATTCATTTAATTGAAAGCCTGACCAAAGTTCAATCTATTAATACGAGAATATGCATCAATTTGTATATCAGTTTGTAATACAATAAGAATGAACCCTACACGCGCACAGACATACTTACACACACTCCAAAATAATCAATAAAATAACCACCAGCTTCCGTATGATTAATGCATAGAAAGACAAGTACGTCAATAAATCATTCTAGTTTTGATTCATTTAATCAAGTGAGAACAACAATTGGATATCACTCAAATATTGTAATTTGTCTCGAAATAAACCGGTCATTATCTGTTAAATTGTTCTTCTGGTTAATAAAATATAATTTGTAATTTGCAAAATTAATGGAAATTGTAAAGATATTTATGTTCTCAATATAAAATTTAAATCACATATGGTGGAATATTCAATTCATCGGTTAGACCAATTTCGTCCTTGTTGGGCACTTATCAAGTACTTGCTTGAATTTCCGCTGCCAGGTATTATTGGGAGCCATTAGTTTCAAAATCTTTAATGCACCAATGATTCATATATATATATATATATATATATATATATATATATATATATATATATATATATATATATATATACATAATTTATGTATTTAGTAGATTTTATCATATATAATGTAGATTTAAACTGTCATGATGAATTGCACAGCATGGCGAAACCCTGGCTCAGTAGTCAGGTTGATATTGGTATATAATTCTGTTTAGGTTATAAAAAATTCAATATACATATATCCGTATATATATATATATGTATGTATGTATGTATATATATATATATTGCAACGTTAACTTGTACGCGTATATATATATATATATATATATATATAAAATCCTGTTTTCGTTATAAACATTTATATATCATATATATCCATTTATATTATATATATATATATATATATATATATATATATATATGTATGTAAATATTGCAGCGTTAACTTGTGTGCGTATTACTTGTCGATTTAAATAAAGATTTCAATAAGATAAAACGTAAAATTATCTATGGCAACTTTCATCCTTATTTTAAATTTCTCACTATTGTCGAGAATTGCTGCTTCTGTGGAACGAACCAGGATGTATTTCACTGTAAGTTATGCAATACATCCCTTACGAATTGGAAGCTGTGAATTTTATACAAATTTTTGTTTTATACCAACATATTTTCAGCCAGTCTTTCCTTCTGTAGAATACACGTATGTACCACATTATACTTAAACCGTTAACATGTCATTCGTCAGCATTCATTTAAAGACAGACAAAACTACATGGAAAATGATATCAAACAAAAAGTATTTCGTTTTGCTTTGGTTATATATTGTCGATATATATATATATATATATATATATATATATATATATATATATAGAGAGAGAGAGAGAGAGAGACAGAGAGATAGTAGTAGCACAATTGATTAATTGTGATTGATGAATAATACACAAAATAATCATTTTTAGACTCTTTGTGTATACTTATGTTGCAGACTTGTCAGTTTAAGCCAGATCTTTAAAAACTCGAAAAAACACTGTAGAATCATCCCTACATTGGTTGCTACAATATCAAAAAAATCCTAAAATTAGACTTCGTTCCAAAAGAGGGCCTTTATGAATATCTGAACTGCTTAACTGCTGTTTTGCTTTTCTTGATGTTATATATATAACACCTTTTGTTTATCACCTAAAGTGAGAACCTAACCTCAGCTGGCATAAGCTCACGATGATAATAATACGTGTCCTTTATTCTCCGTTACCTTTATTGCGCAACCCCGCAGACAAGCGACTACACACGCAGCCACAACAAACTCCTCTTCCTATTGCCAGTGGGCATTTATGCGAATATACTGATGCAAAGGATCAAGCACGCGCTCATATTAGGCTGGTTTCTGTACCCCGAGCTCCTGTCAAGCTTACGTCTTCACAAAACAATATACTCGCCAAATCCGAAGACAGTTCATCAGTAACGGCATCGTCAAATCTCTCTGGACAGACAGCGAATCAACAACAGCAACGTGGTGGATTCGGTTTCTTCATTGCTCGTGGTTCTTCAATGCATGCGGCATTGCAGCAACAACTGGCGAATAGACAGTCTGAGCTGAAAAGACGGCGAAATCCGAGAACATTGCTCGATAAAGATGCAACTACTGCAAATTACGACGCCCAGCTACTTGATAAATCAAAGCAGGAAACTGATTTAGGAGACGAGAAACTGGAAGTCGAACTGAATGAACATCAGGCCAAACAAATTGTGGATGAGATAGATAAACAAATTGCTGATATACAGGTGGCCCTCAAGCACACATATTCACCAACTGGCGAATACATAGGTGGGTGTGGTTGAGATGCATTTTTTATTTGATGAATACGCAATACATCTCTTTGTAAAAAAAGGCTTATCCTAATTTATGCAAGCGAATTTCAAGCTTGATACCTGACAGGCCCTAATCAATCGTATCAGAAACATTTTTAATACCTTTATGGTACTTATTACATACAAAATTACTTCTAATAAAAATACAATTATGCCGCTTCAGTGGATTTCACTGATGTTCTAACTTCTGAGGAAGCTAGGCTAAAGGCGTATAACGACGTGATTTCATTAGTAGTAAAGAACTCTCACCTTTGCGCGTATATTCCACTTCTAGCTGTTTTTGTTGATCCGAGATAGGTTCATTGATGTACATTATACAATGCTTAGATTATATACCAATCGAACAAATTTAATCAAGTTTTCGATCTTTAATATAAACACGTGACCCATTATAAACACACATTTATAAAAATAAACCAAGCATTGTATAATTTAGAAAAGACAATTCATCCAGTAGACCTATTTCATCCTGTCCTCGGCAAATTCTGGACAGTACGTGAAGTGTTCCCAATAAGAACGAAACTGGTCTACCTTTTCTATATTATACAATGCTTATTTTATACTGACAAATATAGGTGTATAATGGGATTTGTGTGTATATCACGATCGTAACCTTAATTTAAGTAATTTTTATTATTGCTAGCACAACCAACGAACTATTAAGTAAATAAATGTGTTCCGACATGTTTTATGTTAATGGATCTTGCGATCTTGATAATAACACCAGTTCCATTATATACATAAATATGCCTGTATAAACTAAACTTCGTATAATGTAGAAAGGACAATTCATCCTGTAGATCGGTTTCGTCCCTATTCGAAAATCTTCACATAATGCCCGTAATTTGTCGCGGACAGGGCTCAAACCTGAGCACGTCTGCCTCGGAGTCTTTTGCTCTAACCACTGAGCCAGCCTGTCCCACAAAACTTTTAAATGAAGGTTGCTATGTTGATATAAGCACTAGTCCAACTATATACTGACAAATGTGTGTATATAATGGAACTGGTGTTCATATTTTCAGATCGCAAGCTTGAGTTAAGTGATATTTCTGGTTTTCATAGCTTTTTGTTCTTTGAGTGATTAACATGTGCTAGAGAAAAAACAATCACATAAAATTAAAAATAGAATATCGATGCCAGAATCTTTTAGTTTTTCTCCACACCGCATATTTAATAAGAATTACCGCATTTTAGAGCAAATTATCAATTTTCTGTTGAACTATTTCAGTTCCTCCCGCGGGACAAATGTTGTTGCTTTGTATTTTTCGCTTTTTGTTATTTGGTCTTCGCCAAGTTGATGTCAGACTGTTGTGTCTGCCAGAGTTATCTCGGTTTTACTTTATTAATAAAATATTAAGTAAAGCCTTGTAAAAGATGGAAAAATGCTCAGTTGCTAAAAGAACATGAGACTATGAACTGAAACCTTTATCTAGCAGATTGGTAGCAGATCACAGTTCTAAAATTGAATGACACCGCACAGGTAATTACTGATAACTATTTGGTTCGTTAAATCTTCCAATACACTTGTAGTTATGAATTAGTAATCAATTCTTCTTCCGATGAATTGGCAATAGTACTTCTTAAACAATCATTGATTGTGCGAGCTGTGGCAATAGTTGCTTAAATCAATTATGTTAGCGGGAAGTAAACACCATTACCACTGTATTTAACCAGTCATCTAAAAACAGCATAAGTACGTGTGACTGACGGTATATTTGCTATGTTGTTCGACGACCGGTTAAATCCAACGAGACTGGTGTTTACTTCAGGCTTGCAAACTGGATTTAAATAATTTAAATGCTGTTTTTTTAATTGCCTGAACTGTGGATCAATTCTTAGTCTGTAATTTTGCTAACGTTAAATCTTTGCTGCCTTTGCCAATCTTCGTTTGTCGCTAGGGTAATGTTTTATTCTAATTGCTCTAATTAGCTAAACGATTGTCGTCTGGGGGTTTTAGCTTTTGTAGCAGATTTGATTGGTTGCCTATCATACAAGCTGCGCATGATAATGGTAATTTTGACAATGAACTTCGTTTAGTTTAATCAATTCTTTAATTTACATGTTCATATTGTGCGGTTCAATACAGTAGTTAAATTGGATTCATTTGGGTATTTTCATACCTTTATTTCCTATTACAGATTACACAAACCTAGCTTAGTAAAATAGCTCGCTTTCCTTGCCTGAAATTTGATTATGTAACGACCTTTTTAATTTTTTTTCTTTTGGAAATATTCCCACTATTATTAACATAATAATTGTCGAATTAATTTATAGTTCAACATTACCGGATATTCATCAAATCTCTAATATAGTTAGTGAAGCCTAATGTTATCCAGTGAAAAAATTTTAGACCTGGATTTTTTTCTAAACAGCCAATATCTATTCTGAGGAGGAAGCTTACGTTTCTGTCTGTCTTATTTTTTTCTCTAGGCAATAAACTGTTGCATATTTTCTCATATCTGCCTGAGAACGTTTTTTATTTATAAAAGTTAACGCCCACGTGAATACACTTTCCACTGTGAAAACGTTTCTTCATCTGCTAATAATAACAATAGTGGTAAAACTCGTTTGAAAGTGAAAAGTTCCATTAAAGTGTGACACACTTCTCATGATTCTGTCCATGTTCTGCTATGCATATTTTAGGACTGACTTGATTTTTATTGTTGACAAATCTTTCATGGGTTCGCAGTATATGCTCGAATTATGACGGCAGTAACTTCAAATAGCTGGAGTTGAAAATTTGTCTCACCACTTAATAGAAAAAACAACAAGCCGACTGCATTTTATAATTGAATGACATCTTTGTAAAGCTCACACATGTGAACTTTCCTTCTCCGTAGCCACTAGCAATTTCTAGTCTGACGACCAGGTGTCCTGAGCTACTCTTACCTGATACAGTACCGCGATACTTATCTATATCGTCTTGATAGAGCTATCCAGTTTTATATGATTCTTGTTGCGCAGTTAAAGTATTAGGTTAACTAGGCAATTATGGAGTGGGAGAAACTACTCCATTTAAAAAATGCATTTTTTTGGCTGCTAACGTAAATTTTCTACTGGATCTTTAAAATCAGGTGCTCGTTAGACTGGATGAAAAAGAGAGAAGTAAAATGTTAAATGTAAGTCATCATTCAACACTAAGAAAGGTTGGCTTCGTGTGCCTTAGCAGACTCCGAGTGGTGAGGGGACACCACTTGTACCAAATTCCCAAGAAACTCCATGAAATGTCTTGGAGCCGGCTTATCCTCCAAAAGAAGTCAGCCGCAGTATTTTATTTTTTTTAGCAGACTGCGCGTAACTATCAATATTTTCCATAGCTATGGGGAAGTGAAGCTTTAGTTTTTCAATGTTTTGTTTCTTTAAATCAAGTTTGCGAGCTTGACGTAAACACCAATCTCATTGTATTTAACCGGTCGTCGAACAACATAACAAAACTACCGCCAGCTGCAACGCACTGACGCGTTTCGACCTTCCATGATCATCATCAGAGTACGACGGCAAACTGACTATCGAGGATCAAACCGCATTGAATATATATGGAAATCAAATTTAGATATGCGGCTCTCAC
Source organism: Eudiplozoon nipponicum (assembly GCA_029291075.1). Taxonomy (NCBI): domain Eukaryota; kingdom Metazoa; phylum Platyhelminthes; class Monogenea; order Mazocraeidea; family Diplozoidae; genus Eudiplozoon; species Eudiplozoon nipponicum. The sequence continues at coordinate 355,532 of JAQBSW010000001.1, forward strand.
CTCTAGCAGTCTCGCATACATTGAACTTGACTGGAAATGTCGGCTGCACAATTTCTATGCAGTCACGAACATTAACTGTTTGCAGCTTTCGCCACATATACATATATAGGCAATACAATTTAACAATAATTGATTGTGCGGGTGGTGGTAACAATTCTTTAAATCAAGTTTGCGAGCTTGACGTAAACACCAATCCCATTGTATTTAACCAGTCGTCGAACAACATAACGAAACTACCGCCAGCCGCAACGCACTGACGCGTTTCGACCTTCCATGATCATCATCAGAGTACGACGGCAAACTGACTATCGAGGATCAAACCGCATTTAATATATATGGAAATCAAAGTTAGATATGCGGCTCTCACCTGTAGCGGTCTCGCATACATTGAACTTGACTGGAAATGTCGGCTGCACAATTTCTATGCAGTCACGAACATTAACTGTTTGCAGCTTACGCCACATATATATATAGGCAATACAATTTAACAATAATTGATTTCGCGGCTGGTGGTAACAATTCTTTAAATCAAGTTTGCGAGCTTGAAGTAAACACCAATCCCATTGTATTTAACCAGTCATCGAACAACTTAACAAAACTACTGCCAGCCGCAACGCACTGACCATGTTAGTTAATTTTTAATAACTTTTTAAAACTCGTCCTCGCCTATTTTGTATTTCTTTACGTGTCGTTATTATATTTTTATGACTTGAAACAATTGTCTGTCTTCCTACTTTTAACTTGGCTCAATCATTTTTCAGCTCGTATTCTGCCTGAAAGTCCGGCTGAGAATTTGGCTTTTGAACATCAGCTCTGTATAGGTGATCGAATTTTGGCTGTCAATGAGCATCCTGTGCACAATTTGAGTCACGATGCTGTTGTTCAACTGGTTAGAGACAGTCCGTATGATGTTGTCAACCTCACAATTCTACCATTGGCTTCCTCGCTGCAACAAGGTACTTTTTTTGTTAGCAATCAGAACACTGCTTCTTTCCACAATTGGCATCGTAACTACTTAGGCTTTCTGGTGCTTTTGTTTTATGCACTTAACTTGGTTAACGCACAATGTTTCAGATATGCGCAAACGTGATCGTGCCGAGGTGGTTTGCATTTTCGCTATTTGGCATATTTCCGGTATTGCTTTTACTTGCTACTTTGTATTCGGTGTTTGTCACAATTATTCGTCTCGGTCGACAGAAAATCTGTGCTTACTGTTGAATTTCGTGATAATTGGTTAACTTCAATAAGGGCGTAGCTTAGAATGCTGCGTTTTCTGACAAAACTATCGAGTGGTCTTCACTTATAGCGAAGTCTCAAATTCTCCGTTGTCTAGTGCAGTAGTTGAACACGGTTTCAAGGTAATGCGCTCATTCTTCTCAAATTGGCTTGAATCCGAAGCTAATCTTCTGAAAGTATGGTATATTTATTGAATTTTTTTAGGTCGTATCAATGACCGACACTATTTCTCAGTTGTGTATGCTGTGTTTAGTGGCACAGCTTGCTCATTTGTAACCAAATGGTTGCATGAAGCTGTTGTGGAAAGGATTTGGTGTAATTCTAGTCCGGCTATTTCTGCGTTTTATTACTGTATTGTAAGAGGTAATTTGTGTTTTTAAGCATGAATTTACTCGAAAACCAGGTTTATAAAGCACAGATGGAAACATCTAGTGTTCTTTACGCGAGATCTCATATCGGCCGAAATATCTTGTACTTTTTGTCGAAAGTTGAGATAGGTAAGGTAAACTAAACACGTGAGTGTGAATGTTGTTTAATTGTGCTTTCTGTGCTACCATTTCTGTGAGTAATGCATGAGTTATGAGGATGACTTCGATAAGTCTAAGTCGAAACGTCAACACAACGCAAAGAAGCTTCAACAAATGGTTTCATGCTGTTTGATGTACAGTGCTTCAGAAATGTTTCAGAGCGTTTTCGACCTTTACTTTGTAAAGAATCCAGAAACTAGATGTGCTCACTTGGTTTCCTGCGTGGAGTATATGATCCATAATTGCCGATCTAGCGGAAAATACTACTCTTCTGTGGATCAACTTCTGAGGCAGTCAACTTGTTGTATTGATTAGCTGTTTCTTAGCTATTGCCATGCATGTGCTGCCGCACATACATTTGAAAGATTAAGAACGTCGCCAATGAAACATCTTAGTACGGACGGAAAATACCGATTCCGATATCAAATTTGCACAAGAGAAATAGAAAAGAATAATGCTTTCTTTTATTGAAATGCAATTGTCCCGGGAGAGTGACGATTGCCTGATATGTTTGATATATCTGATATTTACTTATATGGGACAATAAATTTATATAAATTTCAATCCATTCCCACTTCTACAGGTAGTGTGGTATCTGTCATATGATGATAGATTTGTGGTGGTTAGTTAGAACTTCAGGTCTAAAGAGATGCCCTGTAGGCTTTACCTAAAGGAAATGCTAACCAAGAAGTTTTATTTAGTATATAATTGTAAATTGTGTGTAACTTGCGATAGGGTGGCTGTGGTTAGGGTTTGAGCAGCAGATTTCGAAGCAGATGTGCCCAGGCTCTAGCTGTGTCCGCGGCAACTTCTTGGCAGTACGTGAAGAGTCCCCAATGGAGAAGAAACCAGTCTACTTGATCAATTGCCTTTTCTACATTGTCCAATGCTTAGTCTATACTGACAAATGTATGTTTTTAATGGTCTTAGTGTTCTTATCAAGATCGCGACCTTGATTTAAATAATTTACCATTATTAATTAATATATACGTTGTAAACCGCGTTCAAGAGTTATTTAGACGCATGAATAAAATGTTCTAACTTCTCACTATAATCCTTCCACATTAAGCCAGATGTAATTTCGTTCAAAAAAGCATTTATTTACAAAATAATTAATTGGATGCGTCACTTTATATATAGTTATTATTCAAATGCCTAAAACATTTATTATCCAGTATGAATTTTAAAAATACATTTAAAACTGCACAGTAGCGCTTTCGCTCCATATTGTCAAGTGCGTTTACTGGAGATATGAACCAAAAAGGAAATTACGTCCGGATAGAAAACAATTCACATTAATAAAATACAGTAAGCTGTATATATGATTCTAAAATGTTGAACAATTGGAAACATAACTAAGCGCCGTTTTACATGGGGCATTAAAGGACCCATGGTAATGCCAGCGCACGAACGAACTGATTTTGCTTGCACATTTAAAAGCAATGTCGGTTTATTGAAATCGCCTAAAAAATTGGAAAGCTCGCCAACACACCTAGCTCTTATTAAAATCGAAATGAGCTTCATTGGAACGTTGCAATTTTTAGAGAACAAAATACGTTGGTTATAGACGTTCGTGCAACACTTATCTTATCTCGTGCCAACCACTATGTTATGTGCTCCAATAAGCGTGAGTTAAATCTTCTTCTATTACATTTGTCTACATATGATTGTCCACACAGAAAATCCAATTATCGATACCTTCAGATGCACACTAAAAGTGGAATGCATATCTTTCACACTGGGTGGTGGAATTTTTGGTCGTGGATGTTATGATAACTAAGTCATTTGTGAAAAATATTAAAGCCAAAGTGGTACGCAATCAATCAGATGCGTTTCGCTGCCTCTTCACCTTGGTATTGTAAGTGAATGATACACAGGTTCTTATCAACGGTACAAGCATTCGTAGTGGATTTTATTACATCATTAGGTTTGTGCTTATCTGTTGAGTTGTCGTGGGTTGTCTTTCATGATAAGCTTATTACACCCCAACTATCCAACTCAGTGGGCAAGCAATACAGCCTGGCGAAACGCTGAATGCGCTAAGTGATATTTTGCAAAACGGCTATCTAAGCCTCTTTTTGACTTTCGAATGGGCAGTAGCTGTTGAAATGCAAATAATGTACTGTCCATGTTTGTTTATGGAGGGCTGATCTTCGCAATGTACCGCCAGATCTAAGATTGAGCAATACGTAAACGGGCTGAAATTATCATCCTCCATGTTTTCAATTATGAAACTATTATTCGGAAATTGTTGAATTTATTAATTCTCCCGATTGTACATACAGCTATTATAGGCCAAAAAATATAGCATTAACATAACAATTTTTAGCTTCACTCTACTTAATAAATTAAAGTTATTGCTTTGCAACATTTACATAAGCATATCGGTCATAATGGGGAGTCAGAGAGGAACTCATTCCCAAAGCCATCTTTTTGTATGCCTTTATATCTTTGATAATTTCTCACATTTTTAAATGAGTGAAACTCATTTTGATTCTCCGTGATTTGCGTTCGCGGGCTGTCGCTTTGCACTATCAGTTTCGCAAAAATACAATTGATCCCCGTTTTCAAGCACGCATCGAGTTCACCTTCTTGTTGGCTGGGTGCGGATTCGTCCCTTTCGTTCGAAATGTCTCAACATTGTTCATACAAACCACTGTAAATGAGGTACGACTAGCCTCCATCATGGTCGACATGTTTCTGTGCATGTTGGAAAGAACTAACTGCTTAATAAATTCAATTAACGAAATCCGCATATTAGATTTACAATTGAAAACCGGGAGGATGATACTCTGGCTTTTATGTGTTGCTCAAATCTATACCTGATGACACAGTGCTCAGATCAGTTTTCCATAAGAAAATCTGGGCAGCGTAGCATTTGCACTTCAATAGCTACAACTCATTGAATTCAAAATATGCTTAGTTTAAAGACAATGTGATAGGACATCGTGCAGTTGTTCTAAAGCAGTTTCATACTGATTTGGACGATATCTATGGCTACTCACGTATCTGTAACGTCTACTCACTACTTTTTATGCATAAATATAAACATAATTATTTACTAAAATCCGCAGTAAATGTTTGCACTGTGTATTATTGACATACAATGCAAATGTGAAGATGCAGTAAAGCGCACAAGATATTTATTGCGCTCCACATTGGCTTTCATATCATCTGCAGCTGATTTAGTTATGATAACATGCACCGTCAAACTTCTTCCACCCAGTGTGCAAGATAAGACTCCACGGCGAACTGCGTCTAACTTTATCTATAATTTGAATTCTTTCTGTGGACAACCATATCTAGGCAGATGTAGTAGAAGATTTAACCTACGCTTATCAGAGCACATACCAACCTGGTTAGTACAAAACAAGATAGGTGTTGCACGTTCGTCTATAACCAAACATATTTTGTTCTCTGAAAAATTTCAACATTGTTCAGAATTGTGCAAACGAAAACAATTTTTTCGTGCACTGGCATTATCATGTAAATCTGCGCTTACTTACTTCTCTTTTTCAACATTATTGACTAACATATATAGCCTTGTGTACGTTTTTAATGTGGAATGTTTTTCTATCTAAACATAACTTCTTTCTTTCAGGTTAAGCATGTTTTGTTTATTTGAAAAATAACTATTCTACAAGCATTGTCGTAAAACGCGATAAAACATCATATATATAAATTTTACTAAATGGACTGTATTATATCATATTGTCTTTCTCTGTTAATATAATCCGTTTGAACTCCAAATTACAATTACACTTTTATGTTCGCTTTGTGTGCTCTTCCAATATTATTCTGGATACCCATAGATCGGTATTTGCAGCATAGCCAGGACTGTCATAATATGACTTCGTCCAAACCATCAGACCCCAGTAATTTTCAACATAGCCGTCTTTCCGCTGTCACAAGTAGCTCAAAGTGCAATTCTGAAAGCGTTGCTAATTGTGCAACTTCACATACTAGCACACCCGCTGCATGCACAATAGCCACGATTCCAAGCATCAGTTTGTATAATACGAGTGGCGCCTCGAATCCCTTGTGGTTAGGCGCAGCCAGACAGCGTCTTTCTCCCGCGCATCGAGCCAGCATAGCTGCAAGTTCTATGGCCGTGACAAATCTCTTTCAGCAGACCAATCAAAAGCAACAGACAATCGCCAATAACAATAATCAAACTGGCACCAACATTTCCACCAATAATATTCAGGCGAATAGTGACAAAACCTCATGTTTGAGTAACGCACATCTGATCAAATCAAATGCGGAAAAATCCGAAATTCCAGCCACCTCGGCCAAACAACACCAAGCCTTGCCTTTGCAAAATGTTTCTGGCGAGCACCCACGTGTTATACAGCAACAGTTGATGATGCTGCCGGGGCCAGCTGTGGCAGCACGCCGACTTGATGTAACACTTTTCCGTGGTTCTCGGGGATTCGGCTTCTTCATTCATGGCGGCAGTGATTTCCACAGAATGCCATTGTTTGTACAGAGCATCACGGAGGGCGGCGCTGCGCATCGCGACGGCAGACTTCATGTAAATTTCAATGTTTACTTTAAATGTTCTGTTTTTTCTCGATTCCCAGACTAAGCAGAAACAAAGAGAAAAATTATAGTCTATTATATTTTCATTATATAAACAAAAAGATCGGAGTTTACCTTCTGCACTAAAGTTCAGCACTTTTGCATTGTGAAGATTCAAACTTAAAGGTTTCTTTCATTTTATCACCTCATTTTTTTCAAGTCGTGTAAACCTTTTATTAAACGAACATTGGTTGCGCGGGTGGTGATAACAATTATTATAATCAAGGTTGCGGTCTTGATATAAACACCTGACCCATTAATTACTTACATATGTCAGTATAAACTAAGAATTGTATAGTGTAGAAAAGGCAATTCATCCAGTAGACCGGTTTCGTCCTTATTGGGAACTCATCATGTACTGGCCAGAATTTGCCGCGGACAGGACTCTTGAACCTGGCACGTCTGCTTCGAATCTGGTGCTCTAACCACTGAGCTATCCTGCTGCACACTACACTGCACACAATTTTCAGTTATATACTAACTAATGTAACCTGGTTAGTCTATTTTTCCTTTAGGTGGAGCTCATATGGCATCCATTTAGACCCAAAGTTCAAACTAACCATCCACAATCTGTCATTACTGAACAGACACCACACTACATGGGTAAGTGGTATTGAAATGAACATTTATATAAATAAACGAACATTGATTGCGCGGGCGGTGATAACAATTATTATTATCAAGGTTGCGGTCTTGATATAAACACCTTACCCATTAATTACTAACATATGTCAGTATAAACTAAGAATTGTATAGTGTAGAAAAGGCAATTCATCCAGTAGACCAGTCTCGTCCTTATTGGGAACTCATCATGTACTGGCCAGAATTTGCCGCGGACAGGACTCGAACCTGGGCACGTCTGCTTCGGAATCTGGTACTCTAACCACTGAGCCATCCTGCCGCACACTATACTGCACACAATTTTCAGTTATATACTAACTAATGTAACTTGGTTAGTCTGTTTTTCCTTAAGGTGGAGCTCATATAGCATCCATTTAGAGCCAAAGTTCCAACTCACCATCCACAATCTGTCATTACTGAACAGACAGTACACTACATGGGAAAGTGGTATTGAAATGAACATTTATATAATTAAACGAACACTGATTGCGCGGGTGGTGATAACAATTATTATAATCAAGGTTGCGGTCTTGATATAAACACCTGACCCATTAATTACTTACATATGTCAGTATAAACAAAGAATTGTATAGTGTAGAAAAGGCAATTCATCCAGTAGACCGGTTTCGTCCTTATTGGGAACCCATCAAGTACTGGCCAGAATTTGCCGCGGACAGGATACGAACCTGGGCACGTCTGCTTCGGAATCTGGTGCTCTCACCACTGAGCCATCCTGCCACACACTACACTGCACACAATTTTCAGTTATATACTAACTAATGTAACTTGGTTAGTCTATTTTTCCTTAAGGTGGAGCTCATATAGCATCCATTTAGACCCAAAGTTCCAACTCACCATCCACAATCTGTCATTACTGAACAGACAGCACACTACATGGGAAAGTGGTATTGTAATGAACATTTATATAATTAAACGAACATTGGTTGCGCAGTTAGTGATAACAATTAGTATAATCAAGTTTGCGATCTTGATATAAACACCTGACCCATTAATTACTTACATATGTCAGTATAAACTATGAATTGTATAGTGTAGAAAAGGCAATTCATCCAGTAGACCGGTTTCGTCCTTATTGGGACCTCATCAAGTACTGGCCAGAATTTGCCGCGGACAGGATACGAACCTGGGCACGTCTGCTTCGGAATCTGGTGCTCTAACCACTGAGCTATCCTGCCGCACACTACACTGCACACAATTTTTCAGTTATATACTAACTAATGTAACTTGGTTAGTCAATTTTTCCTTTAGGTGGAGCTCATATAGCATCCATTTAGACCCAAAGTTCCAACTAACCATGCCCAATCTGTCATTACTGAACAGACACCACATTACATGGGGAAGTGGTATTGAAATGAACATTTATATAATTAAACGAACACTGGTTGCGCGGGTGGTGATAACAATTATTATAATCAAGGTTGCGGTCTTGATATAAACACCTGACCCATTAATTACTTACATATGTCAGTATAAACTAAGAATTGTATACTGTAGAAAAGGCAATTCATCCAGTAGACCGGTTTCGTCCTTATTGGGAACTCATCATGTACTGGCCAGAATTTGCCGCGGACAGGACTCGAACCTGGGCACGTCTGCTTCGGAACCGGATGCTCTAACCACTGAGCCATCTTGCCGCACACTACACTGCACACAATTATCAGTTGTATACTAACTAATGTAACTAATGTTCTTTATTTTCAAATAGCCTTCAAAAGCCGTGTCTTGCATGAAATCTTTATTATAATATATGTATATATATATATATATATATATATATATATATATATATATATATATATACTCTCTATATATATATATATATATATATATATATATATATATATAACAACTTAAACAAAATATAGTAAAACGGAAAATCAGACTAGTTGCCATCCACATAATTAAATGAAAATCCAGGATTTCTATAAATATATATACGTTAAATTTTTATTTTACCAGAAAACTAATGGAGCAACGAGGTATCCCACTTTTTTTATGCCGTTTGTTCAGTGTTATGTCCATCATATTGGGTCCACATTTTATATTATGTCACGTCTGTGTTTATTATCATCGTCGGGCAGTTAATTATGCCTAATTCTGCGGTTAAATTATTCATTTGAGAAGTCAGTCCCTGAAACAACGTTTCCAACCCATCAGAAGCCATTTTAAATGTACCACACATGCTTTATTTTTACTCAATTATATATAGAATTTTGCTCGCACTACGAGCATCGATTTAATAAAACAAATTTACACATATTAATTAATTTATTTTCACTTCGGCTCGAAGTCTGCTTTTATCATTGGGCTGACTGCTTCATTCTTATACGGGCGCTTCTGCGAGGAATTTCTGTTGAAATATCGTCTGCCCTAGATAAGACCCTTTGTTCATTATTTGTCTTAAAGGTGTCTTTTGCCACATTCAGGTCGTCTACGTGTGGTATATATATATATATATATATATATATATATCGTGGATATTAGTCTTTGTAGCTAATATAGATCAAGGCAAACGATTGACCAACACTCACGTTCGGATTTAAATATTAGTGCCGTTTATGTTGGGCTACACCTCTTGGATAATTTCACCCGACTTTAGTTTTAATATTACATCACCTACAGTTTTCTACTTTTTAACATATTTCATAGGGATGCGACAGTGTAGCATGGCGATAATTACAAATAGCATAATAATTAAATTAAAATTATTAAATAAGGTAGAGAATATTGAAATGCGGTATTTTGAATAACTTTACGGGATATTTCGACATGAGGTCATGGATTTTAAAATAGAAATCCTAATTTACGATTATTAGTTTTAGATCTTTGTTAAAATCTAACGGAAAGATGTTGAGTTTTTCAGAAATACGCCGAAATTCATGCTAGGCTATCTCATTAAATTAACGACTTTACTGATGCAGACAGCAGAATGTCGAAGCGCGTCAAGGCTGACGGTTTTTTTCTGTTGTGCGACGTTAAATATAATGGTACTGATGTTTAAATCAAGCTGATAAATTTGTTTTAAAAATGTATCATTACCATTTGAGCAATTGATGATTGTGTAAATGAACTGCCTGCTTCAGTAGAACAAAACATTTTCTACGTCTATCAGAAGCCTTGGTTGCGTAAACTCTTCTGTTTCGAATGTATTTTTACATCATGCTGTTTCAACGTATCTTACTTCATAAAGTCGCATGCTACGTGCTCAAGTCACATTCGTGCTAAACGAATCATAAATCTCATTTCAGTTAATGGAATTGACAAATATTGGGCGTCTTAACGCATACCTGTTATTTTATAACATATGCAAGTCCGCTAAAATGGTTGAACTTCATTTGACAATATTCATCTTTACTGATATTTGAAATAATGAAGTAATGTATGAATAAGGCATATGTAATTTGGTTAAAACACTTATTTAAAGTATACAATGTCATTAGCCAAACAAATTTAAATAGATGGTAAGAATCGTTCGCTTATTATCGCAAACAGATGCATGAATATGCTATTCCATACGCTCGCTAACCTAACCCATATGTTTTCAGTTCACGCAGGAATTTATTTTATACAGCTGCGGACGCAGAACAGTACAATTAACAGCTGCGGAGATACGCAATTCCTTTCCTTAAAAAATGTTTAATTCTCATACTTAGTAATCGGCCATCTCTTTCCTGCATAATATTGCATTTGAATAGGAGAAATATAATTGACTACTCAGTTGCATAGAATTTAAAAGTTGCTTTGATTAAAAAAATTTTCAAATCACTAAGTGAATCTGTTTTTATGTTTCTAATACTTGAAATGCCTGAGTTAAATTTTTAAACGAATTACATTTCTTCCGTTCATTGATGATAATATAGAACGGTTAGACGGCATCAATGCATGAAATTAAATTGATCTTTTCTTAAATCTACCTGTCGTAATCTATGAGTAAACTGCGTTCCTAAGCTTTATCACTTAGCTCTTGATTAAAAGCATTTGGTTCTTGTTATGCCGTAATGATTTGAAAATATTTTCTGATATAGTGTAAATTAAGGAAATATTTTTTAAAGCATGACTTTACAATAAAGCAGGTTGGTAAAGTACAGTCAAAAAGGTAATTTTCTATTCTCCAGAATTCAACTCGAGAACAATATATGTTTTTTTGGTAAAATCTTTAAAAACGAAGGGAAATTAATTGAATCTAATGTATTCATGTTAAAACACAAACCAGGTTGAAGAGGCGCACACACATTTCAGAGAATTATATTCTTTTCGTGTAAAAATATGAATCGGATTATTTAATTGCACATTCAAGAATTTGCAACTGACTGCTCCCACAGTCTTAAACATGTGAAGCTACTAATTATGTCTTAGTTGGAAGACTTTTGATCTTCGTGTCCTTTTCGTCTGCTCACGTGCCCCACATGGTAGTTCTCGTAGTTGTAATTTATGTTAAATAGTGTGTTATATTAGTGGCAAACCTGGTCTAGGGAAACACATGCAACCTTTTTTAGCTCCGTGTACCGATGTTCATTAAAAAATACTTAATTTTGAATTTTAGAAGATCAATTTCATATCGTGTTCACCAGGTAATCGAGACAACCATCTCTTGCCAGGATACCATTATTCATGATATCGGTCACTTGATCAAACCGCGTGTGCTCTTTTTAACTGAGATACAATATAATAGGCGCGCATCGGCAGGGGTTTTTACCGGAAAACAGGGTTCAGTGGCGAGCCCTGGCCAATTCTGCCTTATTGGCATAGGCACCTTTGCAACCCACCGTGCAGGAAATCCAGATTTCCGTTTATATATGTATATGTAGGTATGTATTAATTCGAATTGTTCATTGCGCAAATTTCATCCCACAATCATCTTCTAACCCAGCATTAGTTATTGATTATCCTGGTGAATTGCTTGTTTTCATTTAGTAGACTAATGCAAACGGTTAACAAAATGTAAACGAGATTCATCTTACTTGAATTTCCTAGCGTTCAGTATAGGCGAACAATACCTTCTTAAAATCTCTTTCTAGAGTGGGCGTTTAAGTGCATCTTTTTGTCAATTTAGCCGAATTACAATTCTAATACGCTAATTAACTTCGTAAACCTGTGCATCATAGATGATTTGTTTCTTAATATTCATAGATTTTTTATTGCGATTAGCTAGCATAATCACGTTTATGTATAAGTCCTGGCCTAGACAATGACGATTTTGATCATATAGGTCGAAGATGATATACCGAATTCAGCTTTATAAAGGTACAATATCGTGTGCGTGCGTGTTTTCTCTTGCTTTCCTCAAAAGCAAAAGGGATCTGCCGTATACCTCATCTGTCAAAAAAATGTTGTGCTTATATTTCTTGAATATTTTCGCATTGCGAGCATCAAATGTTGAATCTCCGCGATCTTCGTTCGCGGGTTGTCGCTTTGCACTATCAGTTTTGCAAAGATCCGATTGATCCGCATTTCCAAGTACGCATTGAGATTGTCTCTTTATTGACTGGGTGCGGATTCGTCCCTTTCTTCCGATGGCTTCGACATCGTTCATATTAATTTCTGGAAATGAGTTACGATTAGATTAGATCGTACCTCGTTTCCAGTGGGTAGTATGAACGATGTTGAAGGCTTCGGAAGAAAGGGACGAGTTCGCACCATGCCAATTAGAAGACAAACTCGATGCGTATTTTGAAATGTGGATCAATCGGATCTTTGTCAAACTGATAGTGCGAGGCGAAAACCCGCGAACGCAAATCGCAGAGATTTAGCAAATGCTGTGTACGATTTTTGACGTAATGTTTGCCGGGTTTCTATGTTAAAACCGTTTATTTTAAATCTAATACTGCTAAAATATGCATGCGGCTAGCTAATTTTTTTCCCTTCGTGTCACGATATAGTTCGTTTGGTACGTAAAGCGAGCTTCTACGGATGAGTTGCTAGTAAGCACGAAACACGTGAATGCATAAGAATAAACATTTGGTTAATTTTCACTGGCATGTCATTCTGGTCCTATTTGAACACACTTGCTACTGTGTACGTGATACCTGAATATATATATATATATATATATATATATATATATATTAGTTATCCACAACGAAGAATTAATTTTATGTCTTAATTACCTTGACAATGCCACAACTAATTTCGATCGAGTGTGGAGTAAAACGGTTTGTTGAAGTAGCATTTGTTCGGTACGAGTTTTTTACTCAATTTTAGTGAAAGTCATTGTGTTGGTACCCATTACATATTCGGTGTATATTATCGATATTGAGTTGATTTTGATGTCAGATTGCGAAAAACGTAATCAATTGGTAACTCTACCTCTACCTCTACTGGAATAGACATACATATAGATGATTGAGCCGTTTAATTGTTCTATATTTCTTGACCAAATATATTGTGTAGTGACGGCTTCTACTGCTGAGTCGAAACGCCTGTGTTAACGGGCCTTCTAAATTTGTTAATGCTGACGTTAGTATTTCCTACCAGTTCTGAATTAACTAACTCTGCAATATGTATCCAAAGCCTGATATAGTCGTTGTGATACTCGCGGTGCGTATTTTGGGTCTGTCCATTAAGTTTCAGTAACCATGATGCCCAGTTTTATTATCATTAAATTCACAATAACCGTGATGTAAGCGTTAGCCGTTGCACAAAAATAAAACTGCAGAGTGAAACCTCGAGTGTAGCACACCAGATAGGACACACTCTAACTAGTCACAGCATTGAAGATCATATGCCATGAATGTCGAGAGATATTATCCTAATGAGTGTGCTTGGTCTCTTGTTAGGCCTCTGAAAGAATGTGGCCTTTCTTTAGGTTCGCTATTTAAGCATAACTAGCTTGGCGTCCTTTTATTACTTATTAGAACAGTAATGAAATCAGTTATATGTGCTAACTGCAAATAGTTCTGATTTCGCGTACCCTTAATTAAACACGAATGCTGACATTACATAGATAAGTTATAGCTTTTAAGTTTATTTGTAAAATCCGTTGCATTTGCACAAAAGTAATACTACAATTGGCCTATAAACCATATCGGCAATGCTGAAAACGTTTGCCTGTTGAATGTGTTTTAAACACACAACAATTCAGTTATCAAAGATGGGTATATTCTAATGTCGACATGCGGGTGTTTGATTTCGACAATATTGCTCGTCATGAGAAATAAATTGCACTGTAATTATAATTTGATTAAACGCAAAATAAAATGCTAAGTTGATCTTAACGTAGAAATTTTGCAGCCGATATTTCCAGTCAAGTGCAATATATTCAAGACTACTAGAAGTGAGAGCCGCATGTCTAATTTTGCTTTCCATGTATATGCGATGCGGTTTGATCCTCGCTAGTCCGTTTGCCGTCGTACTCTGTGGATGAACACGGAAGGTCGAAACGCGTCAGTGCGTGCGACTGGCGGTAGTTTTGCTATGTTGTTCGACGACTGGTATTGGTATTTACTTCAAGTTCACAAACGTGATTTAAAGAATTTTTACCACCTCCTGCGAAATAAATTATTGTTCAATTAAACAAAACCTGTTAGACATAAATCGTTTCAAACAGACGGGCTATAGTCTGAATGACCTTGTAGGCTAGCCAAATACAGCTTAATTTACTATAATAAATTAATATACGTATGCGTCAAACATCGTAGACTGGTTGACACCTTTTTAGGTTTATTTTTTCTTACCATATGCTTTTCATTCTTCTGGTATTTCAGTCTGGACTTTGCCACTGGCGTAATAGTCAACGACTGTTGAACCACTACACTTTGTCCCATCACCTCAATGCCAACTCACCCTTAAAGTTTCACCTCTATACTATTAGCTTCTTCCATTACACCGTTGGTACAGTTAATCCAATCCAGCCAGAACGATTACTCCACTTCCAAGGAATAAGTCAGTACAAACAATAAACGGCTTCAATAATAGAATTTATAAACATAAATTATGAACATTTACTTTAGTCAAGGTTGTCATCTTAATATGAACATCTGACCCATTATGTACGTAGATTTGACAGTATAAGCTAATTATTATTATATAGTGTGGAGAAAGTCAATTCATCCAGTAGACCGGTTTCGTTCTTATTGGGAACTCATCACGCACTGTCCAGAATTTCCCGCAGACATGGCTCGAACCTGGACACTTCTGCTTCGGAATCTGGTGCTATAATCATTGAGCCACCCTGTCGGCTTATACAGTCTGATCTTATTCCTGTTTACGAGAATAGTTCTCAGTAAATTCTAAGTTTATACAAAAGCACATAATTTACGTATTGAAGACAAAGGTTCACTTATAAGAAATACATGTAAATTATCTCTACGCAATTCTGGCAATCCGGGTTTCTTAAATAACCAACGACTTAATTAAACAAAAGTACACAAATGCATAAATGCATTCCAACGTTCGAATAAGAAACCTTTATTAAACCATTTATAACGCTATAGGGTGAGTAGTCTCAAATTCAGCACAGAAATATTCAATCGCTCAGTAGTTAGACTAAAGATATAACTGACTTATAACTATCCTAGACTGCATATTTTGTGATAACAATTCTTTTAATGAACATTACAAGCTTCATATGAACACCGATCCCATTGTGTTTAACCTGTTACACACGATAGTCAAACTACCGTCAATCACACGTACTGACGTGCTTCGACTTTCCATGATCGCTATCAGTGCACAAAAGCAAATTGTCTAGCGAGGATCAAACTGCATTGCATATATATAGAAAGCAAAATTAGATATGCTGCTCTCACCTCTGGTTGTCTGGCATACATTGCACCGGGAATATGGGCAGTGCCGTTTCTGCGCAGTCACGAACATTAGCGTTTTGCAACTCGTTATATGTATACAAATTGTATTATTAGAGAGTCATTAATTGTACGGGTGGTGATTTTAAAATCAGGTTTGTGAACTTGAAGTAAACATCAATTCCATTGTGTATAACTATTCGAACAACATAGCAAAACTATCGTCAGTCACTCGTAAAGATCTGTCGGGCTCTGATGATGATCATGTCAGACAGAATCGTGTCACTACCTGTGACTGACAGAGGTTTTACCGTGATGAAAGTGATTAAATACAATAGGATCGGTGTTTATATCAAGCTCGCAAACTTGAGTTAATGAATATAAGTAACTAATTTTTGTTACGATAATGACCACCTGTGCGAACTAAAAACCATAGACCTAATAGCGTATACAATTATAAACATATAGTCCAATTTTCAGACTACAAACTAAAAGCGTAACTCTGATGATGATGATGATGATGATGATGATAATAATAATGATGATGATAGCCAATGTAGTAGTAGTATTGTGTGTGGTAGTAGTAGTGTGTGTGTGTGTGTGTGTGTGGTGAGATTAGTAGTAGTGTGTGTGTGTGTGTGTGTGTGTGTGTGTGTGTGTGTGTGTGTGTGTGTCGCCAGACAGTCAGTGCACTGCCATCTACTGCACAAATACAAATTGTAGGCAATCAGCTCCTTTAGCTAGCTTCTGTAGGTGTTCATGAAAGTGATAAATAAAATCTCAACATTCTGTGAATAGTTTAGACTAAATTTTAATACCAACGTGAAAACTAGTTTGCTGTTCGATTTCTGTTTTAATCTTTAATTTAGTTATTGAGCTATATTAATGACACTGTATTGCTTCGTTCTACGTGCTCCTTGTTTGTTGCCTGCTTTATTCATCGCAGTTCCTTTTTGCTTGTATGGTACACTTCCTTTCGCCAGATTTCTTTTCTATAAATAAATAAACATTAACTATTATGCGTTTTTCATAAAGAGTATACCGAAGACTACATAATTGCATAGGGTCTAAATTTGACGATGTCGTCAGCATCACCATAATCATCATTATCGTCGCAAACAGCAATTCAACAGACGCTTGTAACTGATGCTTTCCTGCAGTATAGCCATGAGAAAAGAGAAAAAATTAAAGTACAATAAAAAGTAATAATAACGGCAACAATAATAATTTAACTAAAAATTATTAAAATAGAGTGATTAATGAAAGGAATGGTCTAATTAGAGTGAATAAGTTTACCTAGGTAGCACACAGAAATTAGGCAAACTAGGCATGTAAACATCATTATGGACATGTCATCTTTAGGGAAAGGCGATGTCGGCAATACAGGTTCTTTGTGGGTCTCACTGTATTTCTTCATGAATATTGAAGATGTGGTCAGTTATAACCGATTACCCGACTCTTCCTGCATCGTTTCATTAACAATTCTATGGAATCTACTAATTAAAAATAATATTATTTGCTTCTTTGTGTGCCCTCAGGGTTGTCTGTTGTGCTGGCGTGTATTTTTTCTAAATAATACTACCCTGGCCGAAAGGAGATGTTTGACCTTTAGTGTAAAATCTCCTAAAGTGTCTACTTAATTAAAGTTAATTTAACATCGACGCGACAGAATTTGGTACTCCTAATGCATTTGCGACTTCATATTTTCATTGGCAGAACGCAGAACTGTGGAAGTCACTTGCAAAGTCGACTGAAGCATCATAACTTATTATGAAATTGTGTATTAGGTACTGCGTACCTAGTAACAAATTAATTTAAATCGGATCAGAAAATTAAACTAAACTCAGCATGAGCGGGAGGTATACTTTCATGTGCACATTCGTTTCGTGCTTACTAGCCATTCATCAATAGGGACCGGTATTACGCCTTTTATCCACTATATATTTGAGTGAGGAATGTGGGACAATTGGACGGTACAATCTCCTATACAAATGTGTATACAAACAGTCGTGCAATTAGCTTCATATAAAGTCTTCGACAATGCGTCTATAAAGCCAACTTACTATATATATATATATATATGTATATATACATATATATATATATACATATGTATATTTCGTACGGGAATGTAAAAGAGTACCAAAACTATGGCTTCAGAGTAGGTACCTGGTACCAACACCTAATGCACAAGTGCATATATATTAGATCTCCGCAACAAACAGTATATAACTATCACAACGTGTTTTTGCGAGAGGGGGTGAATAGCACGTATTTGAATGAGGCGCAAGATTTTAGGTCAGCATTTTCTGTGGCCATTGATCATGTATATCGTCTTAATTGATTCGTGATTGTGCATTATGATTTCCAATAAGCTTCAACAAATTTAATGCAGCTTAGGTAAAAATGTACGTAAAGACGGGATTTTCATAGATAGTCCAGGGCAACAGTTCCTTTTTTATACCGAAACCAAACTTATTAAGCTGCCCTTCTACAATTTGTTATCTTGTATTATACGGACTGTTAAAAATATGTGGCTTAGTCCTTGCTCCTAATTGCTAGTAAGTGGTGCATTGAATTTGTATTGACTCTTAGGTTGGCGATGAAATTGTCAATATTAATGGGCACAGCTGTGTGGGGATCACACGTGCATCAGCAATTGAGGTGATTCGAGCCGGTGGTAACACAATTCGATTGATTGTCTTACGTCGCATTCTACTTCACACACCGTCAAATTCAAATGCTCTCCCACTCGTCTACCAGGGGTCATCTGAGACGACTCAGTTTGGTTTGCAGCAGTTGCCATTTATGCAACCTCTAATCGGACCATATTATCCACATCAGCAAGGCCAAGGTTTCGTGTACACACCGTCTGCTGCCGAGCCAAGCCAATTCAAGTACATACAGCAGAGGCCCTTGGTGACAAATCATGTACAACGGGTTCAACAGCAACAGTTTTTCTACACGCCTGCGTGTGTTCGCGATGTTCAACAAACCATTACGGATAAGCCAGGTGTACAAAAGCTGATGTCGAGTGTTGCCGGTATGTCTGTACAACCACAGCGTAGGCAACTTCCTGTTCGTCAAAACGATAATAGAATAGGTGAGTTATCATTTTAGCCTTTTTGGTTAAGTTTAGCATGCAAATATCACAGTTATATTTCTTCACAATGTAAAATACTGTTGCTAGTTTTGTTGTTTGCTTAAACTCTTTCTGACGATGTAGCCATGTAACGGGCCAATTTTTAAACGAAGATTAAGAAAACAGACTATAGCGAATAACTTTCAAAACATGTATTAACTCTTTTATCTTGTTATTAATCATAAGCTCTGAGAATTGATAGCTAGTTTTAACCAGCTTCTGCTTCATATGACTCAACGTGATATTTCTTCATGTCCATGTAAGTAATATTCTAGCCATTTCAACACTCTGATAGAATCTCTTTTGTATAACGTTTTCATCCGGTGAGTTTTTTCCATTTTTAATAGACTCTATCTTTTGCTACGTAATAAGTATCACACACTCATTCCAAATTTTCTCGATATTTATTGATTTCTATTTCGATCGATGCGCCGGTCGTCTATTTCTACATCCGCACCCCTTCTTTCAACACACCAAGTTCTACACGATTAACTAACACAGAGTCTAAATGAGAATTTGTCTATGAATGTGTGATACTTCTGTCGTAGGAAAAGAAAGCTTCTATTTAAAATTAAATAATCTAGTTGACTGAATTCATATCCTTTATATGCATTTTCAGCCCTACATATATATATATATATATATATATATAGATGAGACATATATATATATATATATATATATATATATATATATATATATATACATATATAAGGTTTCATTTATTTGTACATAAACCTAAAGATTTATTTGTCACAAAAATAAAGGTTGATATCCTTCAAGTTTGTTCCGTAGCCTGTATGCTTCAATCGGACTTCAATGATAGCGTCAAGAATTGCTCTTTAGGCATTGTTATACGTTCGTACTATTTTCGCTTCTATATAAAAGTTTACGATGCAGCGGCAACAATTTGATAGCTGTGACTATGAACTACGCCTGAATGATCCGTGCCTTCAGGTCTTTCGTGTTTAAGAAATCGACCTTATTCTTCATCAAATTGCAACGATGTCCTCGTGATTTATAAAAACCCTTAACAATTCCAGATTGACTGACTGCTTCTCTCGAATAATCTCACTTGAAGTTTTCGAAATCAGAAATAACAAGCGTAATGCTTTCGTAGATAACAGCATTCTGCATTAGATTATATGCCATAGTAAAGATATTATTTGCAACCAAAACTATTCCTGCAAATGTGCTGTTAATATGATGTTCGCGTCCATTTTATGCCATTCTCCCTCTCTACACCAATTTTTATGCATTGCGGATCACTGAATCTCTATCTTACGCAAGATGAGCTTTCTAATTCGGCCAACAACGATGGCAACCATTGTAAAAAGTTGTGCTATTTACATCACAGATGGTTTTTGGCTAACGTTCAGAATGTTTTTGCTGATAGGTCTCATTAGTGCCGCGCATGTAGATACAAATGGGCAAAAGCACTTCAAAATTATTTTAGGCTCTGTATAAAGTTATTGTTTGAACATATTCTTGTTCAGATTTGGTATATTCGTGTGCATATAGTTGTTTAATTGTCAACTTTTATGCATAAAATTATGTGCCTAATCGTGTATAAATGCATTAACATCACCGTATATTATATTTTAGGCAATCACACAATGTCACTACTTTGTTAGGCTAGAATTTCGGTTCCCCATTTTAGTGGGAACATATGCAGTTTTGCATGAGCATGACTTCTGATTTCGAACAGAAAACAGGATAAGCGTATATTTGACAAATTATTTGTAAAAACAATGTTTGAATTGAGGAGAAATTATTTGGAACCTCCCCCTAACGAGAAGTTTATTTTATATTTGCAGTATTTCGTTGTTTTCTAAACACTAAAATGATTTTTGAAGCGTCATTTCGACATCCCCTGCTAACCGTCTGCTTAAAAATGTTATATTTGCTAAACAAATCCATTTATCAGCCTATCTATAGTCAGATTCGTGTATAGCCATTTACGTATTGTATTTATATTATCGGATATATATATATATATATATATATATATATATATATATATATATATATATATATAGCATATATTATATAGTATATTATAAATTAGAAAGAAAGAAAGTTCTTGTATTTGATAAAATTTATTTTTATCTTTGCACATGGATATGGCACTGTCTTTTCTCTTTGCTTGTTAACTGTTTTATAGAATTATTGCACTTTCTTCTATTTTGCATAAAGTTTTCATTTACGAAAAACAATGCCAACATTGTAAAACTTACGTTCACTGTTATTTCTTATTGCAGGCTTCTCCTAAACGAAGTTCCCGCAAGGTAAAAATGTGCTATATGTCAATTTGTGTGCATGAGTTAAACTATTTGTTGTGTGCTAATGTTTTATTTTATTTTATTATTTAATCTACCTGTAAGTGTGTAATTATGTTCTGTTCTTCAGTGTATTTTGCACATTTTAAGTTTACATTTACTATAAAATATGTATTGATACATTTTAATTTTTGTCCTAACTACTAATGCACATTTCTTCTTTCTCCGTTTAACTAAGTCTAGATGTCTGAACATGTGTATTTCTTTGTACAGCACTTTTGCCGATGGTTTCTTCTTTTATATCTCTCTTTTCACAGTTCAACCGTTTGTTTCACCTTTCTATTTTACCGTTATATATAAGTATATATATGGAGCCTATAAGGAATTTTTTAACACCTGAAGTTCTAACTAGTCAACCCCTATATATTGGTTTACAGCATACACGATGTTCTTGTGGAAGCCACCTCGTATACAATTCATAGATTGGCTGCATTAGATGTACGCGTAAAATCCACCTCAATTTTCCAATATTTTTATGCGAGAAACGACGTCCTATAAAATGAAATACTAAATTAGGTTGTGTTTTTATTATTCTGCACTCTCTTTTTCAGCAATTGTTTCAATTTATTGCTCAAAATATCCATTATATATGAAGAAATGTTAAGCTCCATTATATTCCTCAACTTTCCTATGCGGACAAACTTGTTTAATACTGCTTATTGCGGAGAACTAATATATATGCAAGTATGTATTAGGTGTTGCGAACTTAGTAACAAATTAGTTCAATTGTGACCAGAAGGATAAACCAAAGACAGCATGAACAGATAGTATAGTCTCATGCACATTCGTTTCGTGCTTCCTGGCGACTCATCAGTAGGAGCCGGTATTACGCCCTTTAATCACTATATTTTTGGGTGAAGCATGTGGGATTATAGCACGGTAAAATCTAATATACGAATGTGTCAAGCATGTACCTTTTCAGTACTATAATGTTGGTATCGTTTACTAACACAGTAGTCATAGTGTTAGTATACTTTTCAGTCTCGGTATATATGTTATATAGTGTGAGTTAGCGTTGATGTCGCATTGTCGAAGACTATATGATGTTAGCATCACTATTGCAGGTTTACACATTCGTCTAGGAGATTGTACCGCCCTATTATCCCACATTCTTCACCCAAATATATAGTGGTTAAAGGGCGTAATACCGGTTCCTACTAATGAGTCGCCAGTAAGCACGAAACGAATGTGCATGAGATAATACATTCCGTTTATTCTTTATTTGGTTTATCCTTCTGGTCACAATCGAACTAATTTGTTACAAGGTTCGCAACACCTAATACATACTTGCATATACATTAGTTCTCCACAAAAAACAGTTTTTAACCGTAATATATTGAAGTGAATGATGTCATGCTTACCACGAAATGTGATAACTGATATCGATCAAGGCCAGATGTATGGATTTACTGGAGTAACAGGTATTCAGAAATAGTTATAATTGTCAATTTCGGTGAACTATAGCATACATTGATATCCATCATGTTGGTATCATGTACCGACTCGGAAACCATAGTGTTAGTACCATGTAAATTTTCGGCACTATAATGTTGGTATCGGTTACTTACACAATAGCCAGTGTTAGTATCCTTTACAGACTCGGTATATATATAAGATAGAGTGAGATAGTGTTGAAGTCGCATTGTCGACACTTTATATGATGTTAGCTTCACTACTTCAGGTTTACACGTTCGTCTAGGAGATAGTACCGTCCTATTATCCCACAATCCTCATCCAAATATATAGTGGTTAAAGGGAGTAATACCTGCTCCTACTGATGAGTCACCAGTAAGCACGAAACCAATATGCATGAGATTATACTTTCCGTTCATGCTGTCTTTGGTTTATCCTTCTTGTCACAATTGGAAAAATCAGTTTGTTCATTTTTTTTGAAAAACATACGCTCTTGGATAATAATTTATATTGAAACATCACTAAACTCCAATAATTTAATTATTGTGCAGACCAGATTAGTTTATGGTTAACTGTTCCTTGTAAATTACTTCAGTAAGCACGAAATACGTGTGTACATGAGATTATATATTTCGTACCTTCTGACTTTAGTATACCTATGTCGTTCTGTTTGAACTAATTTCTTACTGGGTAAGATATACGAAATACAAATTGCATATATATATTATATATATATATATATATATATATATATATATATATGCTGTCCGTTCAACAAAATATAACTATTGTATTTTATTGAATTATGCCATGTATAACGCAAAATATGATAACTTATATCGATAAAAACTAGAGCATAAAGATCTGCTGAAGAAGCAGGCCTTCATTTGTCTAAATTCTTAATTGCGGTGAAATTAAAACCTCACAAACATTCAAAATATATCGATTTGAAAATTATTATCAAATGCTAGATCATAAATTTGTTAATAATTTATGAAATTTTGCGAAATTACATATTTTAGCCAATTTTACGTGTGGGAAACGCATCTAATGGCACGGGGCGCCTTAATTGAAGATTATGTCTGCATGTAAAGGGGAACAGTTCATCATTTCACAAATTCACCCCTAAATTTAACAATCATTGATTGCGCGTGTGGTGGTAACAATTCTTTAAATCAAGTTTGCGAGCTTGAAGTAAACACCAATCCCATTGTATTTAACCAGTCGTCGAACAAAATAACAAAACTACCGCCAGCTGCAACGCACTGACGCGTTTCGACCTTCCATGATCATCATCAGAGTACGACGGCAAACTGACTATCAAGGATCAAACCGCATTGAATATATATGGAAATCAAATTTAGATATGCGGCTCTCACCTCTAGCAGTCTTGCATACATTGAACTTGACTGGAAATGTCGGCTGCACAATTTCTATGCAGTCGCGAACATTAGTTGTTTGCAGCTATCGCCACATATACATCGCTTAAATTTTCCCTTCGTTCTGCTGTTAAGAAAGTTATTAAGATGTTCATGAGTAGATAATTCAAGGCAAAATAAAAACTAGATATTTCGTGTATCTGGAAAAAATTTATTTTTCCATGAAAAAATTTTTTTAAATTATATAGAAGCTCGCCTTCCAGCACACTTTCCTGTTTACTCATTTTTGTCTTTTCATCGATGAATTTCCCTGACTGTTTTAAAAGATTTCGTTTCTTGTTTTTCTATAATTCTATTGCGCTGTGTTCTTTCTCATTCTTTGTATATTTTTTATTTTTGATACTAATCTATCTATTTATCTATCTATCTATCTCCATGGTATTCTAGGTGCTTTTCTCTCATATATGCATATATATATATATATATATATATATATATATATATATATATATCTGTGTGTTTATGCTTGAGCACTGCATTGTTTACTTCGCGTTATAGACTTAAATTATCAGTTTCATTTACATCTTCTGATATTTTTTTAATTCTAAACTAAATTTGATTTCCATATATATTCAATGCGGTCTGATCCTCGATAGTCAGTTTGCCGTCGTACTCTGATGATGATCAAGGAAGGTCGAAACGCGTCAGTGCGTTGCGGCTGGCGGTTTTGTTATGTTGTTCGACGACTGGTTAAATACAATGGGATTGGTGTTTACTTCAAGCTCGCAAACTTGATTTAAAGAATTTGTTACCACCACCCGCGCAAACAATTATTGTTAAATTGTATTGCCTATATATGTATATGTGGCGAAAGTTACAAACAGTTAATGTTCGTGACTGCATAGAAATTGTGCAGCCGACATTTCCAGTCAAGTTCAATGTATGCGAGACTGCTAGAGGTGAGAGCCGCCTATCTAAATTTGATTTACATATATATTCAATGCGGTTTGATCCTTGATAGTCAGTTTGCCCTCGTACTCTGATGATGATCATGGAAGGTCGAAACGCGTCAGTGCGTTGCGGCTGGCGGTAGTTTTGTTATGTTGTTCGACGACTGGTTAAAGAAACATAGCTTCTGTTCACGTATTTAGCTTAAGTATGTCATTGTATTGCTCAAAGAAGACTATGTCCGCTTTGTATTAAACCAATTTAAACTTGGTAAATCGGAAGAAAACCTTTATCATTGAATTTCAGAATAAGAGATTACTTAATACTTCGGGTGCATATTCTCTATACCTAGACAGACGTTGCAACAACTATATAGTATTTGTCCATACGAATTCATTTCATGTGATTTGTTGCCCCTATCCGTAATTACGCATTAAATTTTATTTCCTGTTCAACCTAAATGTAAAACATCAGTAGTGCTCGCACCCGCAAACTCCTTGTCAAATAATTGAAGATAAACGTTTAAAGAGAATTAAACATCATTGTTTGCACAGGTGGTGACAACTGTTATTTAAATCAGGAGTTGCGCGCTTAATGTAAACTAGGCATGATATAATGTAGCAAAGGCGAAACCAGTCTATTTGAGGAATTACCTTTGCTAACTTACCTAGTGCTTAGTTTATACTGACAATGTGTGCGTGCAATGGGATTGAAGTTTATATCTAGCTCGCAACCCTGGTTTGAATAACGAGAATTAAGCTATAGTTATTGTATTTTTAAGGTTTTTACAGAACTCATTGCACTACGATTTCTGGCCGCGTCATAGCCTACTATGACAGTTTTACTACCAGTCACACAACATAGCAATACCATTATCATCCGCACGTTTAAACGTGTTCAGACTTTCTATACTCATCGTCAAAACAAAAGGGCCAACCAATTGGCGAGGATCAAACCGAAATTTATCAACAATGTATGAATAATAAGAAATGTTGCTCCCGGCATTATTATTTTAGCATACATTTTACTTGTCTCGGCCTTTTTAGCTTAATTGATTAACATATATATATATATATATATATATATATATATATATATATATATATATATATATATATATATATATATTGTGTGTGTGTGTGTGTGTGTGTGTGTTTCTGAAAGCTTAAAACTAATTTTTGATTGAAGAGAAACTGTGCGTCCACATTCCCTGCAGGTACGATGTATGTGAGACTGTTGGGGGTTATAACCCCATTTCTGATTTTATACACCAGGAATACATTTCAGTTTAATCCTCGCCAGTAAGTTTTCCATTGCGTTGTAACGATTAACTTAGTAAGTACAATCGCGTCATTATGTGTTTCATTTATTTTCTTTTGTCTTTATTTCTCTTTTCTTGTTGTATATCTTACATTTCTACGTTCAATTCCCATTGTTTAACTTTGCTTTTGCAAAATGTTTCTATATTTTTATTCTTATTTGTTATTACTTCTTTCTTACTTTTTATGGTTCCTCATCCTCCCTTTAGGTGTTAAATTATTCTCTTGACTTTCAAATATATGTCTTCCCGTATTGTGAATGCTTCAAATAAATGCCTCTATTTTTGGTTTTTAACGAATGTTATATGCATGACTCGATGTTGCATGTCACAAAAATTTTTTGTACTTGTTCTAACAAGTCTAATGCAACCACTGTCCACCTGATTATTCTATATATTTCTACCTCCTCTTTCGGAAGTCTAATGCACT
Source organism: Eudiplozoon nipponicum (assembly GCA_029291075.1). Taxonomy (NCBI): domain Eukaryota; kingdom Metazoa; phylum Platyhelminthes; class Monogenea; order Mazocraeidea; family Diplozoidae; genus Eudiplozoon; species Eudiplozoon nipponicum. Next base: position 382,228 of record JAQBSW010000001.1, read on the forward strand.
TTAGACGTCAATAATTGCGTGGGTGGTGCTATCCGTTATTTAAATACCATTATTTAACTTTGGATAATCATCAATACCATTTTTGAACCAGTCGCACAAGTCTAGTTTTCTTAATTGTCGCTTTATACATTGTCCTTAACTTGACTTTCGCCGAAACCATCGTAAATATGCTACAAAATTCCACTTGTCAATGCACTTCCTGCTAACCAGTTTTAGTATCGAAGTCTGTTAACGTCATGCACCTGTAGCAAGTATTGTTAAACAACTGAAAAACTACAATTAGCAATGTGACAAGACTTTTTAGGTTACAGATTGATACTTTGTGTGACTGGATGTATAAATCGAGATTGGTGTTTACTTTAATTACGTAGATTATATTTAAATAATTCCTACCACTACCCACGAAGTCGATGATTGGCTATTTTACTGACTTACCTACATGTGAAAAAATGGCTCTGGTTATAATGTTCTCGACTGCATCCGACATTTCCAATCAGATAAACTTTAAACGAGACTGCTCAAGTTGAGATCCGCATATCTACTTTTGCTTTTCTTATCTATGCATTGCGGGTTGATTCTGGCGTGTCAGTTTGCTGTCCTGCTCTTGTGATGACCTCGGAAATTCGAAACGCGTCAGTTCTCTCACCTAACACTGTTTAACTAAACGTATCGATGTATTTTTGTATATTTCAAACAAAGGCATTAAAATAGAAATTCCGAGATACATTAATACATGCATAAATGCAGACATGAATACAAATTCTTAGGCAAGCGTTCGCATATGCATGAATTCCCAAATACATTCAGAAATAATTCCATACATACACGCATTCATTTATACATCCATATAGAATATACACATAAATACATACGTCAATACATCCATCACTAATCCATACCTACATACTTACATACATACATGCATGTTTACATACATACCTACATACATACAGACATACATACATACACACATACATACATACATACATACATGCATGTATACATACATACATACATACATACATACAGACATACATACATACACACATACATACATACATACATACATACATACATACATACATACATACACACATACATACATACATACATACACACATACATACATACATGCATGCATGCATGCATACATACATACATACATATACGTATATATACATGCGTACCTTAATGTGCACATACATACAAACATATATACACACATGAGTGCATACATACACACACAGACATACATACAAATCGGTTCATAAATTCATGCTTACATACGTACATGCATACATATATTTGAGTAGACCATTGCTTACATACATAGATTTATTCTTACTAGCGAACAAACATGCTTGCATAAATAGAGCAGCGTCTGTCATGGCTATTCATGGTGTGGGTAAGCTAATTTTCTGCAGATTCCAAAGCACATACTATCGTTTTTAAGATAGTTTGCGCATTGATGCCAAGATTTGTTTTTTATTTACATTGCATATCCTATACTGTGTTGTGCAGACCCTTATATATGCTAGTATGTTAAAAGTTCGGTGTGTTGCGCTTTAAAATGTTTCATATTTTTGGATAGTCATTGAACATTTTAGAAGTAGAATGACTAGCAGTACGTTCTCCGTTTTGACGCCGAATGCGTTCTTCGCTGTCTGTACTGGTCCTTATGTGTTCCAGTTGAGAGGCCTGATTCATTTAGCTATAAATTGCTTGTCAAATCATTGATCATTTTTGCTTCCAGCCTTGTGACGAACGTCTCTGTCTAGTTTGTTCACTGTGTAAAATTGACACAGACTGAATTACACTTAAACCAAATTCTTTTAAAAATAGCTTCACTATGGGCCTAGCATTGCGTCGAGGATATAGGTCTTGTGTAATTTTGGCTACGGCTACTTGCATTGAACCAAGAGTTAGTGTACTAATGACACGCTGGTAGGAGCGATTTCTTCTAGCGTATTTCCCGATAATATCAAAATCATTTACTCATAGATGAATTGTGGCCAGTACATGATGAGTTCCCAATAAGGACGAAACCGGTCTACTGGATGAATTGCCTTTTCTACACTATACAATTCTTAGTTTATACTGACATATGTAAGTAATTTATGGGTCAGGTGTTTATATCAAGGCCGCAACCTTGATTATAATAATTGTTATCACCACCCGCGCAACCAATGTTCGTTTAATCATATAAATGTTCAATTCAATACCACTTCCCCATGTAGTGTGGTGTCTGTTCAGTAATGACAAATTGGGAATGGTTAGTTGGAACTTTGGATCTAAATGGATGCCATATGAGCTCCACCTAAAGGAAAAATAGACTAACCAAGTTACATTAGTTAGTATAAAACTGAAAATTTTGTGCAGTGTAGTGTGCGGCAGGATGGCTCAGTGGTTAGAGCACCAGATTCCGAAGCAGACGTGCCCAGGTTCGTATCCTGTCCGCGGCAAATTCTGCCCAGTACTTGATGAGTTCCCAATAAGGACGAAACCGGTCTACTGGATGAATTGCCTTTTCTACACTATACAATTCTTAGTTTCTACTGACATATGTAAGTAATTAATGGGTCAGGTGTTTATATCAAGACCGCAACCTTGATTATAATAATTGTTATTACCACCCGCGCAACCAATGTTCGTTTACTCATAGATGAATTTTTGTGTTATTTGTTTATTTCTTTAATTCAATATTACGTTCTTCAGGTAAACGTCAATCCAATTGTATCAAATCAGTCGTCCCACATAGTAAAACAACCATTAATCACACTTATTTGATTCAATGTGATTGTTGTTTTTCTCGAGCTCTTTAACTTAATTTAAGGTATTGTGATCACCATCCGCACAAAGAAACATTATTTAATGTGAACCGGTAGTTTCTAATTTTACTTAATCCCGCCGGATTTCGCCTTTAAACACTTAACTTCTAAAGTAGTAAACAATCGGTTGCTAATTGTCTTGTGCATAAGGCATACAAAACCTAATTGTGTATTAATTTGAATTGAATTCGATAATAATCCAAATGCACTGGCGAAATTAATTTTAGTGTTTAATATGTTCTTGTTGGTCTGGTTAGAGAACATGCTATAAACCCATTAATCAGAAATCTAACTTAGTTGATGCCTATTAACCTTTGTCCTCATACATCATCTGTTACCACATTTAATTGGCAATATGTCATATATATATATTTTTATCTTATCCTTCTGTATTTCTTTCAGTACAGAAGAAACTTTCGTCGAAAATGTCAACGACAATTGGAGAAAGCTGATACTGTTCCCATGTTTAAATTTATACTAACAACTAACTTCTGTAAAATTAAACAATCATTGATAGCGCGGATGAAAACAATTATTTATGAGATAATTATCAATGTCATTATATGGGTACGTATTTGCCAGTTTAAACTAAGCATTTCCAGGTGCACAGCTTGTTTTTGTAATTGATTGATGGGTTCTAAATTGTCCCATTTCTCTGAAGCTGACCCTGCACGTCTTGTCCGGAAATGTTGTATAATCCCGATTTTCTGAAAATATCGTAACATCGTTAAGGCATGCTTTTATACGTCAAATCATATACGGATCACTTAACTGTTAATTACCAGCCATCATCCTGATAATTGTTACAAGACACAATATGGGATGTAACAAATATGTCTGGAAAAATTTAGTAAGACTGTCGCTGTTACGTTATGAATTTCCACACTATCTCCAGCAAAACCACAGCTGGCGGTAGTTTTGTTACCTTGTTCGATGACTGGTTAAATACAATGGGATTGGTGTTTACTTCAAGCACGCAAACTTGATTTTAAAAAAACCACACAGTATTTGTGATTGCATCTCTCGCGAGGTCATTACGTTTAAACTTAATGTCATGCATTTACAAAGATCTGCCCAATGTACATAATGGTAAATTATTAAATGTTTTTTTTGGAAATACCAAAGCTGATTGAACACAGATTCAATTCAATGAAGCAACACAAACTTCACGCCTACTCGCTATCATAGCATCGCTGTTGCTCATAGCGGCCATCATGTAATTAATTAGGACAAAATGGCCGAGTATCAATATTACACATTGGTAGATTCCATTTAGTCCACTGCACAACATGACTAAATTTACTATCCTCCATTAGTCTTTCTTCAGAATGGTCACAATATTTTAAATAAAAAATATATAGATGTTATTGCTTACAACACCTTTGTCCATATGAGGTGCGAAAACGTCCTCTTACACTAAAAATAAAATACACGCTGCGACTTAGTAAACGCCTCTGTCATTTACAAAATGAACGCTTCCAAATCCGTTGCACCTTAAGCACTATTAACGAAGCAGAAACACCTTTCAGATAGATTCCGTAGCTGAAATAAGCTAGTATAATGAATTGTTCATTTTTGAACTGATGAACCTCTGCGTTTAGAATAGCAACCTGCACTGAATCAGTGTTGACAGATTTTACTCAATTATCGAATATCCGAAGGCATACATTTACCTAACCATCACTTGAAAAATGAAAACATTCGTTGCTACACGAGTAAATAATTGATTACGCGAAAAACGCAATTTTATAAAATTAACTGTTCAAGACGCATTCAAATAAAGATCAGTACAAAATACTAAATATAAACGCAATTTAAAATGCGTGTGAAGCAATTCATCTAAGAACCGACGATTTAAATCGCAATAAAGCCAATAATATCATTCATCGTCCAGTACATGCAAGCCCGTCTACCCACGTGAGGTAGGAATGTACGGCATGCCGAAGGTACACAATGCAGTTGGAACGAGCGTCTTTACGCCGCTAAAATCAATAATGTCAATGATCAACACTCCACAACAAAAACTGGCGGGCGAACTAAACGCATTTCTACATTCAGTGCAAGTTGGAACGTCAAACATTTGACTTCGTAGATAAAAGAAAACTCTATGATGTCAAGAATAAAATGAATGATCTCTTTCAATGTCATAAATCTATTTACAAGCTTCTCTGTTGATAGTAACCACCCATCTTTGCTCATTTCTACAGGCAATTTAAGATTTCTCCTAAATACGTGTACTAAAATTGTGCAATTCAATTTAAATGTTAACTTTTCCACGCATGCTGATGGAGTGACGATGGGCAGTCCGTCACGAATTCTTCTAGTTGATATCAACATGTTCTGTCTGGATACGTCAAAACTACAAAAAGTCGTACAAATTTCTGCCATACGTATCTGAGTTATGCTGCGAGCACCATCGGAATTATAAATGAAGATATCGACAATGCTTAGAAATTTCAACATTTCGGACAATCACATTTAGTTTCTTTGCGAGACCGAATACCCTCAGTCTAACGCGTTGTCTCTACTTGACGTATCGCTTTTGAGACAGATAAATGCCAGTTTAAAAAGGAAAATTTGTCAAAAGCAGACATGAACTACGCAGTACATTCATCACTACTGCGCTAAACAAATTTACGAAAAGTAAAATCTGATTTGCAATTTATCCTATATATATATATATTGAAAAACCAAAGACAGCATGAACGGAAAGTATAATCTCGAGCACATTCTTTTTCGTGCTTACTGGCGACTCATCAGTAGGAGCCGGTATTGGGTGAGGAATGTGGATAAATAGAGCGGTACAATCTCCTAGACGAATGTGTAAACCTGCAGTAGTGAAGCTAACATCTGGACAATGCGACTTCAACGCTAACTCACTCTATAATATATATATATATATATATATATATATATATATATATATATATATATATATATATATATATTTATATACATATATATATATATATATATATATATATATATTGTGCATCAATGCGTCTGGGCTTGTAGGAAATTTCTATTGTGCAGGAAATTTGTCCCGGGTCCCTACGTGGGGTCCCGAGTTTCTTTGTCAGCTGTTATTTTCATCAACGTTTCTATCTTCGTTGTAAAAGCAGTGTATTCGCTGTCGTTCAGTCTTGCAATTTGACAACCCAGTGATTGAATGATTCTCTCAGCATCTTGCAGTTTTGATTGGTTGTCCTCGATGGCATTAAGCAATAAGCGGCTTATAAGTTTATTCGTCGGTTTTTGGTTATTTCTCCTGCACTGCTTGATGAATCGTTTTGGCACAACATCTGATTGCAAACACGATTTGAAGAACTTAATTCTTTCCAGAAAGTTTGGCACTCACACAATTGGCTGCAATATAAGTGTTTAGTTCCTTACGGGTAAAAGGCTGATCTCGCGCTTTAATAATCTTTATTATGTCCATTGCCTTCGAATATTACACAGTATATTTCTAATTAGGAAGAAAAAACATTAATAACAAAGTGGATAATGGCCATTTATTTCGAAGTTTCATATGCATATATATATATATATATATATATATATATATATATATATATATATATATATATATATATATGCCGAGTCTGTAAAGGATACCAACACTATGGCTATCGTGTCAGTACCCGATACCAACATTATAGTACCGGAAAGGTACATGGTACTAACACTATGTTTTCCCAGTCGGTACATGGTACCAAAATTATGGATATCAATGTATGCTATAGTTCACCGACTTTGAAAATTACAACTATTTCTGAACACCTGTTACTCCAGATAATCCATACACTCTGGCCTTGATCGATATCAGTTATCATATTTCGCGTTATGAATGACATCATTCAATTAAATATATAACAGTTAGATACTGTTTTTGGCGGAGAACTAATATATATGCTATTCGGAATATGGTTTTGCGCACGTAGTAACAAATTAGTTCCATTATGACCAGAAGGACAAACCTAAGAATGCATGAACGGAAAGTAATATCTTGTGCACATTCGTCGCCATTAAGCACGAAACGGTGAATAAGCAGTGAAGTAGTTCCCAACCGAATGACAGTATATATCAGCATACCTTTTAAAAATGACGCTTTTTCAGAAATATAAACTCGCTGAATTAGAAAAGCAATGACTGCTTGAATAACTTTTTCACGCTTGCTAAACACAAGTGTGAGACAAGCTGCCTGTAATCGAACAATCCAATATCATTCTATTATAAAAAATGTCATATTTGCTATGTGCGCTATGTGGGCCGTATTAGCAGATTACTAAAGAAGCGAATTCAAGAGCATTCTAGAATAAACACAGCACGCGGGGGGGGGGCGGACGTTTCCGCAATACCTGCACACATTGTTTATACGCATCACAATTCAAATAGAACGGGTTGCCAAGTGTTCTCTAAACGGCAAGTAATCACGTACAGCGGAAGCTGTTGTATGCAAAATCATTAATCATCAGCTACATTAACAAAAGCAGTTCGTATAATTTTTTTAATTATAAACTGTTTGTTTGTGTGTGTGTGTGTGTGTGTGTGTGTGTGTGTGTGTCTGTCTGTCTGTCTGTGTGTGTGTGTGTGTGTGTGTGTGTGTGTGGATCAGCATTCTTGTTTCCCCCGTCCTGTTTCTGTAGTATTGCAAGCAAATTTCTGTATTTAGCACCGGATATTAAAGTCGAGTTCAGGTCTGGCGAAAAGAAGAATGGCCTTTTTAACTCTGTTGTTTATACCTTATTTATAACAAATTTATACCCCATGAATCGTAAGTCCTTACCGGAAACCTCTGATTGATTTACTATTTGCCAATAAATAAATCAAGGAAAACGTTTTGACTGTCATAAAATAAGCCAAAAATATGTCTATTAGGAAAGAAAAAAATTCTTTGTTCTCCCAGCTGTTGATTATAGGATTATTAGTTACAATTGCAGGATTTCTAACTCTATGCTCTAGAATTGTGTAAAGGACGCGGTGAGTGGTAGAAATTATTTTCCTTTTTATCGGTAGGGTATACACAACCACAGTGGTGTAGAGCACACATTCTGATCGCGAATTGTATCAGCACAAGCAGCACACTCAGACCATTATTGGCAACAGCAGTCTCATTACCTATGTAACCGTTGTATCAGTTAATTAAGCATCTTTCTTGTTATTTTTATAACGAAATTCCTTGACATTCTGAGGCCGCTTTTACATTATATACAAAACAAACTTTGGATTAGATACCAGAATCCAGTATGCAGCTAACTCAAGCTTAAAGCGCATTGACATTCAACTTTTCTTTGTCTGTCTGTCTCTGTGTGTGTGTGTGTGTGTTCGTGTGTTTGCCAAGTATTTGTCCAATTAAATAACCAATCGATTCAGCTGATGCTACATACTCTCGGATTGTGCTGATTCTCATATGGCAGCAATATTGGCATAACAATGATGTTCATAGTATTCGAATTTTCTATTCTATTGATACGATGAATGCGTATCGGGATTGGCTAACTTTTGCGCGTTTTATGGGCGTAGTTGGCAATAATACTGTTTGAATACGCGTATGGCTGGGCCATTGCCATCGCCTTTTGTCCTACATTATATAGCCAACGATGTAGTTAAATACTGTTTGTTGGGAAGAACTAATATAAATGCAAGTATGTATTAGGTGTTGCGAACCTAGTAACAAATTAGTTCAGTTGTGACCAGAAGGATAAACCAAAGGCAGCATGAACGGAAAGTATAATCTCATGTAGATGGTCTATGGTTTGGTGATAGATCATACTAACAACTGGCTTTTTAGTAGAAAATGCGTTTTGCTTGGAAATTTTCCATCTGCTCACAATGCATGCAGTAACGTAATCCTAAGCGTATGAAACATAATAAATAATTGCAAAACCTGGTTAGCTATTCGACATGAAATAGATTTAATGCATGCATGCATGCATGACATACATTCATACATACATACATGCATACATACATACATACAGACATACATACATACATACGTACATACATACATACATACATACATGCATACATACATACATACATACATACATACATACATACATACATACATACATACATACATACATACATACATACATACGTACATACATACATACATACATACATACATACATACATACATACATACATACATACATACATACATACATACATACATACATACATACATACATACATACATACATACATACATACATACATACATACATACATACATACATACATACATACATACATACATACATACATACATACATACATACATACATACATACATACATACATACATACGTACGTACGTACATACATACATGTATGCATACATACATACGTACATACATGCATGCATGCATACATACATGCATATAAAAATATAACTCGTAAATAGCAAGGCCTACTTACTAGACCCTGGAGGCTGCACGATTCCGGTAGTTTTTCGCACACCATAGTGATCATAGGTTATTGATAGCATTATGCAGCATTGAACATTTCTGTCATAATAGTCCATTTTTTATCGACTGGTAGCCATACATTTATAAATAAAAGTACTTTTAGTCAAACGTTAATTGATTCCCCATAAATAGCGTTGCGCGCACCTAAAAAGCCAGGTAAACTAATTAAAATGCAATTCCACTTTCCATTAGATGTACTTAACATTTTGATTATTTTGGTGCGATAAGAACGATAATCATAGTTTTCCTTGAATTCGTTTTGCAATCAATTAATGCGCTTAATTGTTGTTGTACTCACTTTGGAGTCGTTTATCGAGACTTTTAAAGCTTAACTACCTATTCCATTGACATGTCGTATCTACACTTAAATTTTGCTTAAATTGATTTAGAGGAGTTGAAGCTTTTCGTAAGCGTTTAATTCAACCTGTTTTGGTGCTGTATATGTTTTTAAATCAATTGAAACTTCTTTTTCATGCAGACCATTTTAATTATTACTCATGTTTAGAGTACGATATCCTTCTCTGTATTGCATTAACATCAGATATTTCTATAATCCCTCGTGTTGCTCTCGGATAAGTAATGAGACGTACGCTGCACCGCGTTTGCTATTCCTAACACAGTCCCTATATCATCAAAATTGGCGCATATTTCAGATTGCGCCACATTCTCAATGCACATTAATTTCTAGCGTGTTTAAGCTTTTTCATAAGGCTAAACTTTCCATAGCAGCAATTGATTTTTCATAATGAATTAAAATGTCCGTCGCTAATCGTTGCATAACTCATTCGAATTAGCCTGCTATTTTGCTTTTCATAATATGATTTTTCAATTCAATGTGTTTAGGTCGTGGTCATACTTTTATGTATTTATTACTTAAAAAAAAAAAAAAAAAAAAAAATATATATATTACTGATTCTACCTCACTGTTATTTCTTAACCTCTGTGATCAAGCAGTAAATGCTAAAGATCGCATTTTTAAAGACAACTTCATTCTTTTTTGTAAAGAATTTAGACCATGATTTAATATCCAATTGTAATCAGCTTGTGTGTGTGTATGCTAAATGTGTTATATGTCCTATTAATATAATTTCCTAATCATAAAAATGGCATCAGTCCATATAAATAGGATTACCATCAACTCTGGTGAATGTTATGATTCATTTGTGCTGCAAACAATAGCAAATGGTTAATAAAGTGCAGAATGCAAACTAAGATCATAGTTTTACTATCGTTTTGGGAAATATCAGAGATGGAGAAATTGAATCAATTGATTTTGTAGCCTACCAGAATTGATTTCCTTCTATGGAAAAGAGCAGACAGGATATTCTATAACTCGAAACTTCTCTATCGAAAGAATGGAAGAAAAGTAAACTTCTGATATGCAGTGCTTATGGCGTTGATCTCAAAATACGACCGCTTGAAAGGCTAAATATGTGCTGTAACTAGTAGTTTCTATTGATTTTTACTTGAATGCGTCTTGAACAGTTAATTTTATAACATTTCGTTTTACGCGTAATCAACTATTTACTCGTGTAGCAAGGAATGTTGCCATTTTTCAAGTGATGGTTAGGTAAATGTAAGCCTACGGATATTCGATGATTGAGTAAAATCTGTCAACACTGATTCAATGCAGGTTGCTATTCTAAACGCAGAGGTTCACCAGTTCAAAAGTGAACAATTCATTATACTAGCTTATTTCAGCTACGGAATCTATCTGATAGGCGATTCTGCTTCGTTAATAGTGCTTAAGGTGCAACGGATTTTGGAAGCGTTCATTTTGTAAGTGCCAGAGGCTTTTACTAAGTGGCAGCCTGTATTTTAATTTTAGTGCAAGAGGACGTTTTCGCACCTCATCTGGACAAAGGTGTTGTAAGCAATAACATCTATTTATTTTTTATTTAAAAATATTGTGACCATTCTGAAGAAAGACTAACGGAGGATAGTAAATATAGTCATGTTGTGCAGTGGACTAAATGGAATCTACTAATGTGTGATATTGATACTCTGCCATTTTGTTCTAAATATTTACATGATGTCAGCTATGAGCAAAAGCGATGTTATGGTAACGAGTAGGCGTGAAGCTGGCATTATTACATTGAGTTGAATCTGTGTTCAATTAGCTTTGGTATTTTCGAAAGAAGAGTGTTTCGATTCACCCCTCTTTACTTTGTTTACTTTTTTGTAAATGTATGACATTTAAATTTCAATTTAATGGTCTCGCGAGAGAAGCAATCAAACATACTGTGTACTCTTGCTGGCAATAGTGTGGACTTCTATAACGTAACATCGACAGGTTGAATAAATTTGTCGTGACTTACTTTTTCTACATTCCACGTTGAGTCATTAAATAATTATTCGATTGACGTCTGGTAATTAGCAGAAAAGTGGTGTATTTATGATTTGACTTACTAAAGCACGCCTTTACGGTGTTCTATTTTTGCATAAAGAAAAACAATTTGATTTTGAAGCGCTGTAGAGTAGGAGAATTCTTGTTTAATTTAACATTTCTTTTTCGATATTCTTTTAGTATTGTGCGAAAAGAGAATGTGTTAGAAGTGGAACGAATTTTGTAAGCAAACAAGCACTCAAAATGGGGTAGTAATAATCATCATCCGATTTAGCTGTACTTATAAGAAATCCAAAAGTGTCTAAAGCCGGGAACGCAATATACGTCGTACGTTAGTTAGGCTCCCGTACTTCTGATTACCAAGATGATTTTTTTTCCCTGGGTAAATTGCTTATTGTTACAACATTTACTTAAGTTTATTTGAGAAGAAAGTATAAGCAATTAGCGATACCTCCTTTGTATGATATGGGAATTAGATGATGATCAGATTAATGCACTTTTACTATGCTCCTTGATTGAAATAAAATCCGACTGGTTATACAATTAAATAATGAATGATTGTGCGGGTGGTGGTAACAATTCTTTAAATCAAGTTTGCAAGCTTGAAGTAAACACCCACTCCATATTTTTAGCCAGTCGTCGAACAACATAGCGACTGACGGTAGTTTTGCTATGTTCAACGATTGGTTCAATAAAATGGAATTGTTGCTTACTTCAAGCTCGCAAACTTGATTTAAAGAATGTGACTGCTTGACTATCTCAACGAAAATAAATATAATGCATTATCAGCAAATTTTCGATTTATTTCATTTGTTTGATAGATTTATTATTTACGTCCACAATATTTTTGCTTTGCCTACCGGAAATTTGGCTCTAAATTATTATTGTGCAATTAGGCTATATTCAAACATTATTACGTCAAATTTTATTTTCCGTTAGATAAAATATACTGCTTTTATTTAATAAGGTTATCGAGGTTTCATATTTGAATTGATAATTTATCTAAATTTGTTCAAGTATTAAATGACAATTGAAATAGCTTTCGTTTAATCGACAACTGCCGCAGGACGTTTAAAAATCAGGTTACCAAGCTAATTAGGCGATTGCAAATTCTATTTCGGGATTCATCCCAATTATAAATGTACCTGTAAATACCAAATACTCCACTCTTCTGGTAAGTGTCTGAGGCAAGGCATTCTAGTTTAGGGGCTCTGTCCAGAGATCTTGCAAATTCCCTTATTCTCTCGAGATTAAACTCGCATCATAAAGATGGACAACGAGTTAGGCACCAGTAGCAAGTTTATCCTATCTAGTGTTCAGGGGGCCTTCGGGTACCTCTGAGAATTTTCTGTATTTGCTATCCAGCCTGATCCATTATGTGGAATGTGTACACACGTCCAGGCTGGGAAATCTCTGATGAATGTTGTAGTGCACCATTCTTACGTACTCCGCTCGAATGTCACAAAGGCGGTGACCAAGCATATCGTTATAAATAGAATCATTTCGCCTTACTTAATACGATTTTAAATGTGAACATGCCGCTGTATTATGTTAATCAAGTTTATGAAGTTAGTATAAAGCCAATTCTCACGTAATCTGGTGCCAATAATGGGTAACTGGAGAAAACTGAACTGGCTAAGATTTTAATTTAGTAAAACTTGCCTCCAATTGTGCTTCAATACACCTGCAAAATAAACCGTTGATTTGTTAAACAGCGTTATGGTCAGCTAAGCATCTTATACGTCAGTCCAAAAGTAGATAATATGATGAATATCAAGAAATCGTGGTTGTTAAGAGTCCTTTTTCGCTATTTAATTCTTCCACGTGCGATCAATGCAGAGAAATAATATATCTACGCATTTCAATTAAAGCTGTTCTGACTGGTTGTATAATTGGATTTTTGTTAATTTTGCTACACTGAATACTTAATTATCAGTTTCATTGCTACCACCAAGGCAATCGTCGATTTCTACACTAAATGACTTATGAATGCAGTAAAAATTGATGCAAGTAATTCTCTTGATTGAATAGAAATTATGCAGGCGATATTTCTGTGAAGTAATATTTAGTAAATGTTTTGATCAATTCCAGTTATATATATATATATATATAAATGAAGTTTTGTGGTAGAATTTTATATTATGAGTATATATATATATATATATATATATATATATATATATATATATATATATATATATATATATAAGGAGAACAAGAACCGTAATCCATGGAATAACATTTATTAATAGATCAGAAAGTAATCCAAAAAAAAGTTAAATTGGACAGTGACAAAAAGAAAACAAGTAGGCCTTCAATAAAACTATGTGCCGCAATAAACGAAAAAAACCCATCAATTGCGGACATATTCACAATGAAAGCGATGATACACCACATGATGTTACGCAAAAGAATTGGTCTACATTGCGCAAAACACAGACATATAGCTGAAAGGGGATTGGTTACGACAATTGTACAGTTGGGATAGGATGAACGAAAATATTAAAGAATCCAGGATAATGGCTGTAGATACTGATAGAAAGACCATTTATTAATAAATGTTATTCCGTGGATTACGGCTCTTTTTTTCTTATATTTTAAAAATGGTGAAACTTGTAAAGATATATATATATATATATATATATATATATATATATATATATATATATATAGTATAAACTAAATATTGCATCAGGTAGCAAAGGCAATTCATCCAATAGACCGGCTTCGTCCTCATTGGGAACTCTTAAAGTACTGTTTAGAATTTTCCGTGAACGTAGCTCGGACCCGAGCACATTTACTTCGTAATCTGAAACTACCACTGTGCCACCCCTGCTGAATATTAAAAAATATTTTCTATTATATACTAACGTAAGTGTTTGGTTAACTTATCCTTCATGTGGAGCTTATTTAGTTCCTTTAGTTCTTCTTGTTCACCTTCTCTATCTAAATATGTCGTGCGGAAAACGATGCAAATTGTATGCACCATTAACAAAATAATGCCATGATAAATTAGTGCACAAATTATAAACTTTATTTAAATATTAAATATAAATAGGTAAAGACCGGAATTGAAATTACATTCTATAACAAAATAATATTTGGAAATATAAGTAAATATGATAACTGACATAACAAGTTTGCTAATAAGTTTTACTCGAAATAAGGACACAAAAATAATAGATACATTGAAGTAGCCAGAAATAATGGATGACAATGTAATGTTGGATGATGTAAGTTGTCATAATATTGATTAAAATTAGTACAGTTATATAATTACACATAAGCTAACTCCGGTTCAATATGCTTATTTTGTGGCTGGACCTAGATTCCGGTTTTTATTTCTTTTTTTCGCTACTTCTTATCATTAGTAAGTGCTACATTTTTTATGGAGCCTGGTGATTTTCCACTGTTGTTTTTGTTCATAATGCCATTTCTAGATTTAATTTCAAAATAGTTTTCTTAATCAATCTTGGTATGCTGCAACAAATTTTATCGATATGAGTTGATAACCATGCCAGTTATGTGTATGGCCGGTCTCCACTGAATGACGGGCAAGATCTGATCTAATAGGATGTCCCTATTCGTGCACTCCTAATGTATCGATGCATTTAATATCTTCTCTTCGGTTAGGAAGTTTACTTCATAGAGTATGAGATTATCTTAAATCTGGTCGTATGTCATATTCTTGCGCTATTAATATTACGTTTCCACTTAGTTTGGAGTACGCTAATGCCATCATCCTCCAATTCGCCTTCACTGCTGTATTTCACGCACACGAACTTCAAATGAAAATAAACTTACAGCGTCCATCATTGGTACTTCCAATAACTTAAGAGGCTAGCTATTAGCGCGGAATAGTTCACAAAGTCTGAATTTTGAGTTCTCATTACTTTTAAGAGGCCAATGTTCTTTACATACGGATGGTTTGATATAAAATTAAAGAGGCTACCAAAATAAGCGTCATTCATGCAAACATCTTTTTACAATTTTGGACCATTTTAATTAATTTTACATCCAGGAAAGATAATGCATTCTTTGATTTCCTTTTAGTCCTAAATTGGAGTTAGCTAATATGTATAGTCAAGTTTATGGAATTAACCATGTCTTCTTTAACATGATATTTCCTATCGGAACAGAAAATTTTTGTTCCATTGGGACACCTCTACTTTGTTTACAATAACTTTGAACAGGTAGAAGCCATTCAGGTACTCGTCACCAATTCTTTAGGTAAGAGTAAATTGGTATACAAGGATATAACATCCGAGATCGGCAACCTATTACATTCAACTAGTACACATTTCTAAACAAGCAAAACCAAATTTTAAGATTTCGTCCTTTCTTGATTTGAGAATTCTTATAATTTTTATTCCATAACACAGAAATTTGGCCATTTTATATGTTGAGAAGTGGTGGACATTAACCATAATACTTAAATCGTTACCAACTTTATGTTTCTTTATTAAACACTACACTATGTGTGCGAATGTGTTTCTTTTCATGAAAATGCTACTACACTCAGGATGCAGGTCATCATTAAAAGTCATTTTCTTTCTAAATAATTTCACTTTCCTTATAGCCAATCGGTTGGGTCTTATTTTATTTAGTGTTTGCCTTCGTACTATTTAACTTAATGTATCCTTTCATTATAGTCCAATTGGTTCCTCAGAAAAGTTGTTCATCCTCTATTCGCTTTGAAGCACAATATATTGTTCGATGTACTCTCATTTCTGAGACGTTGAACTTTGGGCTTTGGCTTTCATTTGTTGTATTCATGTGTTTAAAAAGTTTGGCTATGTCTCATTCATATTTAATCTTCCTTTTCTCGGAAGTATGCTGTGCTGTTTTAATGTCTTCTACGTTAATTCAATTTTGAATGCCATAAGTAATTCAGTTCGGTCCTCATTAAGATTCATTATAGAAAGATTTATTGCATGATTTGCAACAACTGAACTAATACTACTTCCAGAATGTCTGTGCACGCCAAAATCATCTAACTTTTCATCAATTACAAGAAACAATAATTTGGCGATTGGGTGTTGCGTAATTACCTGAGCCTTTTTATACCTCACTAGGTTGTTTTTTTCTCGGCATAGTTCAATACGCATCATCGAATACCTTTAGTTCGTTATTTGTAGGAACAAAAATTTGAACTAATTTTGAAGAAAGCAATAGTAAGATCTTTGTTGCCTTATTTGTACATGTCGACTATTTTTAAAGTATAGAGGCTTTTCTCGATATTGTTCGTGGCATAAAAGTTAGAAAATTCAGAATTGTCATGATAGATAGTTTTAATGTAATCATTCAAAGAAATTGTTCTTTGCATAGCGCTGTCATCGTTCAAGTTGTTTCCACAATTGGCCATTGCCAGAAAAGTGAAAGTATTCGTAAGTTCGTAAAAAATTATTCCTTTACATTTTCAGGTGTGCAACGTGTTTTTCTTTAATTATTAATGGGTTCTCGCTGGTCTCGTTACTTTGAAGCCGTCCAGAAACTGCTTGACTGCAAATATTATTGAAACAAGATTTTTCGAATGGTTTCTAAAATGTCGGAACTTCATTTCCAATCCCATTTTCAGGTTTGACATCATACTCACAGAGTGCTATGGTTTTTCAAGAAGTAGTCAATGATAGAAAGTTGACATTGTGTAATTGGTGTTGCACACCTTGTAGCAAATTAGTTCAAATGGGATCAGAAGATAAGACCAAAGTCAGTATGAACGAAAAGTACTATCTCATGTACACATGCGTTTCGTTTTTGCTAGGTATGCAATATCTAATACCCAATTCATATATATTAGTTATCCGCAACACACAGTATATAACTATATTAGAAATTTACCTAATTCTTGTATTTACTCCACAAGATTTTTTCCATGTCCATATTTGTATACGCATTTCCTAGTACCTTCATCAGTCAATAACTTATCACAATAAATGTATGGACAGATTGATAAATTTAGTTTAAACTGCTTCTCCTGTTCATATGACGTGCTGATTATGTACTAATTAGCGATGTTCTTGATGATGAGTATCGACATTTCTCGAAAAAAATATGGTCATGGAAAGGCTTGTAAAGCAAAACAACAATCAATTTACTTTCTACTATGTCCACTACTGACTTTTTTCGTTTCTCTGATTCAAGCATCTTCAAGGGAATATAGTTCCTACCTTTGTTCTCCCCTTACTTAGTCAAAATTTACGTTTCTTTAAATCACGAGCCAACGTTTGTATTATATTTAAATAAAATCATGGCCAAGAGATACCATACACTTTCAAGCGAAACAAAACCATTAATCTAAAACATGTAGGAATTTCACAACGTTATAAGCAAAGTTGAATAAACGAAGGGTTAGTCATTTTTGTTACTATCTTTTTTCCTGTGATTATTATTATTGTTCAACTTCACTAAATTTAATTTATACTTAAAACCTAATTATCGTTGTAAAGGGTGTTTCTGTGTGACTATTTGTTCACCGAATGCGAAGCAGACGTGCCCTTTTTAGATTCCTGTCCGCGTAAGATTTCTGGACAGTATTTCAAATGTTCCCTTTTAGAACGAAACCGGTCTACTTGATGAATTTCCTTTTCTGCATAACACAACGCTTATATCAAGATGGAAATCTTTCTTTAGATAAACATCTGTATACAATAGCTAATCGCGCTAAATATAATCAAAAAGTAAACCAAGTCATAAGTTTCGGTTAAACGCTCCATTTATACTTATCTCCGATTGATTCCATAAAAATCACTGACGTGTAACTAAAAATGCTGGCGTCAAATTTGTGGACATACTCACGTATGTCCTTTTAGGTGAGATAACAGTTATGGATTGTCAATTTCTGTGCACATTTTAGACTAAATCGTCAAGTTTGGTGATGTGTGTGCTGTCTGAAAACTTACTGAATTGGCAATATCGCTTTAGACGTTAAATGATTTTACCATGTGAAAAAATAAATCAATGGTGAAATCAACGGTTGTGAAAGGAAGAAATTGACCCAAAGTATATACGCTAATAGAAAATATTTGGTTTGTTGAATTGTCGACTGAAGACGATACTTGTTAATGTTTATAAAAGGTGTGCGAAAGATAATGTGGACAATTAGAAAACAAACTGTTGCAAGAAACAGAATAAAGTAATTCATGTAAACGACCGCTTACTTCTTTTTTGGTACCTCTTTAGTAGTTACCGGCCTTTTCGTGGCCTAGATGTTAATCTGGAAGCAATTGTTGTGAAGTCCGAAAACTCATTCTCTACGTTACCGAAGCTGCGCATTGCATAGCATTTTCAGCTATCTACAAACATTAGATTTTTATGGTCAGTCTTTCCTGCGGTGCACCCTGTTGGGTATCGCTTTCGACTCAAAGTTCCACCTGACCATCGCTGATCTGGTTGCATATAATAGATACCACGGAACTATGGGGAAGTTGTATTGACTATAAAGTATAATGGCAGGATTTCATTGTATACATTATTTCGGTATAAATTAAGCATAGCAAAAGGGAGCAAATACAACTCATCACCTAGACCGGTTTCGTCCTTATTTGGCACTTAACAATAGTTGTCAGAAGTATCTTAATCAAAAAATATAAACATATATATTTGTCATAAAATTTTTATTGCGTAAAAAATAAAATACATTACATCAACAGAATCGGTTCTATTCTTACTGGCCACTCATTTTTTTTAAATTTACCTGCTTTTTTGTAAGTACTAAGTTTTTGCATCCACTTTCTTCCTGTTTCGGAAGCTTTTTTAAACGACAAGCTCATTCCACATATAATTTTAAGAATGTTAACAGGCCCTCATTTGTTGAAAGTATTTGCTGTGGTAGAGCATCGGAACCTGGAGAATGTAATTTAAAAATTTGTACCTTTTTAAATACTTGAGAATGAGTTTCGCCCTACAATTTCGACTAGCCACCCATTATAGAACAGACAAAATAACTCCTGGGGAAGTGATATTTGAATATACTATAATGTATACATTTTATTTTAATTGTTTTAATGCATTTTTAATTCTAATTGTAAAATAAACAATGTATTGATGCCAAATTCCTAATCTTCAGCTAAATAAACAAAAACGTTTATACGTTATTTGAAAATACAATGGGACTGGTGTTTACTTTAAGCTTGAAAACTTGATTTGAAGAACTGTTACCACCACCCGCGCAATCATTGAATGTTTAATTGTTTTATCTGAACTGCGCAGTTGTTTGTAATTGCGTGCGATTCCTGCTTCCTTTTCGTTGTTACATAATTTATGTATGTATGCAAACTTAATACACCTGGTTTTCCAAAATTTACTATGTAAAGTAACAAATATGAAAGTCGATTTGTGTTCTGGCGAAAAAATGGCCTTTTTTAAGTGTTTTTGTATACCCGCTTTACAACAATGTATGCTTCACTAAACGAATTTTCGCAATTCAAATCACGAAAAAATGCAATGCTGTAATTTGAGTGTAGTTCTGCTGTCTGTATAAAAAGCAGCATATGATAGCAAATATAACTCATTTGACAGACAGATTTTTTACTCTTTGGTAGCCAGACAATTCTATACACATATGGTCGAATATAGTTGTAGAACACCTCATATCTATGCATTTCAAAGATCCCGCAGCGTGGATGATAAACAGTGGACTTCTGAACCAAATCTTTGTACCTTCGATTCCCACAAGCAACAGTCAAAGCCACTAATAAGTAGTTTTCCGATTAGAGCGAAACCTTGATATATGTGTTTGCTACAAGTTGGAGCAATGCTATGAATATATACTTGATTCGATACTGTTTTAATTATTATATACATTAGTTTTATAGCAAATTTACCGCTATTGACTTGAAAATTATGTAAATTTCGTGATGGAACTCCATCTACCAGACCGTGACTTAATCCATATTAACCAACAGTACTAGCCAAGATTGGCGGCAGAATTTAAACGTGTGAAACTTTCTCTTATAGGAATACTGCTAATCTCTAACGCCATAAGCACGTGGTTTTTAAGCAATTCCCCGTAGATTCACAATAATTTTTTCTAAATCTAATATCATTTTAACATCACGTTTAACGTGAAGATTGTCTTCTCTAGACTGACTGGTCATTATAATACCGAACATATACTAATTTTAGCATAGAATAACATATCAAAGGTCTTGGCAATAGTTATTTACATATTTTTTGTTAATGCATGCTAACTCTTGCATAGGATAGTATTAAAGTTGAGCTGAAATTGTCAACTCACTATATATTATATATATACCGAGTCTGCAAATGATATCAACACTATTGGTATTGCGTCAGTACCCGATACCAACACTATGGTTGATATGAAGTTAGCTTCATTACTGCAGGTTTGCACATTCGTATAGGAAATTATTCTGTTCTGTTTACCCACATTCCTCACCCAAATATATAGTGGTTAAAGGGCGTAATACCGGCTCCTACTGATGAGTCGCCAGTAAGCACGAAACGAGTGTGAATGAGATTATACTTTCCGTTCATGCTGCCTTTAGTTTATCCTTCTGGTCACAACTGAACTAATTTGTTACTAGGTTCGCAAAACCTAATACATACTTGCATATATATTAGCTCTTCGCAACAAACAGTATGTAACTGTAATATATTGAATGGAATGATGTCATGCTTACCGCGAAATGTGATAACTGATATCGATGAAGGCCAGAGTGTATGGTTTAACTGGAGTAACAGGTGTTCGGAAATTGTTGGTATCAGTTACTAACACAATAGCCATAGTGCTAGTATCCTTTACAGACTCGGTATATATATTATATAGTGTGAGTTAGCATTGAAGTCGTATTGTCGTTGACTTTAGATTATGTTAGTTTCACTATTACAGGTTTACACATTCGTCTAGGAGATTGTACCGTCCTATTATTCCACATTCTTCTACCAAATATATAGTGGTTAAAGGGTGTAATATCGGCTCCTACTGATGAGTCGCCAGTAAGCACGAAAAGAATGTGCATGAGATTATGAAAAATATTAATTCTACTAGACCATAGTCTTTATCTTGATTTAAATCTCATCAGGTGTAGACGTAATTGCCAATGAAGATCTAAAGTGATGCATCACCAAGTTTTCAAGTGTATTATGCACTAAAAAGTTGATGTAAATTGCTCAGTGTTGTCCTTTTTGTTTAGACTCTCGCCGCCGTTTTCTTGTGCGTGACAATTGATAGCACTCGTAGGTCGGTAAAAATTTTTAATTCTTTACATTTCCAGGTGCGCCGATTTTTGGCCCTAATTGATGGGTTCTCACTTGTCCCTTCATTATGAAGCTATTCATCACTTGTCTGCCGGACCGATAATCACTGTTGTCTTATCAAATACGTTACCTTTTATTTAATTGAAGGTTTTGAGCTTGATATAAACATTAACCCTTTGGTTTATAAATTTGTCGGTATAAACTAAGCATTGTATAAGGTAGCAAGGGCAATTCATCCATTAGACCGATTTCGGCCTATGCTTGGTTTATACTTATGGGTACATATATTATAGGTGTGGTGTGTATATCAAGCTCATAGCATTGATTTAAGTAGTTGTTATCACCACCCGCGTAATCAAAGATTGTTTAAATACTTTAACAGTTAGAGATTTACAATGAACTTGTCTTGCGATTCTGGACATTTAATTGATAGTCTACCGAGGTATAATGCGCTATATGCTTTATTTTATAATGAGATAACAGCTGAATAGCTGTTGGTGCGCTATCCTCAATGCTTATTTTTACCAAAACTCAGTTTTGTTCGTATGTTTATTGAGAAATATTTCCTCGTGTCGAATTTGGACATATGTATTGCAAATGTCTTCTTTTGTTCTCGATTAAGTAGGACAGTTTAAAAATGTTTATTAACTTTTTAAACGCCCTGGCTGGAAGTAAGTTTCGTGCAACGTTACAAGAAGAAAAACGGATTCTGAGAGAGCAGTTACTGTGGGTGGGCCTTAACAGAGCCCGAAAAGCGTTTACCGGCAAATGCCGTGAAAGTTTTGTAACTGTTGCATTGGCGATAATGTCTAGAACTCCTTCTAGACACTTTCTCTGCTTTTCCGGTTCGTTGGCTGGTGTTCTTTTGTGTAGATGCACCGGAATAAGTAGAATTGTCGAAGCCGGATGTGTGAGTTGCTGTTCGAAGGCTTAGAATTGTCTTGTTGAAGATCTGCAGCAACACCGAGTTGGCTGGCACACGCAGAAATGGGTAAACGCAAGTTCAGAATTCGGTGTAGGTAGACAGTCAAGAGGAGAAAGCGACAGCAATCACACGTAGCGAGCAGAGCAGAAGTTTGTTGCGTGTTAATTGCATCGTGCTTGTATAGATATGTGCAGTTGCACACCATTGTTCAACGTCAATTTTGCGCGTTTTAATGGATTCAGCATATTGAAATTTGCATTTGACTTCGGTAATATGTCGGCGAATTAATCTGAACCGCTACAGCTTTGTTTCTATTATGCAACTGCTGATTTACTAATTAGAGTATTCGAGATGTTATATCACTGTTTTGAGCGAATTGGAGATTTCTTCATAAGCAATAATCTAACTTATAGTCCATGTATCATCATTTGAAAGCTAAAATTCTTTGAAATATGATCTCTGAGAATAGTAGCTACGCATGTTCTGCTGTCTTGAACAAGATAATACAGTTTCTTGTTCACTGCAGCAAACAAATCTTACATGAATATTTGAAAATCATTACGATGCAAGTCAAATAATAGTGGAGTAAATCGCACGGCCATTGGTTTACCTAACCCAAAACACAGTAGTCTCCAATAATTACTATTTTTTAGAGTAGCATATTTGCAGCATTTTTTCCTTTATGCTGCAACTCCTACCAAACGTTTTTTGTTGTACTTTTAGCAAAATGCATGTTTAATTAACGTGTTCACAGGGCATATATCTGGGCAATGCCTTTCAGTCGTAATTTGCGCACACTTTCGTACAGGTATGCGTGCATACGCATTCACAACTACAGCTAATAGAACTTAAACTAAACTGTTGTTGTTTTAAACGTTTAGGCAAAAGTAACACCCGAGTGCTAATTAATTGGAAACTTAACTCAATGTTTCAGATTGCACTAACTTGACCAAGGTAATTTAGTGTTTGCTTGTGCTGCGTTAAAATTATTGCATGCTGGTACATTGTAGTCGTAGTACCAGCTAGAAGCTCAATTGTGAATTAAGAGTTGCCTGCCAGCAACCGACTTTTCTAGACTAAGGACGTTGGCCTGTATTGATTTCATCAAGTGGTCCATTTCTGCAAATTCTTTGGGCTGTGTTGTAGAAATTGAGATCACGGTCATTGTAACAAGCCTACTAATAGGCAAAAATTTGCAGCTATCTATACCTTATCTCTTCAAATCTAATATGAGTTTACAGAAAATTGTATGACAAATACATACATACATAAACGAAGATTCGTATCTCCTGTCAATAAGGCAGAATTAGCCATACGTCACATTGAACCCTTTTTGTCGCTAGACTCACACAGATTTTCTTCCATTTAATTGTCTCCCAATTTGCCGTGGACGGAGCTTGAACCGAAGCACATTTACTTCGCTGACTGGAACTCTATTCTCTACACCACCCGTGCCGCAATGTTATGCCATATATTAACTTATATTTAATTGTTAGTCCTTCACTCAGAAGGAGTCTGTTTTTAATCTCTTTAGATCTGAATTTATAACTAGCCACCACCGATCCGTCATTATACGACGAACAGCATACATACTTACTTATCAGCCCAAACAAGAAATAGAAGTAAAACCGAGTCAGAATAGTTGCCACCCACATAATCAAATGAAAACTCAGGATGTATATAAATGAAGATTGTAAAGTGAAGTTTAGTATTCTCGAAAGAGAGAGTGTGAAAAACAGAAACCAATCAAATTGCGTGAGCTGGATGTGACGCACCAATATATATATATATATATATATATATATATATATATATATATATATATATATATATATATATATATAAAATGCAGTTTGTGTTTATATCAAGCTTGTGCTCTTTATTTAAATAATATAATTTGACTTGCTTTCAGGCGTTTTTTATATTTTCGTGTGTTTAATGTAAACATTTGTTGAATCAATTCAACTACTAGTGTGAAATTAATTGCTCATTTTTCGCAGATATTTGTCAGGTGAGATGTTGCCCTTCAAACTGCAAATGCCAGGTGTTGTGTTGGAATTCTACTCCGTCTCTGCACTTCGTTCCAAGTTCAACTTCTGCCATTGGTATCGATTTACATACAATAGAACAGCCCTACAATTTATCCAGTTCATACCATCAAATGGACAGTAGACAGTTTCCACTCGATGCACATACAGTCACTGGACCTTCGTCCTATTTTGATTACCAGGATGCAGCAAGAATCTTTGAACAGACAAGGGAGCATTATGAAACTTTCTTTAACATAGCCACAACTGATGCAGTGAGAGCGATACTCCCTGATAGTGTAGAAATTCCATTACATTCTCCTGTCAACATAAGTTTCGTGTCGTACTAACATGATTTTCGCCTCCATTTATTTAGCAAGTATTCTGTAAATCTATTAAGACTAAAATCATTCTATTTGTATAGTCTGAAATCTGCCAAAGATAGATCTCAGATCTAAACAACTTATTGCTGATGAGCATAAATAATGAGAATGTTGCTAAGAATTTTACTTGTGATAGGAATCCTGTTTAAGTTGCCTACATGCTACAGCACACCGATCAATCAGTTCTTCAGAAGTCTAAATCTCCAGTCAGTTGTCAGCTCATTTAGACAAATCGACATTTTGTGAGATTGATTAAAATTTTCAAAAGCAGACCTGTTTCCAGTGCGCGTCTATTCCTGTCTCGAAGAGAGGTTAGGGCACATAACTGTCTCGGCGACAGAAATGCTTTCAAAATTAGCTTATCACTGTCGATTCCTATGCGTATCGAAATTCTCAGGAAAAAAATAAGCAAAAACTAACTATCTAATGAAGACTTTACCTTTGTATAGTAGACATCATCAGCTCGATGATTCTCGCGGTAAAATAAACTCTAAACTCAACTGTTATGTAAGGCAAGCAACACATGTGTTAATAGAAATGCACAACTAACATTTTAAAATCTATTGCACTATACTGACTACAACAAGCCCGATTTATAAGTTATGCGAGTTTCATTAATTTCTGTCGTATT
The DNA here is from genome assembly GCA_029291075.1 of Eudiplozoon nipponicum. Taxonomy (NCBI): domain Eukaryota; kingdom Metazoa; phylum Platyhelminthes; class Monogenea; order Mazocraeidea; family Diplozoidae; genus Eudiplozoon; species Eudiplozoon nipponicum. The sequence goes on from JAQBSW010000001.1 coordinate 408,066, forward strand.
GTGCACCAGTCAATTATGTGTTGTTTTGTGTTTCTTTCTGTCGAATTTCGCTGTAAACTGTGTAGCGATAAGGCTTCAGCACTGTCGTCAAAGCCTTCTGTAATGACTAGGTATTTTTGAAATTTATTTTATTTTCTCATTTTATAATTTTACATTGAAAATACTATGATCTCTACTCATCTGCTTCCCAAAGTCTATTGCTATCTGTTATCGCCTTAACTTAGCCAGTCTAACCTTAGTGTAGCAGTTTGTTGATTTGTAGTTCTAATAAATTTAGCTACCTGCAGTGTTCTATGAGACCTGTCCACAGACAATAGGTGTGTTAAAATGAATGAAAATCCAGTTTGCAATGATAGCTCTTCAGTCACTCTTGACAAGATTGACACGAGTTCACCGACACTAATATATTTCATATTGGCACGCGGTACAGGCGAAGCCATATTCTGGTTAATGAAGAAGTTAATCTCTTTCATGTTCGATTTAACTGTTTTTGTTACTTTGCAGTAATATAATCCTGTTGTGGATTTGACCTCATTTTTCTTGTGCGGGACAATTGATAGTACTCTTAGGTCGGTAAAATCTTGAATTTTGATCATTTTCAGGTGCTCTGCTTATTGGCTTCGATTGATGGGTTCTCACTGAAAATGATCAAAATTCAAGATTTTACCGAAATTTAGAGTGCTATCAATTGTCCCGCACAAGAAAAATGCGGTCAAATTCACAACAAGACGGACAGCACTGCGCAAGAGAATTTATCATTTAAAATATAATCCTGTGTTGTAATCACTAGACACACAAACTGTCAAACTTTTATGAGGTTGGAAGCTTTTTCTGACCATGAACTATCCTTATCTTAAGCTAAAGAGCATATGATCAATGTATGTGAGCGATCGTATAATTATGATTGTGATGTTGGACAGTATGTTGGTGCGTTTTTTAACATTATGCCTTCACTATAATTAACTATAAACAGAACATTGTTTCTGGATCTAGTTGTTATGTGCCCGGTATTGATCTTAAGTCGGATCCAGCAACAGAGAATGTTGTGTTGATTTGTTCTATTTGAGAGGGAATTTGTGCAATCTTCCGTGTGTCCGGATGAGTTGCCCTTTGTTTTTATTCCGTGCGCCATCTCTATTAGTAAAAAAAAGTTGCTAAGAAGTAGGCAAAAGATTATATCTGTACCGATTTATTCATTGAAAGTCGTTATAAATTTGCTAGTTTATGTCAAATTTGAATTGTACTGTTTCTAGTTCTGTGGTTAACATCACTTTTTGTAAATTTCATACGTGTGCATCTTAGAAAATTAACCTTGGCCCTCTTGAACGGTAAGAACTAAAAGCTACCTTAGGCTCACTACGATAACTCTAGTGTGTGAGAAGGAAAGCGGCCGTCAACCTTGAAGGAGCCCAAACTAATAAAGTGTGAACTCATTACAATCCGACAATTCGTTAAATTGTTTAAATTCCCGCAAATGCGTTTATTATTACATGTGCATTGGTCGTTATGGGAGAGTTGGTGGAAGTTAGACTACGCCTGGTCGACGCCTGCGAAGAAATCCAAACATGGCAATCGTAACAAGTTTTTACATGCGCACCGCCGGATACCAGCTCGTGAGATCAGGACTACACGTTTTACATAAACAAGCTGACTGTTCTTTTAATTATTTCATCAGAATTATGCAAAAAATTTGCTTAAATAACATACTTCATATTCGTGTGTAGTAGAAGTCGAATATAGAAATTGCGTTTGGTTCACTGCGGCACAATAATTGAGGAATTGTTTGACAGACGGGATAGCTGCGACGGTCATATTGTGATAGAATAGAATATTGTGCATATAATAGTGTAGTGAAAGCCAATATTAACTACTGTTAAACTGGTAAACTATACTCTGTGTTAATTACTATATCAGAATACATGCTTCTATGATATTGCAATCAGAAATCGTCTCCAGTTTCCCTACCTTAAAAGTTGTTCATTCACGATTTGCTGTCAATTACCGTGATTCAGTTACTGAGTAGTTCACAAAGCACCTGCCGTGAATTTCATTTGTAGTTTGTCCTGCGTCGATACCACTCATATATGCGTTTGATAGGGCGTGTATTGCCAATGGTCAATATCTACTGGTACTCTGGACTGGAAGTGTTGGTTGTTTTTTGTCTGTGATAAGAATTGGAGCAGTAGAAGTGTTATGGCATGATTGAACAACCTCTGGGTTCCTACCGCAAGCTACCAAGTGGTTTTATTTTTCCTGTTTAATTATACTAAGAGAAACATCTTTTCTATTCTTGTAATGCAAGTTCTTATGCTTGCCTAACCTGGCATTTATTTAAATAGGTAGTGAAGCTTACTCATTATACTGGTGCAGGCTATCATACCATTTTTTATTGTTGCTGGTTCTTTTTTGTATTTTTCTGAAATTTTTTTCACATTAAAGTTAGTAGTTTATGAATTTTGCGCTCAATTTCTTTCAGTATTACTTTACAGTCACCCAGTCACAATTGGCAGAAAAACCCTGTAAATACTTTGTTTTATACGTGTAAACTACCTATGCAGATTAGGTCTGAAATCTAAAAATGTCTAGATAAGTTAAATTATTCAGGAAAGTGCTCTTTCAATTCCACAGCGTGCTTTGTCTACCTGTTTTGCTAAGCTGGAAATTGTATCAATTTGACACGACATTTGACTAATTGAAGTACATTGATTTCTACCTACGCAACGTGGATTTTTCTGCTAATTGCTAGGCTAAGACAATGAAAAATCTATAACTCACACCTGTGTAGTAATAGCATGCCTACTAGTCCTTGTTTCTATAATTATTAACCAATCTGTTTGGATAAAGAAAGTATTGACTATCTTCGAAAAAGAGCTCTGTTGTAGGAGTACTGCAGTTTCATTATTTGTGTTTGGGTGTGTGTTGAGGTTTTCGGTTTTAAAAAATTTCATGCCTTGGAAAATGGTTTTATTGACGTCTGGTTTACGTTAACTGGACATATTTGCAGCACTTATACTAGTCGATAAAGAAATAAACGTTATTCCAAATAATGTAAGACCCTGAATGTATTGCACTTGACAGAACAAAGTCCAAGTTTCATCATAGGACCCAGCAAGTCATAAGCCTAAAATCGACATGTTCGATGCTAGTATTGTCACTGGCTGGTATTACCAGGATCTGTGACGCTATCAACTTCGCATTTAACGAATGTAATATAATACTGAAGATATGGAATGATTTTTGTGGAATTTAGGATGGTCCACGTTGTGCAGCTAAAACAAATTCTCTTATTTGTCAAATTTACTGTTAAGAGTAACTAGTGCTCTTTGGCATTTCCTATCAATGGATGAATCGCAAGGTCATTGATTGTATAAATGTTCAGCCTTGTCGCCCAACAAAATCTGGTCACGCATTGTCATTAGGAGAGGTAGTGCTACATTATTTTCAAAATAACCGCAATTTCGTGCAATGTGTACTACATTATGCCGATTAGTAGGCATAACATGATTTCCATATTTCAATGCGATCCAACAGATCAGTCATGGGATATTTGTTTGTGTGTTTTAACATTGGTATGTTTCAATATTGTTGGTTCATTAATTAGAAAAATGTAAGATTAATTCTGTGAAATGCCTTTTTGCACAATCTGTACTTATTCTTACATTATATTTTGTTCAGGTTGTCTAATGCTTATAGCCTGCTTTGTTTAGCAGTTAAGCATTTTTTCAGAAACCCTGCATTTCATACGATTCACCTTTTATACATTTAACCGCAATTTGGTTGTGCGGGCGGCGATAACAAGTATTTCAGTCCTGATTGCGATCTTGATATAAACACCGGTCCCATTATATATATATATATATATATATATATATATATATATATATTCATTTATATATATATTTGGTGTGTGTGTGTGTGTGTGGTCATATTTCCTACGTACGTGATCGTACAAGAATTGATGAACGCCATTTGATTAACGATGCAATATAATCTCTAATGAATTGGATTTAAGCATAAATTCAAGCGGAACATGTGCAAGTGTAGTCAAGCTGCCAAAACCATAGAAAACTAAAGATTTAACAGTGTTGGGTGTAAATTAAACGAAAAAGAGTTGCAACTCCGAAAGAAGCGTAACATTGCAAGTTTTCTAACTTTTAAATACAGAATAAAGCCTTTATGTTTGTTTAATTATATTGACGCTTGGTGCTATTTGATTATATTAACAGCACCCTATTTATAAGCATTAAAATTTCCGGCCCGACGGCCTTCAAGTCATAGTTATTTTTGCGTTGACGGTATCACGTACAATAAAATGACCATGTGTGAACTTAATATTCGTGTAGCGTTGCATATTAAATAAATAGCAAGTTGTTCAAAAATATATTCTCCAACATTGATCAACACTACTCAGAAACGTGCACACATGTATATACTGTTTTCGAACGGGGCATTTTCTAGTTTTAATACGTTAAAATATAGACGTGTGTAATATTTTTTTATTATATGATATTGATGTTTGATAACCTTTGTTTTCTTTTTAAACAAATGAAGAATGTAGAGATTCTATGATCATGAACCCCTTTGAACCGCAACCAGAGAAAACCCCATTTGGTATTGTATTTTTCCTGTTTTAATTTTGTCAACTATGCAACATTTAGAATAAATTGACGTCAATACCTAATGTCTGTCGAGAGGCATCGTCACAATGGAATCCATCGTGAGGTCTATTTTCCGCCAAAACTACATGCAGTCTAACAGAAACCAGATCATCTTACTTATGAATAGTTTTCTACCTACATGCGATCTCTTTTCGTAGCAAAAATGTTATATTCAACTAACCGGCTAACTTCACTTTTATGCTTCGAATTATTGTCTGCCAAAATGCGCTCCTTTCTTAAGATATCTTTATTTTTTTCAAAGCTTAAATTGCTTCGCATCATGAAAGATTTAATTTTACACCTTTACGAATTTACAAATTACCTGCTAAACCCGGTCCATACGTCGTTCAAGTCTTAAAAATGGGCACGTGTGTGTACAGACGTGTTTTCACGTTGCCCAGTAGAACGCTATCTACTTTTCCTTAATACGTTCTCAAGGTTGTCAATTTCATTCAAAACGCCACATGAATGCTTCCGTTTCACTTTAATTAATGATTTCCATTTGCCTACTTAGGTGAGCGTGTATCGTAAATTTTCATATTCTTAATTCCTTTATAATTATTGTGTTTTAACCTTGTGATTAGTTGTAAATGTTTCGAGGTTCGAGCGATTTTCCGGTCTTTTCTCGCACTGTAGAGCATTGTGTAGAATTTTCTCCGTGTAGTTCTGCGCTCATTTGCCAGTCAACGTGGATATGTTTTGCAGAGTTTATTTGCGTTCCCTCGGTTTAACACAGATTCAAGTATGCATCATTTGCCGCACCATTGAGTTTTATCGATCATGCAGACCTCCTTCGCCAACGGTGGTCTGGTTGATGCCTTTCCGTTACTTCATTTTGTCTGGCAAATTCGCTGCTCATTTTCGCGGATTCCTATAGTCTTCCTCTAGTGGAGAATCATATTCGTGTTTTAGCTTTTGGTAATTTATGAACTGAATCAACGCTGTTTATGTTTCTATCGTGTTTAGTCAGTTTATACACCGCAGAGGCACGACTCTACTTTTGTTGTTTAGTCGGCGTCATTGTGTTTCGCTTGTTAAAATAAAAACCATAATTTTGTGTGTGTTTTTAACCTCCATGTTGTTCACGATGTTTGTTTTAGTTGCCCAAATTGTGTACCGAAATTTTTGGTTTTTCTGTTACTAATGCATTAATGGTTGTTTTCCTGTCATAAAATCGATTTCATATTTTCTGGTCAAACTCAGCTATATTTGGGCTATTTTTTGGTGTAAAATTTGTTTCTCTAATTGAATTTGTCAACTGTTAGTGTCAGAAATACGTGACCGTAAACGCGGCAAGTCATAATTAAATTGATTAAGTGAATTCCTGTAAAGAGTCGCACGTTTGCGATTGTAAAAATCAAAGCAATTGATGTAAAAATACTAATCTCTCAATTTGACCAGTATTTTAACGTATTCCATTATATATTACATAACATCCGTCTCGTCTATTGGCTAATTTTAACCTCCTTTGGTGAATAAATAAATAGACGGGGCTTTCTGCATGAATGAAAAAGCGTTTTACTAAATGTGCTCGTATGTACAATACGTGAGTGGTCGTTAGAGGACCGTGGAGGATAATTGTGTGAGCTGCGTTGCACGGTTGGATCAAACAATGTGATAAATGCTTATTTGAAATCCTAAAACGCTATTGTTTTAAGTGTCAGCATTTTTTCAAATGAATAATGGCTAAAATCTAATTGCCTGTTGGGAATTTCTCCGTGACTCAGGTCAAATTCACATATTCTCAGGCAATGGTGATTTGCTACGCTGCACTATACTCACTATTCCATCCGGTTATGAAGCATGTGAGGAGCGTATTTGTGTACCTATTCAATTTTCTTCTTTTTTATTTTTTTTTGCACCTTCTAGCAAATCAATTATTTACATGACTGTGGACGATAATTTGGTCGACCTATATATTGTTGATATTATCGATTCCATCCAATTGCATCGCATCTCAATAAATTCTAAAATTATGAATTTCCCCAGTTTACGCTGTTTTTGTATTTAATATCTTTAGTTTGATGCTCATGCAGAGTCCTGCAGATTTACTTGATGATATGTATCGCAAATAATTCTTCCTAATGACATATAATAAAATTTAACTTTTTTCTTCATGTCAAGTCTCATGTATTAATTGATCACTTTTTAGTAAGAAGAAGATACTTCTGTAAGGCGCTAGCTTATAAAATTACGTAGAAACCAACGTTGCGCAACTAGTAACAAATTGGTTCAAATAGGAGGAAGGTTAAACCAAAGTCAGCATGAACGGAAGGTGCAATCGCATGTGCACATGCGTTTCGAGCTTACTGGCGACTCATCAGTAGGAGCCGATATTACACCCCCTACCCACTGTATATTTGGATCAGGAATGTGGGACAAAATATATAGTAGGTAAAGAGCGTAATACCGGCTCCTACTGATGAGTCGCCAGTAAGTACGAAACGAATGTGCACATGAAATTATACCTTCCGTTAATGCTGACTTTAATTTATCCTTGTGGTCTTATTTGAAATGTTTTGTTACTAGTGCAACTAATTCACATTGCATATATATATATATATATATATATATATATATATATATATATATATATATATATATGTTAGTTCTACGCAAATATAGTATCTGCCTGTTTTATATTCTATTCTGTTGTATACGCACATTTATAATTTAAACCCGACAGAATATACTTCATTACACACTTATTCAATGGGATTTTAAGATGTCCAAACCCATCTATTTCTTTAAAAGTTAAACCATTCAATTCACTATTTTTGGGCAGAAATATTTGCAGACTCCGCGATTTCCTTATCGAAATAGGTACTATTGTTCGGATTTATATCCGCTAATTTTGTTTCCTTTTCTGTTACCGTTCAATTCATTTTCGCAGTGTAGACAAAAACAATCAGTTTCTTTCAATTTTTTGCTGTTTTATTCCTTACAGTTTACGCGTAAAATTTAGTCCTAAGATTTATTTCTTTATGACAATGATATATATATATATATATATATATAGTTTCTGTTTAACTATAATTATTTTATTTCCCCCTTCACATAAAGCTAACCTTTAAAAAGTAAACAAGGCAAATTAACACCAGAAATTATTTTTTAACATGCGTCAAATTGTTTTTATTGTCGAAGGTAAAAGTGTCTCATTTTTAAACTAATAAAGACTGTTTTGATGCTGCACCAGAACGGAATTCTGGGCATTTCATCAAATCATTTCGTCATCTCGCCCAATGTGTCCTGTGCATCTGTCAAGTTATCATGTTCTTGATGTAAACAGTTGCGCATAAATTTATGCCAATGCACATATATGTTTATAATTATATGTACTTCACGTATTCTGAAGCCCTTTGTAAAATAAAGCAAAAGCAATTCGCATTTAATTTTATATTTTTGGGATTTTAGTAAACGGTTATAATTTATGCTTTGTGGCCACTTATTCAACAACGCGATATGAAAAAAAGTATTTTCACCCATTCATGCCAATATTTCTAAACAATATGTTCATCAATTCATTTATACTAAAACCTCACTAGAAATCTGTTCTTATAATGTTCACCTTAAAACAGGTCGATCTAGCAGACCTCTGTATTTGTTTCAAGCCGTGCTGTCTCTTAATTTCTAATAATGTCTATGCGTCAGCGCAGTGAAAATTTAATGTTAAATTCGCTGTTCTCTAGAGCAAGTAACGAATCAAAATGCTGAACTTAGCTTTCAATAAATTTCATATACTAACGGAACCGTGTAAGATGGAGGCCAATTCAGTAAAATGCATCTGACCAATGAAATGACATTTGCCTAATTAAACGAACACTAGTTGCGCGAGCGGTGCTAACAATTACTTTTGATATAAATACCTGACCCATTATGTACATACATTTGTCAGTATAAACTAAGAATTTTATAATGTAGAACAAAAATTAATCCAGTAGACCGGTTTCGTCCTTATTTGATTCAGGATTTGCCGCGGACAGGACTCGAACCTGGGCACTTCTACTTCTTGTGTTCTAACCACTGAGCTACCCTGCAGCACACTACACAGGTCAGGGTGGCACAGTGGTTCGAGTCATGATATAACCTAACTCTGGACAGTACGTGATGAATTCCCAATAAGGACGAAACCGATCTACTGCATGAATTTCCTTTTCTCCATACCTAGTTTAAACTGACAAATATTTGTACATAATTGGTCAGGCGTTTATGTCAAGATCGTAACCTTTATTAAAAGCAATGAAATAACACATGTGCTCACAAGTGTTCTACTTATCTATACATTTCTGGAAATCGTTATGTATGCATATATATATATATATATATATATATATATATTATTGAAACAATTTTTGAGTGACAGTTAATGGATAAATTACATGGTCCTTGTTTTGCGAATCAAGGTCTTTATTTCCAACTTCCTTGTTTTTACTCCGAATATCCTCCTTATCATCGGTAATCTCATCACACCAATAAATCTGACAATTAATAAGTTTTATTAAGTTATGATTTATCGTTTTCATGTACTTGCCAAATCGAACCTAGTGATTTCTCTATATCTGTTTATTCATTATGTTACCTCTCGATTAAATTTCAATTAATTTTGCTATCATTTTTTCGATCTCTTATGACCACATGTTGATACACGTCTACAACGATCCCAATTAGTTGTATGCTACGTCTCGACTGTATCATATGCAAGATATGATCTATTAACATACACATATTGGCGCGCCGTTCTTTGTTCCCCTCGTCTTAATTTGAGTGTGCGCATTGCTTCATCCACCTGCAAGAGATTACAGTCCTTACATGGAATTTCATACACTTCTAATGTGTAAAATTGTTTAAGTGCCTCCTTTTGGTTTGAGCGTTTTGCGTCTATGTTGAGGGATTTTTTTAGAACTGTTTCCATATTACATTTCGATACTACCATTTTTAGCTTCCTGTTTAGTTTGGAGTCTGTTATCACCATGACTCTGTATTCCTACGTTGTCTAAACTAACATCACGTACTTCCGATTATGATCAAATTCACATATAACACTCAGCATCGTTGGTTCTATTAACTTTAGATAGTAACCATTATCACTTAATATTTCTCGCAGTCTATCTAATTCAATCTCCCTTTGTCTTATATCTGATAATCTAAAACTTCTAATTGTCATTGATTTTAAAATACCGATTTTCGTTCTATTCAGATGATTTGAATTGAAATTAAGTATGATACTCTAATAACTAACCTAGCTATAAAAGTCTTTAACATGCACAATCAGTAAAGTCCTCTATGCATATAAAATCTACCGCATGCAAAAATTAAATTAATATAGATCTTATTTTAGATTTATAATTAGTTCACCTGTACTAATGTACTTGGGCAGTTAATTATGCTTAACCGATTGCTCCACAGTTCTAAACACACATGAATAGCGTATACTTATCTAGAGTGTATAGTATGCGGCACGAGTAAGGCAGTAAATAGTCCTAGACTCCGAACCAAAGTTGTCCCGCTTCGAACCCTTTTCGCGGCAACTTTCTGGAAAATATTTGTACAGTTCCCAATATAGACGAAACCGGTCTGTTGGATGAATTGCCTTTGCTATCCGATGAAGTGTTTAGGTTATACTGACAACATATATTTAATCAAAATCTCGGCAGACTTAAAATCTATTCATAAGGTATCAAATGCAACTCGTCTAGCAGACTGGTATACGGCTTATTGATTACTCATCAAGTACTTGTTAGAATGGTTGCCATCAAAACTCCAATCAGCTCGTTTGTGCTTCGAAAACTTGTATCTCATCTACTAGACCACACCAGTCACGCACTACATTCAATTTTCATTTATATTGAGTCTTATTTTTATCAGTCCTTCCCTCCGGAGGATGCTAGAGCATCGCTTTCGGTTAAAGTTTCCAACTATCCATCTCCGATCGCTCACTATAAAACATGCGCTATGCCACTGACAAAATATTTTTCCAACAAACTTAGTATATATATATTTTATATAGTGAGTTGGCTTCATAGTCGCATTGTCCAACACCTTATATGAAATTAGCTTCACTACTGCAGGTGTACGCATTCATTGCAGGCGCCGTAGAAATAATCACTGGCTCTCTGTAAAATCTATGGAGATACTCGAAATAAGGCGCCAAATTCCACCTGGCTCGACTCGTATTAATACCCGTCGCCATAAAAGATGCCAACTTAAGCGCAGTCTAAAAGTCGATCTCGAAAACTTTTGGACCAGAAGGGCTGAAGAAATGAAAGTAGTCGCTGTTTGTTCCAACTTATCCAACAGGTCCGTGAAAATTGAAAGTTAGTGAAACCATAAATGATATTAACAACGATTTTATAACCGATAAAATTAGTCGTCTTTACAAGTGGGCGGAATACTTTAGAGATCAATTTTCTTAGCCACCCGCGTCAGTTCCGATTCCCGAAAGCATGTCTGCAACAACAGTGTGGAATGTTAGTCCAGAAGAACCATCCGAGTTAGAAGAACGCGATGCAATCCTATCTCTTAAACGCCGCAAAGCCGCAGGCCCCCATGATTTGCTTCCAGGATTGTTTATGGATGGTGGCGATATAATTTCAGGAGCGTTTGCCAAACTATTTCATACTATATGGAATGAGGAAACCGTACCACTTGATTGGAATGAGTCGACCATCATTCCCATCTTCAAAAAAGGCAATTGTGATTCGTGCGATAACCATCGTGGTATAAGTTTGAATCCGGTCGTAACTAGGTTATTTGCTTCGATTATCCTACGTCGTCTTAGCATTTAACGTGAATCACATACAAGAGAAGAACAGGCCGGATTCCGCGCAGGACGAGGTTGTATAGATAATATTTTTAACGTTAAGGCAAGTTCTCGAACAGAGACATTTATATCACCGTCCCACAATAGACGTCTTTCTAGACTCAAGGGTGCATTTGATATATATATATATATATATATATATATATATATATATATATATATATCATACGCAGTATTGCGTTAGCATTAACATATCGGTGCTTCAAAACCGCATATTCATAATAAATGCTATGTTTATAGTTATTTTACGTTAGTATTTAAAACGATTACTATTAAGTGGTGATTCAATACTTCATGACGTGGCTACTAGTGAAGTAAGAATAAAATCAGACTACCAAATTATTTTCTATTCAAACAAAATTTAATTCCGAAGCAGTCGTGTCCATATCTGAGCCCTGTCCGCGGCAAATTATAGACAATAACTGATGAGTACCCAATAAGGACGAAACCTGTCTATTGGATGAATTGCCTTTTCTACACTGTACAATACTTAGTTTATACTGAAAAATGTAATTAATTAATGGATCAGGTGCTTATATCAAGATCACAACCTTGATTAGAGTAAAATTCAATTGACAAACGGTCCAAAATTAGCAGACAACAAATTAACACAATTTCATGCATACATGTCCAAAATGGAGATTTAAATACCTGGATAGAGGATTTTAAAATATTTTCCAGAAAGCAAGGCCTCCATTCGAAATTATTGAAGGCACTCGTAATCAACTGTAATTCCACGACGCCTAAAATGGTAAAAATCCTGAGCTTCGCTAAGGAGGTAGCGTTATCAGACACCTCTATTGTAGTATTTGAAAAACCTCTGCAAAAACATGCCAATGAGCGCGCAGATAATTTCGGAAAGGAAACCTGGATCGCTACTCATATACTATAGCAGTCTATTTTAAATGCCAAATGTTAACTTTGAAACAAGACCTGATGGAAGCTTCAAGCCAACAGTTAAGTTTTCTAAATAAAGACGATACTACACATTGTATGATAAAATTAATTTTGAGAATTGAAACGTTTCTATTTATCCATACGGTGGGCAAGAGTTCAAGCCATTCAGATAGCATTGCAGGCCTATATTTTGACAATGCTCATGTAAAAACTAAGTGATTTTTAGAAGTTAACTACGAAAAATTTGAATCGGAAACCGATTCTTCGTTAACGAATTCATCGAATTGAACTTCTTGGTGACATCGAACAGATTAGTTTCCTCTAAGATTTCCAGGCGTGTTTGCATTATTTCAATTGTCATTCAAACTGTCTGTTCATTTAAATTACCTAATATGCGTTTTGAATAACGCAATTGTTTTTTTCTTCTTCAATTGGTCCATCTTCGCCAGTTATAAAAAACCTAACAAAGCATCCTATTGAAGATTCTAATGCAAAGTTTACTGACGGACGAGACAAGCGACTTTAATTACCATAGCCTGGAGCAACCTTTCAACAGGTGAACTCGCGAAGATTGGTTTAGGTTGCTGTCAGCAAAGGATCGCCGAATGCATTTAATGTGACAATATCTGAACATCCTGCTCGCCAGGCTTCTGCAATTAGCCTGCAATTGCAGAAAATGTAGTCCAGCAATATCGCAACCAGATAATATTAGTTGCGATATCAGGCACTCTATTACACTGCATAGTATTGTCATTAGCCATGAAACACTCCAATAAATCGGTATATGGGGAATCTAGCCATGAACATGGTCCAGTGGAGAACAATAATTAGTTCTATTTTATCTGCAAGACTCCCCCGAAACCCATTGAGCAGGAGACGTATTTTTTTGCTTATTCGTGTTTACCTTTGCATTCATAAATTAAAATTAAAGACTATAGAACAAAAATGTAAACACATTTCTATAAACGGAGATCGCCTGCAAGCATGGTTACAAATAAGACTATGCTAGCAAGAAACTATGCCACGCCATTGAACCTTGTTTGCCATTAGACTGTCAGATTTTCGTCTATATGAGAGAATCTTGGTATCCGGCCTCGATATGGCTTGATTTGCACTGGCTACCTTTTAGGCCGTCAATGCGCCAATGGCTTTCTTTAGAGCTGATATGTATTCCAAAGAATAACTTCGCAGAATTGAAAAGCTGAAGTAGCAGAGCGCAGTAGATAATTCTGGAGACAGAAAGCGAGCCCCAGGAAATAATAAATTAGAAGTTATTTAAATTTGCTATACAAACGTGCGCGCCTTATAAGATAACACCTCTATATACCTGATCATAAATACAAAATCAGTAGTTAGTAGTATTATGGCTTCACAATCATCGATAGAAGAGCTGATTTGAAGGCTAGCAGGACTAATTAATTAAGTAACCGTAAAATGAGTGTATATTAAAGCTCGTTTTAATGCCAAGATTATTTTGAACACTGATATAATGCGCACAATTAACCCAACACACTGGAGCGAATACAAAAAAGGCGACCGAGTACAAGTGACAATGCACCAGCTTCTGCAGTGTTTTCATCCGAATCGTCCAGTTTTTTACTATCTTCATTGGAATTTAAGCTTATGCTTAAACTTACTTTACTTTACTGCGGCTGACTCCTTTTGGAGGTGAGAAATGAATCGATTCCGTGCCAGACCTCATGAAGTGCTTGCCGAAATACAAAGACACAAACAACAGTAAAATTTGTTCTTCTTGTATACCATAACACGAATTAACAGGTGGTTGGCGTTAATTATTTATTATTATTTTGTAATTACCATATAGGCGTTCCTGAATATCCACGATGGTCTAGCGCTCATGGGATCCTGGGGTTACGGGTTCACATGTAGTCGTATATGTTCTCCATAGATTAGGGTTGTCGGAGCAAACTCTGTAGCTATTGATACTGCAAATCTAATGGCCCGTTAAACCTAATGTAGTTTATCTCGCCAGGACCACGGAGCCTTGTGGCACAAAAATCGCAATTTCGCTTTCATCGTCCGGAGTGCCCGCTTGACTGTCGCGTTAGTCTGCGGATGGTAAGTGGCTGCCCGGCAAAGCTTTATGCTAAGGTCCTTAAACCATTGTTTAATTTCTCTCGACACGAACCGTACACTCTGGTCGCTAACAATAACTTGTAGTTCACCAAATCGACTAAGCCAGCGTTCTTCCAAGCACTCTACAATCCTCTGGTTTGATTTGCTTCCATGGTTAAAAACTCGACCCATCAGATAAACTTATACACCATTGAAAAAGCATTAGCAATCCGCAACAAGTCGCCGGTAGTGGACCGTCCATTGCCATCTGAGCTCGGTCGCCATTGGTATGTTCACCTATAGTGGTTGTATCGTTTATGCGGATTCCCTCAGACTACTATAACCGTAACATCCAGCCAAGACTTGATTATCTTTATATTTTCAGTTAAGATTAACATCTTAGCTGCCAATATTCTTAATAAGTTTTCCAAACAATCATACGAAGTTATTTTGCTAAACATAAACGCTTTATTATTAATCAATTTTTTATATTCATTTGCTCACATAAAGTGCGTACATTTAGTAAAACAAAATACAATTAATTATTATGTCTTGTACACTTCTGCGGCTCGCCTGCTACTTTCATTATTCGTTTTGATTCATTTTAATTCGTGTAATTCTCAAAGTACTTTGTTTTGTATTCACAGCCGCTCGAAATAGGGCCATTAGAGCATACTCAAAGATAAGAGCCTCAAAGATTGCTACAGGAACAGTAATACTGCCCTGATTTTCGATGATATTTGTTCTCCCCTAGAATGACACAAATAACCTTCCATCATAGGAGCCCTAATGTCAGGTTCATCATTAATTGTTATTTATCTAAAAATAATGCGACATTTTTACACTGCGCACCGGATAATGCAGTATGGAATCATTATTTTTCCGATTATTTCTATTTATAACTGATATTTAAAAGAACGCCAGGTCGTGCATTCCTAGTGGGAGTCAATGATTTGGATTTAAAGTATTCCTGATACTAGGTGAGTAATTCTCTAAGACTGACAACCACGATTTACCCAGCCCATATATTCACTCTTACTTTTTATAGATTACCTACCGCTTAATGCTTATCAGCACCATCTGCAAATAACATCTAGTTATTTAAGGTGACAAAAACCATTAGAACTTCTTTCTTGTAATCGTAGCAGGGCGGGCGCAGTACTTTTGCTGCGACAAGTTATTGTAGACGCATACAAAACGTTTCTTGCCAGTGTCAATAAAGTAACGCTTACACCGACTTCTTATTGCGAAAAGCTTTGGTCCTTTTCGATAGCGCAGCGGATAGCGCGACCATTTCATTTTAAACAGTCAAAATTACACAAATTTTAAACAAAAATGCTTTATATTTGTCACAAAATGGATACAGAAAATCGCTAATACGCAGAGTTAAGGAAACATATCGAATATAAAAACGACTACAAATCCTATCTCCTCCAAGACAATGCTAACCGTTCGATATCATGCAAACTCATTGAATCCACGCGATCACAAAGAATCTAAAAAAACAAAAAATGTGCATAAATGAAGTTGGTTTTAATCAGCGTAACAATGAAATCATTTTGGCAATTAAATTTAAATCTGTCAATTGTGTTGAATTTGAATCCGCCTAATGGGGTTTTGTAACTTTAAATTATTCTATTCTAAAAATAAACAAAATAATGCTCGAAAAAAATGCCGGCCCAAATTTTTCTATTCCCAGCTACAATCACTTAAACCAAGAACCAATTTGAAATTTCAATAAACAAATAAAATTCAACAAATATTGTTTAGGAGAATAAAATATACATGTGCACAACCTCCCTTGCCTTTAACGTTAGTTTCAATACTAAATCACTCTTTTTTGGGACAATAAGTTAAATCTTTCTATAATTGACATTTCCAGCAGTATACATTTGACGCTAGTTTATCTGACGTCTGATTGGGTAAAGACGTTTTTTCATTATGAGGACCTTCCATTTATCTTGTCTTGAACAGAACGAAAATGTAGGCAAAATTTCAATCGAAAGTGGATATTTTTTTCACCTAGAAGCGGTTTGAACCCCCCATGCATGTCGTAGCAGATTTTTTTAAACATAAAGTTTGAATAAAGGAGAATAAAATAAATCGTTTCTGTAAAACAAACTGTTCGCAAAGCGACGCAAGAATTAAAGATCATAGATATTGTATTGAAATTGACTCCAATATGGTTAAGTAACTTTTAAATTTTTTTAATCAATTTGCAAGCACTGATTGCGTGGATTGTGCAAAATAATTCGAAAAAATTTTGCGGACTCGAGATAAACATCAATCCTATTCTTTTTTTATAGTGGAACAACGTAGCCAACTACTGGTATTCACAAGTACTGGCGCGTTTCGACCTTTCGATATCATCAATAGACCACGACGGCATACATAATGTCGAGGATCAAATCGCATTTCATATATAACTTATTGAAAAGTCTTTCATTACTAGAAGAATTTTGTATTTTAAAGTTATAACAAACAGTAAATTAAATAAAGGTTTTAAGTATTGAGTATATAGTAACAAATAAGTTCAAATTTCATAAAAAGGGTATGCCAAAGTCATTACGAACACAAGGAATAATATCTTGGTCACTTATCTTTAGTACTAGCTAGCGGCTAATCAGTAGAAGCCGGCATTATGCCTAACACTCACTATATATTTGTGTCAAAAGCAAATGATACGGACGAGTGTCTCATTTGTTAGAACAGCAGATTCCGCGGCAAATTCTGAACAGTACGTGATGAGTTCCCAATAAGTTCGAAACCGGTCAATTGGATGAATTGTCTTTTCCACATTATACAGTGTTTAGTTTATACTGACAAATATAAGTACATAATAGGACAGGTGTTTAAATCAAGATCGCTACCTTGATTTAAACAATTGTTATCCACGCCCGCGCAACCAATGTTTATTTAGTTAAGCGTTGGATGGTTTGGCGGCACAATCTCCTATGCTTCTACGTAAAAAAGAATATCAAACTTTTATTATCTCCGTTGATTGATCTCATGATTACCACGAAATGTGATAACAGTTGATCAAGGACAGAGTATATGGCTTTGATGGAGTAGCAGGTGTTAGAAATGTGTTGTTATTCTCCATTTTGGTAAACTTTTGCCAATCTCCAAAACCATAGTGTTGAAACCTTTTAAAGGTATGGTACTGTATATATATATATATATATATATATATATATATATATATATATATGTGTGTGTATAAAAGCTGTCGCGAAAAATTATTCATTGTATGTTGCGCGTAGCTAGTTTCTGTATTTTTGTAGCGATAAGTTGCATACTACTTTTAGTAGCGCAAACTAATTACGTTTTTTATGAACCCACTAGAGAACCATAGTCGAATTCTGACCTTTACCACATTAAACGATTATGCTTGTATGATTTTTAAAGTGATAAAATATGTAAAAATTTTATTCTCAGGAAGTATTTTAAATAGCACCGTATATATGACACAGAAGGGCTTTGCTCCAATTTATCAAATGATCAACAGGCGGAATAAAACGCAGGAATTAATTTTATCAAAACAAATTGTACTCAAAAATGTATGCCAAAAAATGCTCAAATAGAAGAAACAAATCTAAACACCGCTTCATATGGGGCGCTGGAAAACCATATTGGCAGCTAGTACACGAACAAATTAATTGTATTTGCAGAAGTCTGGACAACACCTATTTAATGCAATAGACTATAAATAGATGGCATAATTGCATAGCTAGTCTTGATAAAAATTTAAAAGTATTTTGCTGGCGTCGCATTTTTCACATAAAAAGATTTATATACGTGCAATACAGTTCTTATTTTTTCACACACTAAGCTGGTGTGTGCTCTGAAATGCGTGAACTCAAACTTCTACTTCATTTGCCTAAATAAAGTTGTCCAAAGTTCCAATTCGAATTGTTGATAACGTTGGATGCAGATTTCAATGGAATTGTTTTTCACACTAAGTAGAGAATGTTTCGGGTGGATTAAATAAAAAATAAGCCAGCCATAAAAATGCGAAAAGTAACGCGAAACGCAATCTATCTTTCATGCGTTTATTTGCATCTTCATTTTCATATTATAAGTGAATACACATCAGTTTATTACCTACTTCACAAATTTGCACGGCAGGTTTTATTATAATATTAGCTCCATACTTTTACTTTATAAAATTTGATTGATAACCATTAAATATAAGAGTATTACGCACACCATCCAAATCAGTCGCCCGACAAAAATGCTTCTTCCATTTTAACTTTATGAAACAATGTGTTTTTCGTACTAATTTTGTGGACCGTTATTCCTATCTAAACCAAATTAATTCCAAGGTTTTATTTCTCCAGCAAATCAGCTTATAAAATGGAGTGAAAGCGTTTATGTACAACATAACGCGCTTTTTAAATTCATATCTGGGAATGTACAACGTATTTAAAAGAACTTCTCTTTTAACTAAACTTTAGAAACAGTAACATTGTATAATTCTATGCATTGCGAATCGTATAAAAAGTAAAGTAAAATTAGTATCTGAAGGCGATGACCACATTCAGAAACTAAAAAATGAGAACAAGACGTTGAGTAGTAAAGAAATAGATGGGAATTTTGGCAGTTATATTCATCCATTATAATGAAGTGACGAAGCATATCCTTTATAATTAATCTGAATGGGGCTGTAGATGAGTAGTCATTTAAGCTAATAACGCCAAACTTCACTACTGTTTGCGAACAAACTCGTATATGAGAAGATACCGCCCAATCGTCCCACATATCTTAGAGCACGAAAGGAATTTGCGCGAGATAACATCCGTTCATATTGACTTTGGTATGTTCTTCTGTTCATATTTTAACTAATTTGTTAATAGGTGCACACACCTAATACACAATTGCATTTATATTAGTTCTCCGCCACAACCAGTATCCAACTATTATATATTAAATTGAATTATGACATGATTACCGCTAAATGTGATAGCTGATATCGATCAAGATCAGAGTTTATGGATTTGCTCGAGTAGCAGGTTTTTAGGAATAGTTGTAATACGCAATATTACCTAAAATATTTCGCGGCAATCATGACATCATTAAATTAAATAGATAGCAGTTAGATACCGCTGTCTTCCGGTTATCCTTCTAGTCATATCTGAATTAATTTGTTACAAGATGCGCAAAAGCGATAAAATAATGGCATATATTTGTTCTCCGCAAAAAAATAGTATCTGTCTCGGAGCTTCAATGACCGTGAACCAATCAGCTGACTGTATCACGTTATTTACAACAGAGAAATAATCACCCGGGGTCCATACCTGTTATCTAAAACCTCCATTTAGTAAATACTGACGACATGCTGAATCGCTCTGCTCAAGACACAAGTTAATCGAGCACGAAATTATAGATAAAGTAGTAATATAGAAGATCGCGACACTGCTCTTCAGCGTGCTGTTAATATTATTTAATCAACTTTAAATAAATAAGCTCTTTAAAATGAACAACGAATTTGAAATTCACCTGTTGCTCGGCAAAAATTCAAGAGTAAAATGATAAACGAAATTCATCCATTGTAAAGAAAATCTTAATGTCAACAATAACAAGGCTTTGGCATTGGAAGTGCAATTACTAATTATAACTTTACATCCGATACATGGATAGTGGCGGTTGACGAAGTTATGTATTTAAAAATATTTGCTGTCCTAAAATAAATACCAGTAATATTTTAAATTGTTGTATAGCTTAGTAAAATTATCGTCGGTTACACGTACTGACGCGCAAAAACGTTCGATAGCCATCTTCTGGAAACGATGGCAACATGACTAACGTGAATGGAATCGCCATACATAGATAACAGAAGCAAAATTAGCTCCCAAATTCCTATATTACGCGACAGACTATCAATTAAATTGGTTCATATTTTAGGCCAACACAATCTCGTATAGCTAAAATCCACAGCTAACATTTTGGTTAACGATTATCTGTATGAAGACCCAGAAAATCAGACAAACTTTACAATG
Organism: Eudiplozoon nipponicum; assembly: GCA_029291075.1. Taxonomy (NCBI): domain Eukaryota; kingdom Metazoa; phylum Platyhelminthes; class Monogenea; order Mazocraeidea; family Diplozoidae; genus Eudiplozoon; species Eudiplozoon nipponicum. The sequence goes on from JAQBSW010000001.1 coordinate 428,516, forward strand.
AAAAACCGCAAGCTTGCAATATTAACATTCCTCACATTTGAACGAATTTCATCCATTGTAAAGAAAATAAGTGTACGGGTTCTATTAATTCAGCAAAAACCTAACTTTGTCGGTGATGTTATTATTTTGCTTAACTTGCAATACTAGTTTGTATATAAGAAACAGATGACCTACTAACGAGTGAAATCATCACCGTCAAATAGATTATTAAAAACGTCGCCAAACAGGTTAAGTCCTACAATATATACTATAAACTCATGTCTATACATCAGCCCAAAAACTGGAGTACGCTGATGTCCATTTCAGACAATTCCTCAGGAGCAATTTTATAGCCTGTAACATTTTAGGTTATGCATATTTTATGCTATACACAAGCTATGTTTTAAGAAAATTTTGTAAAAACAGAAAATAATAGTATAAAATTAGAGGCCTTTCTAAATCCTTTTATCGATTCTGATTTCTAGTGCAAACTTGCCGCATAGAAACAGAGCTACAGCCTAGTAAATGTAAGGGATTTTCAATCTTCCTAACTTTTTAAAATACTTCAGCGGCCTAATTTCATTTTTGTCATCCGTCTAATTTAAATGATCATCAATACACGAAAATCAGCGGAATATGTAGGGATAAATTTATATTATGTACGAAAATCGCATATAATTATATAGATACGTGGTCTGTATAAATTATTCATGACATAGTATAGTAAATTCGATTCACCTGCTAGACCGGTTTCTATTGTATTCTGTACTGATCAGAAGTAACAATCTCCGAGGTCAGGTTTGCACTCAAGCATACGGGGTTAAGTTTTACCCTCATACTTAGGTAGTAGCAGCACTGACGGATTTATCTGATCTGCGTTTTGACTAACGCAGTAATGATTCCAGTAAATTTCTTTCCGCAAAATATCTGCTGTTACCGATAGCCTTCTTCAGTTAGTTCATCCTCACCAGCTTTACAAAACAAACTAATGAAGCAAATGCGATATTTCCTCCGGTCATATCATTTATACTTCAGACTGACCTTTCACTAGATAGTTGCTTGTCACATGTCACAAGTAAATTTAAACCTAATTTGAGGTAGGTAAAATTTGACAGCTAAAGAAGATAGTAGTATCTTGGTACTACCGGACTCAAAACTAAGGATAAAATGAAAATCAATATTTTTAGAATATAATATAAGAACCATTGGCACTAGACTCAATAAAAAAAAGAAAAAAATTGAATCCTTAGAGACATTATAAGTGTGTGTTATCTCTTTTAAATACCGTAGTTCCACGTATACTGGTGAAAACATACGCTCAATCAAGGTAAGAAGAGGAGAACTTAGAACTTCTTGTAGTTATGGACATGATTCCAGATCTGATCTTGATCGTCATGCAGTGGAGATCGAAAATACTATTAAATGGGATGATTGTAGATGTACAGCGAAATGAAATCGTAACGGGATGACGAGATTGATAGAAATCTATCTAAATTAAATCATAAGTTTTATTATGAATGAAATAGCTGTGGAAAAATCGTTGTTCCATTAAAAACACAGCATTAAATAAAAAATTAAGAATATCAAATTAAGATTGGCTTATTATCTCTTTACTGATTAATCAATGATTGAGAGTAAAATCCCTCCAAATTTCATTCAACTGTTCTTTTATTAAAGACTTTTAGTAGGTTGAGTGCATATAAAAGGATTTTTATCTTTTTCCCTTGTATTGTTAATTCGTTCGTTAAATTATTTTAATAACTTACTTTTATAAACAATTCAATTATTTCTAATTGAATTAGAATACCTTACTGTGCATATCTGAAACTACCAACGTGTTTCTGCCTTCAGTTGGTTTCCATTGCAGTTTATTTTAATATGACCAGCGTTAATGTAATTTAGGCATTTGTATTCTGACATAAATTTCATAAATGTCATTTCCTTAGCTGATACATTGCAGTATTCTAACCGTTTGTTAATAGCACAATAATCTGGTGTTATTACCTAGCATTTATACATTTATTCAATGATTGTTAAATAAAATCTCATAATGTAGTGTTGATTATGACATCGATTCAATTATTTTTTTGCAAACAGTTGATGTTTGCGACTATGGAAAAATTTTGCAGCCGACATTTCCAGTCAAGTACAATGTATACAAGACTAGAAGTGAGAGCCGCATATCTAATTTTGCTTTCCATATATATGCAATGCAGATCGATCCTCGCTAGTCAGTTTGCCGTCGTACTCTGATGAAAATCATCGACTGGCAGTAATCTTGTTATGTTGTTCAACAACTGGTTAAATAAAATGGGATTGGTGTTTACTTCAAGCTCGCAAACTTGATTTAAAGAATTGTTACCACCACCCCCGCAATCAATTAATGTTTAATTGATTCAATTAATTGGCTGTACAAAAAACCAATGTTTGAAATATATAATAAAGTATGATGAATTAAAAAAAATATCATCAGAAAAATATGTAGAGCAACCATAAAGTTCGAAATATCTTCATCCGTTTTCTGGCAAATCGCAACAGCCAATATAGACCAGCTACGTGGATTGCTGACATGTTAAAATTAGTAAAGTGCATTCTTTGCTATGAGATTGGCAGATTTCCCGCGTTTACTCACCTCTGTGTTCCGTTACAAATTAAGATTTTCGCTACAATTGAGGGAATTAAAGTTATTTGTAAATATAATTTTTTTTTCAATTTTAATTTTCTTTTGATCAGTGAAATTATGCTATACCTGAAATAATCTACATTATATTCAAGACCAAAAAATGTCAGATTGATTTTTTAATTCCATCTCTATGCATCTGAAGCTAAAATCTTTATTTACTGCCCCAAGCTTAACCTGAAAGCTGGTAACATTGCCAATCAACCACAATTAAGTCTAATAGCAAGCGACTGATATTTCGCGTTTCCTCGCGGTTTTGAATGGAAACATCTCTAAATAAACTTTTCATACACAATTGTCAGGCAAGGCAGACAATTTTCAAAATGGGGCTACGAGAAAGGTTGCTTTTCGCAACGACATCAAACGCAAACTTATTGATCTGGCCCTCATCCTTAAGTTTACGACAGATGAGCAGGCCCCGGATAGAATCGAGCAGCTTCGAGATAATTATCACCATCTAAAATAAGTTTGTCGGCAAGTGTCGTGCGTTTATCAAATTTCCCATAAAAGAATTAGTATCCTTGGGCGTGAAATCTCGATTCAACTTCATTTCGTCGTGGAAAATAAAATTGTGGCGTAACAGCACATTGTTGCAACGGGTAGCTGAACAATCCACAAGCAATCAACCGGCGACTTCTACTCCTTTTATAAACATGGCTACTCACCCCGAATGGAGTTACAGCTAGATGACGCTTGATAATTGGAGACACTTCACTATTGGCTCCCAAATTGTTCAGCTCCTTCCGCTTTTGAGAATTATCACTAACAACTATCAGTGTACGCTAGCTCTAATCGGCCAACCAAAGCTATCCCTCGTATAAAAACAACTCCCATTAGGTACATTATGCCACTGCCAAGTGACAAGCAGATGGCCTTAATTCAAGCTAATATCATGACTGGCATGTTGGCCCCGAAACCGTCGTTCACGAAAAATAAAGCGATTCCCTTTCCCTGCTGTGTCAAAACTTAACAGCTTCGTACTGATCGAGCCCCAGAGTTGTCTCTCGCTTCAGTAACGGTCATACTCATTACTATTGTTGGAAATTGTCTGATGCTATTGGCTTTTATTAAATTTCAGCTACTCTAACGGATCCTCAACAGAATTCGCTTACGGGAGTTTGCCCCTAGATTGTCGCACCTAAAGTCATTGAACCATACAGAGGAAAATGGCTTCCAGAACTTAAAAGAATTTCATTTTAGTCGACATTATCCTACACACTATGAAATTTATTAATCTACACAAAGCACTGCTATAAAGCTACTGAAAGCATCTCTTTCTCATCTATGATCAGTTCAGCGGTTATCGTTATTGATAAGCAGTCTAAATTGTGTGGGTAGCATTATATATACATTTGGTAGCATAAACTAATAATTTTACAGAGCTCAAAGGGCAATTCATCCAATAGATTTGTTTCGCCCTCATTGAGAGCTCCTCAAGCACTGTCCAGAATATTTACTGTCAAATGCATATACATATAATAGGATAGGTGTTCATATCATACTCACAACCTTGATTAAAATAATTGTAGTCATCTCAACGCACTCAAAGACTGGCTATGTATTTAAATTTTCAATTAAATACAACTTCCCCATGTAGCATAATGTCTGTTTTATAATAATGGATGGGGTGGTTTATTGGAACTTCGAGTCTAAAAATATGCTACATAGACTCCACCTTGAGGAAATACTACCAAAAAAGAAAAAACAGACGTTAGCATATAATTTAAAAGTGTATAGTGTGCGGCAGAATGGCGCATGAATAGAGCCATAGACACCGAAGAAAACGTGATCATGTTCGAAACTTTCTACGGCAAAGTTCAGGACAGTACATAAATAGATCCCAATAATGAAACAGGTCTACTGGATCAATCGCCTTTGCTAATTCATACGATTCTGTTTATACTGACACACGAACATATAATCGGAGACGTTTTTATATTAAGCTCGAAACATTGATTAAAATAATAGCCATTCACACATACATAATCCAAACTTTCACCAACATATTGATTTTTTAGTTGTCGGAATAGATGGCATGTGGTGTCAGATAAAAATTAAACGCTAATATTATTCTCACCTTGATAAATGTCTTGCGCAGAGCAACATTGTCCCGGTCAGGGAAATTAGACTTGAAATATAAATCTAATTCATCCTCCATGGATGGAGACTGATTTGGATTGTTTAATTTCTCATTGACAGAATCAACATCTAGTGGTTTGGCTTTTGAAATAATTGTTATTGTATCGCCGTTAGCTATTTGATATTCGCTAAGTGTCTTATTTTTATCTAGCATAAGAAATAAATTTAAAATTTACCTATCAACGGGCAACCTTTAAAAATTAACCGCATATTTTCCGCACCAACTTTAAAGACTGCATTAGATGCAGCGTATAAGTCCGAGATTTTCCCATCATCAGGAACTGATACAGTCTGGCTGACTTTGTTTATTGGCTTTACATCAATTAGCATCTGAGAACTTTCAAGCTATTTAAATAAATTGAAAAGTCAATAGAATATTACAAAAAGTTATAAATGTAATGAATAAAAAATTCAACGAAAATAAAAATCAAAACAGGCTTCATCAAAAATCTACACTATAAATGCAAGATTCGTTAGATTTTATGTCAGTATTTGAATAATTCCGTACATTTTTGCTAAATACCAATATGGCAATTTTCAAAATTGTACAGACAAATTCCAGTAATATGTAACAAAGTTTTGTAACGGTTCAAATTTATTCACCGACATACTTGTGTAACGACACAAATTAATGGCCGACATATTGCGTAAATTAAAATCAAATTTATTTACGTCGCACCAGTGAGAAAAAACCAAAATTGCCGTTTAACCAGGTTTAACCAATAGTGTGCAAGTAGACATATGGCATGCTATTTAAGTACGGTAATTTACCATGCAAGTCAGTTATCGTCGTATCTGCGTTCTGCCTCGTGTTACACATGTGCGTGCTGTCGGCTGTCAATACCTACGCTGGATATTGATTTGTTTCAGCAACAATTGGCAACATCCGTGACTCATCGTATTGCTCTTCAACCAGCAAGACAAGCCAATTAATGCAGAACTTCAACGAAGTTGTCCAATTCGTGATAACAACAGCAGGAACCAAAACCAGAGTCCACCCAAGGAACAGAAAATCAACTTACACATGTATAACTTACGAGAACGCCGCCAAGGCCCTGTTAAGGGCCCCCTATCAGTAACTAATCTCTATTCAGAGCACCTTAACCGAGTTTGTAACGTCGTACGGCATTTACTTGAAGCCGGGGCGTTTACAAAATTGGCGACCGCGCCAGGATATTGATTATTGTTCTGATTTTTTTGGTATAAATAAAATTGACTTCCTTTTTCATCTATTTGGGATAAAAATCGATTAACATTTGCGTTTTTCTCTACCGTGATCGTGGTTTTCTGGAATTCTGTTGGGTATATATATTCGTGGATTTGTGATTTTTTTTGGGGGGTATAATACATTGGCATCAAAGGCCGACGGGGCCTCTGTTCATCTTTCCTACGTACAAAACGTGCTTTTGTTCAGCGCTCATTCAACTGTGGAAGCTGTTTGTGGGTAAGCGTTTCGTTAAAGTATATTTATATATTTTCATATTGCTTATAAATTTATGCTTTTAAGATCCCGTAAGATTGTTAAAATGTCAGGTCCAATTTTAGATATTGATGTTTCTGTTTGGGATGGAGATAGTGAGCTATTCTTTATGCGCGTAGACTCCGCATTCTCCCCGTTTCCTGATTATGACAGTCATCAGAAACCGTCGAAGGTTTTTGCTAAACTACCTTCTGAATTGCAGTGACGGATTTATCCTAAGCTTGAGGCCATTAGGAAGCTACCTAATCCCATTTTGGGCCTACAAACGAGGTAGAATCCTTGCTTGGACCCACGGAAACTGAGCAGATAATAAACAAATATGCGCAGTTAGATATGCCAAATCTTGGCCCCATCGAAATACTGAGGGAATTACGGAAACGTTGGTATAAAACCAACATTTCTGACCATGAGGCTAAGGTTGTTTTTATTAACAATATTCCCCAAACATTAAAACTCTTTGCCAGACAGCTCCCCAACACTCTCTCTATAGATGACTTATCTGAGAGATGTGAGTTAGAATATAAGGTTTTGGAACCCAAAGTGAATCCATCATCCTTTTCTTCACCCCCGCAAGATGATAGACTCTCCTCTTTAGAGAGAACAGTGGCGAACATGGCCAAAGTTCTAGAAGGATTGGCCATTACCAAATCCGAGATAAATCAAGTGAATGCTCGACCAAAATTCGTTTCCAAGTCAAATTATAATGGTAGGCGGCGATCGAGATCTCCGCAATCATTTAATAAATATGCTCCAAAGAACTGGTGTTATAACCACCAGAAGTATTTTATGCTTGCCAAGTTTGTCTTTGTCGTTCCGAAGAATTTCCGAATGAGTGTCAATTTCCACAGCTGACGGAGAGGACAACAGACCGCAGGCACAAGGGTGCATCAGTATCGGAAACGTCTGGCGCAGGAAGTAGAAGACCGTACTTTCTGCACATCAACGGCATCAACGGCGCTACAGGGAAGAAGCCAACTACAATCCGACATCCCTGTCGACTCTTTTCGTCCACGCCGAATTTTTCACATAGAGAACCAAACAGACAATGCCGGTCGCAATCACCAGCCTACTTGTTTGCATGACCCGGCCAAACAGCCCAACGAACTTCTGCACCTTCTTGATTTCAAAACTGGCGAAGAGTACATCGTAGACACAGGTGCGGCAGTCTCAGTTCTCAAAGGTGATTCAATGGCCGAGATGTCGCTAGGCGTTCTTCTCGCAACAGCTACAGGCGAGCCCATACCAACTTATGGCTGCCAGTACCGCACACTCAACATAGGTCTACGACGTGAATTTTCCCACAACTTCATCATTGCCAAGGTCTCACATAATATAATAGGCCTTGATTTCCTTCTAAAATTTCGGCTCATTGTTGATCTTGCCAATCAAAAGATCATCGACCCCTCCACCGGACTTGAACAAAGCTTTTGGACACTTGCCTCCGAGCGTTTGGAGTTACAGGTCATTCAGCCAACCCCAGTGCATCATTCAGCAGAGATATCAGCAGCTCTTCGAAAATACAAATCGCTTTTCGATCTTAACAAATCCGATCTGCGAGTCTCCAACACGATGCATCATATCGTCACAGAAGGACAACCTATTGCACTCAAGAAGCGACCACTGGCTCCTGCTAAGCTGAAAGCTGCCCAAGAAGAATTCTCAAGGCTTTTGGAAGAGGGAATCATCAGACCATCGAAAAGTTCATGGGCGTCACCACTGCACTTAGTCTCTAAATCGAACGGATCGTACAGAGCCTGTGGAGACTACCGTAAGCTAAATTCAGTGACAAAATCTGATGCATATCCTATTCCAAATATCAACACTTTACTTGAAAAACTCAACGGCAGCAATTTCTTCTCAGTGATTGACCTCAGACAAGCGTACCATCACATACCGGTAGCACCAGAGGATATCGAGAAAACTGCAGTCATCACTCCATTTGGCCTTTTTGAATATCTTTACATGCCTTTTAGACTTATGTGTGCTACTCAGACATTTCAAAGATTCATAGACAACATACTTCGCGACGACTCTGCTTATTGTATGTCATATCTCGATAACATTATGTTATTCAGTCCAGATCAGGTATTCAACCGTTGCTGGCAAAGACGAATTCAATCAAGAATATCAAGACACCAAGGACTGTGAGCGAGTTGCAGAAAATCCTAGGAGTTCTAAACTATTATCGCAAGTTCCTTCTAGGCCTTTCAAAACAACTTTATCCTTTGTGCAGGCACCTGCGGAACCGAAAAGGACTTAGCAAGAATTCGCTCTTTGCTTGGTCATCCGAAGACGAGGAATTACTTCGACTTGCCATCAACTCGTTAGCAAATGCCACAATGCTTACGCATCCAGATTTTGAAAAGCCATTTCTACACACGACAGATGCTTCTGAATTCGTTATTGGAGCCACGTTGGAACAAGTGATCGACGGAGTTCGGAAGCCTATCAGTTTCTACTCGCGTACTCTCCAACCAGTAGAAACGAGGTACGACAATTTCGGCCGAGAACTTCTCGCCATCCACGACGCAATGCGCCATTTTATCAGCATCATTGGCAGTATTAGATTTGTTGTTTTCACAGATCATGCACCACTAGTTAGCGCACTTCGAAACGCAACTTCAGTTATCGCCAAGTACACTGCTAGAGTGGAAAGACAGCTTTCTCGTCTAAGCGAATGGCAATTTGACGTCTTTCACGTCAAGGGCAAACAGAACTTCATTGCAGATGCCCTGTCTAGGCCAGACGTCTCTCTACAACCACCTTCGCCGTCACCATTCACTGTCAACTCCGTGGCACTCAGTGAACCTGCACTAACACCAACTCTCCTGCGAACTGAACAACGTGGTGACATTCACATTCAAAGATCAATAGCCCGTCACCCAACCAAGTTCATATGCCTAGCCATTGTCCACATCGACATAGTTCATCTGACAAAGGTTCAAGGTTTCAGCTACCTTCTAACTATGATCGATAGATTTACACGGTGGCCTGCGGCATTACCTCTTGGCACCGTTTTTGCAGACGTAGTAACTAACGATTTTATCTCTGCATGGATATCCCATTATGGTGTTCCCAATGAGGTCATCACGGACAGAGGCACTTGTTTCTCATCTGATCGTTTCAAAACCACCTTGCGGTACATGGGATGCATCTTACGCCAGACGACTGCTTTCATCCCCAAGCTAATGGCATGGTAGAGATAATGCATAGGGAACTCAAAGCTGCTTTAGCATCCTCGTCCATTAATGGCAACTGGGTCGATGCACTACCTTTAGTTCTGCTTGCCATGCGTTCCCGTACTCGTGAATCCATTAAAACGTCTGCGTCACAACTCTTGTATGGCATGGATCTACGCCTGCCTAGTCAGCTTCCACGTCTACTACCGGCACAAGATGACCCACAAGACGAAGCTACCCGCCTTCGACTTCATTTCAGTAACATGTCCGAACAGCAGCCGAGACACACGCCTCGTCCAGTCTTCGTTCACCCACAGCTCCACAGCTGCAAGAGAGTACTTGTTTGCAACAATAATGCTGTTGCACCACTACAACCAAAGTATAGCGGTCCTTACCCGATTTTGCTCAGACAAACAAAATACTTCATTATTATGCAAGACAGTTTGAAACCGTTTATCGAACCGCCTGATCCTGAGAGCGTTCAACCTTCTACACACGTCTCAGGCTCCGTCTGCCCACAATCTCAATATCCTGCTTTGTATAGCGCGTAATTGATTTTTTTAAACATTAACATTAACTATCAAAATTTTTTTACCTTTCGTTATTTTTCGTACTTGTCTCACGTGATATAACCAGCAGTTCTTATCATTTTTGAACAGTTCTTTGGTATTATGCCATCTCTGAGGCAATGTTCGTGTACATATTTTTATGCAGTTACCTTTGATTTTAATGTATATATTTTTACTAATGTATTTCTCACACATGACATTACACTGCCTATTTTTGGTATGACCAGCTACTTAGAGCTAACGCTTTCGTGTAGCAACACTAAGTAGTGATCAGCTTCATATCATGGTACAGGCCACTTTCAATGCATATCTCAACTTTATCAATTGCACAAAGACCACTCTACAAATGTCATGACGACAACGTCGAGCACTCTAGCTCCTTTGGTCGTATACAAACACATTGACGACGATCCAACCTGCTTAGGTTTTAACTTAAACCTGGCAAATTCAGAGGCGATTTACCTCGAAATCTTCACTCTGCGGCTCCCAAAACTTACACTGCTCTATTTTGCCTCACGTGGTATGACCGACCACTAGAGCTAACAATTTGTGTAGCAATTCCTAGTGGTTACCTGGCATCATATCATTGTTGAAGCAACCAACAAGCATATTTAAGCCCAGCATTTATGGTTCATCATATTTTTGCTTAACTTGGTTCAAACTCTGTCATGCATTTCTTATCTAGCCTGGCAGAGAGGAATTCTTTTTTCTTTTTTTTTGAGAGGAAAGTGTTGTAACGACACAAATTAATGGCCGACATATTGCGTAAATTAAATTAAATTTTATTTACGTTGCACCAATGAGAAAAAAGCAAAACTTGCCGTTTAACCAATGGTGTGCAAGTAGACATATATTACTATGGCATGCTATTTAAGCACGGCAATTTACCATGCAAGTCAGTTGTCGCATTTGCATTCTGCTTTGCGTTACGCGTGTGCGTTCTGTCGGCTGTCAATACCTACGCTGGTGATTTGATAGTTTCACCAACAATTAGCTACATCCGTGACTCATCTTGTTGCGGTACAACCAGCGAGACGAGCCAATTAATTGCAGAACCTGAACGACGTTTTCCAACTCGTGATTACAACTCGACGACGGAAGGAACAACAACCAGAGTCCACCCAAGGCTCTAGGACATCTTCACACTCTGAATAATTCAGGAGAACGCACAACCAGGCCCTCTTAAGGGCCCCCTATCAGTAACAAATCTCTATTCAGAGCACCTTAACCGAGTTTGTAACGTCGTACGGCATTTACTTGAAGCCAGGGCGTTTACATACTGTCAAAATTGAATCCAAAATTTAACACGCTGGACCAATGAGAACGCGTAAAATACCTTTAACAATTACTCACGACTTGCATCTATATATATATATATATATATATATATATATATATATATATATATTGATAGTTTCTAATTTCACAATTTTTTAAAATGTAGAACAAAACAACGTACTCAATAGCCAACGCTTCAAAATACGACAAATACATCAATTGCGGACGCAATTACAATGAAAGCGATGACACACCAAATGACGTTACACAAAAGGAGTAGTCTAAATTGCACAAAAGTAGTGGTCTAAATTGCTCAAAACAAAGGCTAGAACAACGAAGAGGAGATTGGTTACAAAAAATGTACAGTGAGATTGGATGAACGAATATACTAACGAATCCAGAACAATGGCTGTAGATACTGGTAGAAATAAGATTTATTAATAAATGTTATTCCATGGAGTACGTTGTTTTGTTCTTATATATATATATATATATATATATATATATATATATATATATATATATATATATCAGCTAGTTGAAATTACCACGCAACATATCTGCTCTGCTCGCAACGTATGGTTTCTGTCACTCTCTTTGCTACACTGACTATCTAAGCCGATTACTTTTTGAAATTTTGTTGCGGTGTGTACAAGTTGATTGGTTCAATGCCGCGTTTTGCGTACGCGGGTAATAGTTGTACACGGGCAGTTACAAAAAGATCTGATTCATCACACTTTCCGATTTTGTTTTGTCTTTGATCGGGTTGAATTCTTCTTTTTTCAACTGAAAATGCGGTTCTATCACATCTTTTTTTACTGGCGACGTTTCGGTGCCTACTTTCCAGCACCATCCTCAGGCAACACAACACTGATCACATTAGCAGATTTAAGCAAATGTGGTAACCTCGTTCCAAAACCATTCTATTTATATATAATTGACTCAACACTATTTTTAATCAATGAATTTGTCTCAGTAACTAAACTCAATATATAACTATTTATAATTAGCAGACCAATCATTACCTCACCTATCTCAAATTCCCGGTATACGTAATATCTAATCCGATTGTTCTGTTTGTCGTTCTACCATGCTGTCACTTATTCGGCTAGTCCACAGTCACGCCAATCTTCGTGTTGCTGCGCACCGAGTCATACGTAATTGATCATCAAATAATCGGATTTCTACATGTGCCAGACATCTAGGTGTTGCAGCAGACATTCGAACAACATCTAACACACCCTAATTCTTAAATCCTACTTATCACACGCATCTGCTCAATGGATCACCATCCAGCGAACAAAATAGACAGAGCTAGTGTCTAGAAGGAATTCTGGACATCCATGTGTTGCCTGCATACAAAAAATCTTATGGAATTCTATGGTGAATGTCTCCTTCACAATGTCATTGGCCACCTACAGTTACCGCTATCTCTGTATCCTTATTGCTCATTTTAATAAAGACGCAAGTCACTTCATTAAGCCGCGAAGTTAGATTGGCTACCACGCCAGGAATGGAGAGCAGTGTTAACGGTTACAACCCTTTTCATAATACAAATCTTTACGGGAACATTTGAACTACAAATATGAATTGAGTGATTAGTGCGCTGTATGAGCTTCATAAACTGACTCTCCGCGAGTTGCGTTCGCGGGTTGTTGCTTTGCACTATATATATATATATATATATATATATATATATATAGCACAATACTGCAATATCATAATTTAACAAATGTGGTAACCTCGTTCCGAAACAGTTCTATTTATATTTTAGTTATTTTTTGGACTCACCAATGATTCTAAACGAAGCATTTATCTTAGTAACTAAACTCTATATATGCAAATGCGTGGAGCACATGAAAACAATCATTCAGGAATTATATTTATATTGTTCTAGTTATTTTTATCCTTTACCTCAGTTTAAATGCAGTTATCTCAAATTCCCGGTATACATAATCTCATCTAGTGTGCAGAATTTTCTAGGGGAGAGAGAATGTATCGAACATTTGTGTTATAACTGTTATGTTACGATGTCACGGTAATTAAAGTCAAAATTCAAAACTGAAAAAAGAGACCAACTTGATTGTCAGATATTGTTTTTAGGCGGAGAACTATTATATATGAAATTGGTACAAGGAATTGCGCACCCAGTAACAAATTAGTTCAAACATGACCTGAAGGATAAAACAAAGACAGTGAGTAAGCACGATATAAAGAGATTGAATGCCGGAGTGACGCTTAGGTTAAGACTAAAAAAGAGAGAAATGAGGACAAACTAGTGGTCCTAAAAACTAATAGGAAGCATGTTGCTTAGTTAAACTACTCATTGAAATAATTGTATATATATATATATATATCGTTACAAGTTTCACAATTTTTTTAAATATGAGAATATAATAGCGTACTCCATGGAATAATATTTATTTATAAATTTTATTTCTACCAGTATCTACAGCCATTATTCTGTTTTCGTTAATAAATTCGTTCATCCATTCCCAACTGTAACTTTGTCGTAACTTATACCCTCTTATCTATGTCTGTCTTTGTTTTGCGCAATTTAGAAAACTCCTTTTGCGTAACGTCATGTGGAGTGTCATCGCTTTCAATGTGAGTGCATCCGTGATTGACGAGTTTGTCGTATTTTGCGGAACTTGGGCTATTTTTGTAGGCCTGCTAGTTATGTCGTTGTTCCAGTCCAATTTAAATTCCTTTTGAATTACTTTCTGCACGTTTAAGCAGGATTTCAGCTTACTAATTGCAACAGCTTCAAAAGCTAGAAGCATTTTACCGTTTTTGCCTTGTACAGAACTGAAAATTGTTACTACTATCAGAATGACCTGTGAGTAGTACATGTTCGCAAATTGCCTATTTTTGTACAGGAGCTGCAACTCTCTAATAGTTTTTGAGGGAGATACTAATTTATTCTAAATTTATACCTATTTTTGATCTGTCGATGTACTGAGCGTTGCAGGTACATTGAAATATGTATACAGACAAATGTGTTGACGTCACAGAGCGCGCATCTGTTTTGTTGTGTTGAAAACCACTCTCACCTGCATTGATGGAAACTGAGCTTTAATCGCTCGAACAACTTTTCTTTTAAAGATCGTAGCTGTAAGATCACCTCCAAAGAGAACACTAAACGTTAATCTCCTCCTCCGCATTGGTCTCAATTTTGTTACGTTGCCTCAAGTTATATTCGATAAACTAGTCCGGATAGTCATTATTTTTCAACGCTTCGCGAAGCCAATATAACTTTAATTCAATGTTGTTCGGTGGACAAATCTGGCGTATTCGTGTGCTAAAATTTGTTATCAGGTTCCTTTTGTACGCCTTGGCACACTACTGATATAGTGGATATACTGCCCAGTCCAGTTTGATTTCTTGTGAACTGACCTTGAGATGGTATTTGCTTCCCAAGAAACTCCATGGAAATTGGAGCCGGCTTATCCTCCAAAAGGAGTCAGCCGCAGTAAAGTAAAGTAGTATTCCTATATCTAGAACTACCTTGTTTACATGATTTAGCAGTGCATTTGTATCATTATCCTTTTCAAAGACAATGAAAGTATCGTCAATGTAACGTACGTAAGAATTAAACCCATTGATAAATGGATTTAATCCAGTTGTTTATGAATGATTCATGTATATGTCTGCCAATACTGGTTCAAGAGGACCATCCACACCTATACCGTTCATTTGTTTGTAAAATACTCCTTAGAATACGAATTGTACGTTGGATGGACGTAATAAAATTAGTTCTCTTATGTCGTCCATTTCTATCAGTGTTCCCGCTCCTGATGATCGTAGATATTCACAAGGGATATTTATAGTTTTATTTATTGGAATACTAGTAAAGATGGACTTTATATCGAGGGACATTATTTTCTTCTCTCTTAAATTTAAGTTCCGGTTTTTTCCCAAAAATTGAAAGCTATCCTGTAGCACGTGCTCCACTGTAACAAATTAGTTCAAATATGGTACAGCAAGAGAGTAAATGCCAGAGCGACGTCTAAGTCAAAAATAAAGAGAGAAAGGGAGAGATAGTAAGGACAAATTAATGGCCTTCCAAACTAATAGTAAGCACACAGCAAAGTTAAGCAGCCCCTAGAAATAATTGCATAAGAATATATGCTCATATAGCTAAAATAAATCTTTATTCTTATATACATATATATGTACATATAATACTGTAACACCATATATATATATATATATATATATATTATGTCCATTGCCTTTGAATATTCACAGAATAATTCTAATTAGGAAATAAAAACACATTACTAACAAATTGAATAATGAGCGTTTATTTTGAGAAAACTAAACTTCGCTCTACAATCTTTCATTTATATACATTCTGGGTTTTCATTTGAATATGTGTGTGGTAACAAACACTATCAAGAACTTCTTTGAGCTAGCAGATGAACTGAATGGAAAGAACATTATACAGAATAAAATGGCCTCACTTGACGTCTCATCCTAATTTACAAACACACCACTGGATAAGACAACGGAGATCTTGTGTGAACTTAATAAAATTTTGTTTTATGATATCCCTATAGACACCAATGACATCAAAGACCTCATATTAGCAATACAAAAAACATGCAATTTATATTTGAAGGGATATACTGCCGCCAAATCAATGGCGTAGCTATGACTAGCTGCATTGCATCCCTCTTGGTAGATGTATACATGTATAATCTTGAAAAAACGAGCCTAAACTATATAATTAACCAGTGTACACTCTACTAAATTTATGTAGATGATATATTGTTATTCATCTCAGAAGCACCAGACCCTTCCGAAATCCTCAAACAAGCAAATTGAGCCGATCCAGATATCAAATTCACTCTCGAGGTAGAGAAAGACAATAATTTTCCCTTCTTTGACATCAAACTCACTCGAGAAGAGAATGTGGATTTGACACTGGCCATATACAGAAAATCCACTTTAACCAGGCAATACATTTACTACAACAGCAGTGTGCCAAAATGCCACAAAAGAAACTTAGTAAACAACTTAGCAAACAGAATCAGGAAGATCTGCTCTGAACACAAGATCGAGGAAGAACCGGGATACCTAAGGAAATTTTGCTAATGAAAAACTACCCAGAGCGATACATTGATGTCAAAATCAAACAACGGCAAATTCGCACTAAAGAGGATACTGTCAAGCAAGTTTTCCTGAAATTACCATCTAGAACCGACGTACCAAGCTCAATAACTGCGCGATGGCTGAATAGAATAATTAAGGAGAATTTTCCCAGTGTTTAAGTTGATATCATGAGGTTGGATGCCAAAGATCAATTGCCAATTCTCTCAAAATCATTCATAGTCTACAAATTCTCCTGTATGTGCGGTAGCACATATAACGGACGTACGAAGGAGCAATTGATAAACAGAATCACGCAACATTTACCACAGAAATTGATTAACAAAGGCTTGGCACCGTCAGGAAAATCAGCTATTTTCGATCATATATTGGAAACGGGGCACTTGGTAAATTCGACCGATTCCTCAATTCTACATAAAGCAAAATCAGAAAAATTATAACTTACTTATGAAGCCTTTTATATAAAAAACAAGCACCTGGCTTAAATATTCAAAAGTTTCATCAACATGATAATTTAATTGACTTGCCACGAACAAAAAATTCAACAACAATTTATTAGTATCCAGGCAAGACAAAACACGCCCTGTACTAGAATCAACAAACATAAAATCTGATTGTCAACAAACAGAAGAGGAAAAAACAGGTACACATACGGTGACAAAAATTTCCAAACAATATGAGCGTTCAATACTGCAATCTGCACTTGCGCTGTTACCAAGTGAACACAGATTTGCGCAAAAAGGTGAAACAAAAGACTACACTCGGAAAAATAGAACTCGTACACGTAACAGCCAACAATGCAAACAGATGGTTAACTCTCAAGCCATCAATACAATTGTAGGGGTACTTTTTGCCGTTGCTTTCTAGTTCCTGATTTTGTACCCCTACTACTTATTAATGGTGGCTCTTATTACTACCCGTGCGCCTAATCAGTCTCTGATCCTTTTCAGATGGTTGATGTGAGAAGGCAAAAACATCTGGTCATACATATATTCTACACAATATTGCAATTAGAAATATAATTCACAGATAGTCCAATTTGACCATGTGTTGGTCGGCAATAAAAAAACAGATTTTAACATAAAATTATATCCTAAACAACATTCTCAATTAAACTAGATTGTCCGTCTTCTAGACGGCAAAAATAAAAGTGATTTATGTCTATAAAGTGAAATGTTTATAACAAATGTCTGGATCGGAATGAATATAGTCAAAAGATTGAAAATATATGACAATATGAACATAGTAAAATGATTTATATTTATAAAGAAAATGTTTTACATACAATTGGTTATTCTTACACAAATGTCTGGATTGTAATGAGTAGTCAAACGATTAAAGATACATGATAATATGAGCCTAGTAAAATTATTTATGTTCATAAAGTAAAATGTTTTGTGTAAACCGTTTAAAGATTTAAATGACAAACAACTCACAAATGTTTTTATAGTAAACAATCAATCATTTTCATAGTAACGAATAATCCGATAAATTCACTAATACAATAGTCCACCGCGTGATCCTCTCGGATCGCGCGCGGTTCTGTCTATTTATAAAAACACTATTAATTACAAATAAAATTGCAGTTCAAGAAATATCGATTAAAACTGCTTGAAACTAAAAGAGATTGTTCCTAAAATCACAGCTAAGAGAAATATTGTTTAAGGACAGAGTTAGAATATTTGACCTTAAAGAGCACAGCGTTTGTAAAAATTGACCTTCGTTGGGTTGTAACACGGAGCCGCGTGTTACACAATAATGACCAGATCTCAGACATCACATTGCAATACAGTGAGAAGGACCTTTACATGCAAACAGACACACACAGAGACACAAACGTATACACATTTACCAATTATCCAAAACAAGAAATAGAAAACCGAGTCATATTTGTTGCCAACCACATATTCAAATGAAAACCAAGAATGTATATAAATGAAAGATTGTAGAGCAAAGTTTAGTATTCTCGAAATAAATGGCCATTATCCACTTTGTTATTAATGTGTTCTTTCTTCCTAATTAGAAATATATATATATATAAAGGCAATTGCTAGCTGTTAATCATGAATATTTTCTATTACTAATATTAATTTATTACGTTATTCACAACTTATATAAATATAAAAAATTCATACAAATATGTATAAAAACATATGTTTAAGTTTAAACAACAGTGTGAGCCACGTATCTCTAATCTTAAATATATATATACATTTATAATAAATTTTTTTTTTCCTTTTTTCCCTTTTCTGTTTATTTGATAATTTAATCAGATTATTTATTTATTCACAGATTATATAAATATATAAAATACATAAAATATGTATCGAAACAAATACATAAATAATTCTTTAAATCAAGTTTGCGAGCTTTAAGTAAATATCAATCCGTATGTATTTAATTAGTCGTCGAACAACATAACAAATCTAAAGCCAGTCGCAAGGCACTGACGCGATTTGACCTACCTTGATCTTTATCAGAGCCTGACGGCAAACTGACGAGCAAGGATTAAACCACAGTGCATATATATAGAAACCAAAATTCGAAATGCGGCTCTCACCTCTAGTAGTCTTGCATACATTGCACGTGACTGGAAATGTCGGCTGCACGATTTCTATGCAGGTATGAACATTAGCTGTTTCCAGCTTCGTATGAACATTAGCTGTTTCCAGCTTCGCCATATATATATATATATATATATATATATATATATATATATATATATATATACCATATATATAGGCAATATTAAATAATAATTTATTGTAGATTGGTGGTAACAATTGGTTAAATCAAGGTTGCGAGCTTAGTAATATATATATATATATATATATATATATATATATATATATATATATATAAATAAATTCCCCAAGAAACTCCATGAAATGTAAAACCATTATCCTCAAGAGTCAGCGCAGTAGAATAAAAGTAAGTAGTATATATATATATATATATATATATATATATATATATATATATATAAACAACAGTCTGAGTCAAATGTCTACTATATATAATTTAAAATTATATATATATATATATATATATATATATATATATATATATATATAAAGGCAATTGCTAGCTGTTAATCATGAATATTTATTATTACTAATATTAATTTATTACGTTATTCACAACTTATATAAATATAAAAAATTCATACAAATATGTATAAAAACATATGTTTAAGTTTAAGCAACAGTGTGAGCCACATACCTCTAATCTTAAATATATATACATTTATAATAATTTTTTTTTCCTTTTTTCCCTTTTCTGTTAATTTGATAATTTAATCAGATTATTTATTTATTCACAGATTATATAAATATATAAAATACATAAAAATATGTATCAAAACAAATACATAAATAATTTTATAAATCAAGTTTGCGAGCTTTAAGTAAATATCAATCCGTATGTATTTAATTAGTCATCGAACAACATAACAAAACTAAATCCAGTCGCAAGGCACTGACGCGTTTTGACCTACCTTGATCTTTATCAGAGCCTGACGGCAAACTGACAAGCAAGGATTAAACCACAGTGCATATATATAGAAACCAAAATTCGAAATGCGGCTCTCACCTCTAGTAGTCTTGCATACATTGCACGTGACTGGAAATGTCGGCTGCACAATTTCTATGCAGGTATGAACATTAGCTGTTTCCAGCTTCGCCATATATATATATATATATATATATATATAAACCAAATTCCCAAGAAACTCCATGAAATGTGGAGCCGGCTTATCCTCCAAAAGGAGTCAGCCGCAGTAGTAAAGTAAGTAGGTATATATATATATATATATATATATATATATATATATATATATATATATATATTATCCTATCTCTAACCATTGCTAAATCTCTATACCATCTCCTCGATCATTTTTTGAGAAAGATAAGGATATAGGAATTGATATTGATATAGGTCATGCGCAATCAAATTTCTATAAGCGGGGTTTCTTACTTAGGTTCACACTTAATTCAGGTAGCTCTGCCTTCAGTTTTCTTACCCTAGAAAATGCTTCATTAAATATCAGGCCTAATGATTTGTCTACCGATGTTACGTTCATTACATACTTCCCTGATTTTCATTCAATTGACTCTCTAATTAGTCTAGTTAATCTATTGCGGTTGCATAACGCGATGCGTTTGCATCCATCCCAGTGCATTTCATGACCGGTTTCCTTCGAATTCATAGCCAGGTTTGATCTTTGAATGTATCCATATATGCAGGCCGTCTTGTGTTCCTCTCTACGAACCTTTATCCGTCGTATGGTTTCGTCTATATACCTGATGTCTCGAGGGCTTCTACTTTTTCTTATTGGTGAGGTAGTTTATTATCTGTAGTAAGCGATTTTCTTAGAATTGTTTTAATATTGTATTTAGCTGCTATTATTCTAATATTTCTGCTCAATTTTGAATCTGGTAATACCATAATTTTGTGTTTATCCAGTTCTGTTTTCTTCTTTACATTGTTTATTATATTACCATTAAATATCAGCAACATCTCATTTAATTATCTTTCAATTATACTTGACGAATAACCATTTAGTTTGACTAATTAATTTAATTTCCTCATTTTCTTATATCCATTTTTAAATCCACTATTCTAAAACTGCTTAATATCATGGATTTAAGAATGCCTATTTTCATTCCATATGGATGATTTGAGAAGAAATTAAGAAGGAGTCCCGAATAAGTCTCTTTTCTAAGAGTATAGCTTTCCAATCTGGAACCATTCCGTTTTATTTTCACATCCATAAAGGGTAATCCATCATTATTCTCTTTTTTAATGTAAACTTTAATTCACCTAACTGGTTGGTTAACTCAAAAAATTTATTTAACTCATTATCACCATGATTCAAAATTTAAAAAAAATATCATCCAAGAATCTCACATAGAAGTTTGGCTTGAGAGGAAATTTTAACAACAGAGGTTATCACATAGGGACATCTTTAATTTGTTTATGAAATTCATTTCTGAACATAAAGTAGGTGTAGAACACACAAATATTTAAAATTTCCATGATACTACTTAACGTTCTTTTACTACCTTATATTATCTCTGGGAGCTCTGTTAATCAATGCTTTAGACTTTCTAATGCTGCTTGTACCGGGAAATTAGTTTACAGCGATACAACATCCAGGCTAGCCATTCTATCACTCTCCTTCAAATGGTATATACTAATAATGTCAATAGAATGATATGTGTTCTCTAAAGTATAATCTAAAAAGTAAGTATATTTTTAAATTCTGTTGAATAGAAATTTAGGCAATCTATACGTTAGTGCGTTTTGTACATTAAAGATTAATCTAATTGGATTCTCCTCTTTATGAATCTTCATTAGTCTGTATACTCTTGGAGGGACTATGTCACGTTGTTTTGTAGGAGGAATTGTGATTAGTGTAAGAGGTTTTGCGGGGTAGCTGTCAATTTAGCGGTGCTATGTCATTCCTACATATGCCTGGTAGCGGTATTCGGAGAAAATTAGTTTCGTGCGTCGTGCTCATGATTCTTTAAATCAAGTTGGCGAGCTTGAAGTAAACACCAATCCCATTTTATTTAACCAGTCGTCGAACAACATAACAATACTACAGCCAGCCGCAACGCACTGAAAAGTTTCGACCTTCCATGATCATCATCAGAGTACGACGGCAAACTGACTATCGAGGATAAAACCGCATTGAATATATATGAAATCAAATTTAGATATGCGGCTCTCACCTCTAGGAGTCTTGCATACATTGAACTTGAATGGAAATGTCGGCTGCAAAATTTCTATGCAGTCACGAACATTAACTGTTTGCAGCTTTCGCCATATATACATATATAGACAATACAATTTAACAATAATTGATTGCGCGGGTGGTGGTAACAATGCTTTAAATCAAGTTTGCGAGCTTGAAGTAAACACCAACCTCATTGTATTTAACCAGTCTACGAACAA
Source organism: Eudiplozoon nipponicum (assembly GCA_029291075.1). Lineage (NCBI taxonomy): Eukaryota > Metazoa > Platyhelminthes > Monogenea > Mazocraeidea > Diplozoidae > Eudiplozoon > Eudiplozoon nipponicum. The sequence continues at coordinate 450,896 of JAQBSW010000001.1, forward strand.
CATAACAAAACTACCGCCAGCTGCAACGCACTGACGCGTTTCGACCTTCCATGATCATCATCAGAGTACGACGGCAAACTGACTATCGAGGATCAAACCGCATTGAATATATGGAAATCAAATTGAGACATGTGGCTCTCACCTCTAGCAGTCTCGCATACATTGAACTTGACTGGAAATGTCGGCTGCACAATTTCTATGCAGTCACGAACATTAACTGTTTCTAGCTTTCGCCACATATACATATATAGGCAATACAATTTAACAATAATTGTTTGCGCGGGTGGTGGTATTATTTCTTTAAATCAAGTTTGCAAGCTTGAAGTAAACACCAATCCCATTGTATTTAACCAGTCGTCGAACAACATAACAAACTACCGCCAGGCGCAACGCACTGACGCGTTTCGACCTTCCATGATCATCATCAGAGTACGACGGCCAACTGACTATCGAGGATCAAACCGCATTGAATATATATGGAAATCAAATTTAGATATGCGGCTCTCACATCTAGCAGTCTCGCATACACTGAACTTGACTGGAAATGTCGGCTGCACAATTTCTATGCAGTCACGAACATAAACTGTTTGTAGCTTTCGCCACATATACATGGTAGTAACGCTATGGTATCCATTATTTTGGTATCATGTACCGACTTGGCAACCATAGCGTTAGTACCATGTATATAAGGCGAAAGCTACAAACAGTTTATGTTTGTGACTGCATAGAAATTGTGCAGCCGACATTTCCAGTAAAGTTCAATGTACGAGAGACTGCTAGAGGTGAGAGCCGCATATCTAAATTTGATTTCCATGTATATTCAAAGCGGTTTGATCCTCGCTAGTCAGTTTGCCGTCGTACTCTGATGATGATCAAGGAAGGTCGAAACGCGTCAGTGCGTTGCGGCTGGCGGTAGTTTTGTTATGTTGTTTGACGACTGGTTAAATACAATGGGATTGGTGTTTACTTCAAGCTCGCAAACTTGATTTAAAGAATTGTTACCACCACCCGCGCAAACAATTATTGTTAAAAAGATTTATCTTTGTCTGAGAGGACCTCGTCAATCCCTACTGCTTTCGTAATTATCTCCTTCCTAGGTACGTAATCAATAGGGATTGCAGTATTAAGTTCAAGTTTAGGAATTTTTTTTGTCTTCCTTGAGATTCATGACCGCATCAATTCTGTTATTTCTCAAAGGGCAATTAAATTTGAACTGATTAGATAGAAGATTAAAATAAGATCTATATTACTCACGAAATTACATATGGTGGATTTCAAACACACTGAAGATTTCACAGACAAAGGCATGATAAGAAGCTAGCATACTTGGGAATTAATTGCCCTTTGAGAAATAAGAGAATTGATTCGGTTATGACTAAATGTTTAGTTAATTTATCGAAAATGGATCTCAAGAAAGGACAAAAACAAATTCTTAATCTTCGACTTAATAATGCAATCCCTATTGATTACGTACCTTGGAATGAGATAATTACGGAATTCATTAATACAACGTGACACAGTCCCTCCGAGTGTTTATGGTCTAGTGAAGAATCATAAACAGGAAAATCCAATTATATTAATCTTTAATGTACAAAACTCACCAACGTATAGATTGCCTAGATTTCTATTCAACAGAATTTAAAAAAATATACTTATTTTTTAGATTATACTTTAGAGAACAAATATCATTCTATTGACATTATTAGTAGATACAATTTGGAGGATAGTGATAGAATGGCTAGCCTGGATGTTGTATTGCTGTATACTAATTTCCCGGTACAAGCAGCATTAGAAAGTCTAAAGCATTGATTAACAGAGTTCCCAGAGATAATATAAGGTAGTAAAAGAACGTTAAGTAGTATCATGGAAATCTTAAATATTTGTGTGTTCTCCACCTACTTTATGTTCAGAAATGAATTTTATAAACAAATTAAAGGTGTCCCTATGTGACAACCTCTGTTGTTAAAATTTCCTCTCAAACCAATTTTCTATGTGAGATTCTTGGATGATAATTTTTTTAATTTTGAATCATAGTGATAATGAGTTAAATAAATTTCTTGAGTTAACCAACCAGTTAGATGAATTAAAGTTTACATTAAAAAAGAGAATAACGATGCATTACCGAAATAAATTAACTAGACTAATTAGAGAGTCGATTTAATGAAAATCAGGGAAGTATGTAATGAATTTAACATCGGTAGACAAATCATTAGGCCCGATATTTAATGAAGCATTTTCTAGGGTCAGAAAACTGAAATCAGAGGAACCTGAATTAAGTGGGAACCTAAGTAAGAAACCCCGCTTATAGAAAATTGATTGCGCATGACCAATACCAATATCAATTCCTATATCCTTATCTTTCTCAAAAAATGATCCAGGAGATGGTATAGAGATTTAGCAATGGTTAGGAGATAGGATATTAGATTAGAGACATTTGACTCACACTGTTGCTTATATTATATATATATATATATATATATATATATATATATATATATGTTTTATGCATATTAATATGTATGTCGATCCGTGGATAGATTTATTTTATATACATAATATATATGGTACATATACGAATATTAATTATTTTATATATTAACATTTACATATCAATCTTGTTTTCAGAGCAGATCTTTGTGATTCTGTTTGCTAGGTTGTTTACTAAGTTTCTTTTGTGGGAGTTTGGCACACTGTTGTTGTAGTGAAATCCTCAAACAAGCAAAATAGAGCCGATCCATACATTAATTTCACTCTCGATGTAGAAAAAGACGTCAGTTTTCCATTCCTTGACGTCAAACTCACTCGAGAAGAAAACGGGGATTTGACACTGGCCATATATAGAAAATCCACTTTCACCGGACAATACATTCACTACAACAACAGTGTGCCAAAATCCCACAAAAGAAACTTGGTAAACAACCTAGCAAACAGAATCAGGAAGATCTGCTTTGAACACAAAATTGAGGAAGAACTAGGTTACCTCAGGAAAATCTTTCTTATGAACAACTTCCCAGAGCGTTTCATTGATGTCAACATCAGATCACGGCAGATTCGCACTAGAGCGGATACCGTCAAGCAGGTTTTCCTAAACTTACTATTTAGAGGCGACATAGCCATAAAAATTCCGGCTTGACGAATGGCAGGCTCAAGCTAGTCAGCCTGGGATTGCTAGCATGAACCTTGCCGAGTCAAAGAGGAACACAGGCATCATTCCGTTTCATGTGAAGCCTCGTATTGTGAACAGGAAATAACAGAGACGCATACGGTGACAGAAGTTTCCAAACAATATGAGCGTTCAACACTGCAATCCACACTGGCGCTGTTACCAGGTTCAAAATACAAATTTGCACAACAAGGTGAAACGATCAACTATACTGTGAAAAATAGCACTCGTACATGTAACAGCAAACAACGCTCACAAATGGTTAATTCTCAAGCCATCAAAACAATAATGACCAGATCTCAGGCATCACTTTGCAATACAGCGAGAATGACCTTTACATGCAAACACGCACACACACAAACACTTACGCTTACACACTTAGCAACCAGCCAAAAAAGAAACAGAAGTAAAAGCGAGTCAGATTTGTTACCACTTGCATAATCAATTGAAAACCCAGAATGTATATAAATGAATAATTGTATAGCAATGATTAGTATTCACGAAATAAATGGTCTCTATTGAATTAGTTATTAATGTATTTTTTCTTCCTAATTAGAAATATACTGTGTAATATTAAAAGGCATGGGCATTATAAAGATTATCAATGAGCGGTGTCAGCCATTTACCCGTAAGGAAATAAACACTTATATTTCAGTCAACTGTACGTGTGTCAAACTTCTAAAAAGAATTAAGTTCTTCAAATCGTGTTTAGAATCAGATTTTGTGTCAAAACAATTCATCAAGGAGTTCAGGAGAAATAACCAAAAACCGACGAATAAACTTATAAGTCACTTATTGCTCAATGTCATCGAGGACAACCAATCAAATCTGCAAGATGCTAAGAGAATCATTCAATCACTGGGTTGTCAAATTACAAGACTGAACGACAGCGAATACACCGCTTACACAACGAAGATAGAAACGCTGATGAAAATAACAGCTGACAAAGAAACCAAGGACCTCACGAGGGATCTGGACAAATTTCTTACAAAATCGAAATTTCCTACAAACCCAGATGCTTTTATTCACAATTATTCAAAAGTGATCTTGTCAAAACACCAGAAATAATTGCTCTCCTTAGGAGCAAAATTCTGCGTAGTCAAGAAAAACCTAAGTAAACGTAATATTATTGACATTCAGGCTGGAACGGAAAATTTCTACACCGCCCCACATGCATTCAATGGACAAGGACTGAAAGCTGAGATAGTTAGCGCACTAAAACAATACAAGAAGTAATTCAAAACAGCTCATAGACGGGCTCAGAAAACTACAATCAGACAAATACATACGACTTGCCACACACGACAAAGGATCAGGAATTGTTATGCTTGAATCCCACGCTTATACAAAGTCCATGAACGATATCATAAATGATCAATCTAAATTTAAATAAGACATCAAACAGAAAGATGATTCAACAAACATCGAATCAAGAATTAATGTAATTCTGAAAAAGATGGAAAAACACGTTTTAACACCGGTGGCTGATTCCGATATTAGATCAAAACTCATAGAAGACATCCAAAAGGCAAAACCCGTCGGAACCAACAACGCAAGTTTTTACGGCAAACCAAAACCTCATAAAGCCGTGACAGCCTCAGGAGCTCCCTCGATGCGGCCTATTATGTCAATGATCAACGCCCCGCAACATAAACCAGCTAAGTTTCTCTGCAAAATACTTCAACCAATACGAAGCATCATAAACGCAAACACTATCAAGGACTCCTTCGAACTAGCAAATGAACTGAAGGGGAAGAACATCCTACAGAATAAAATGGTCTCGCTTGACATCTCATCCTTATTTACAAACATACCACTGGATAAGACAACGGAGATCTTGTGTGACCTCATCAAAAATGAGTTTTTGATTTCCCTATAGACACCAATGACATCAAAGACCTCATATTAGCATGTACGAAAAACGTGCAATTTACATTTGAAGGGATATACTACCGCCAGATCAATGGTGTAGCTATGGGAAGTTGCATCGCACCCCTCCTGGCAGATGTATACATGTATCACCTGGAAAAAACGAGCCTAAAATGTATAATTGACCAGTGCGCACTCTACAAAAGGTATGCAGATGATATCTTGTTGTTCATCTCAGAAGCAGCAGACCCTTCCGAAATCCTCAAACAAGCAAATGGAGTCGATCCAGACATCAAATTCACTCTCGAGGTAGAGAAAGACGACAGTTTTCCTTCCTTGACATCAAACTCACTCGAGAAGAAAACGGGGATTTGACACTGGCCATATATAGAAAATCCACTTTCACCGGACAATACATTCACTACAACAGCAGTGTGCCAAAATCCCACAAAAGAAACTTAGTAAACAACCTAGCAAACAGAATCAGGAAGATCTGCTCTGAACACAAGATTGAGGAAGAACTGGGCTACCTCAGGAAAATTTTGCTAATGAACAACTACCCAGAGCGTTTCATTGATGTCAACATCAGACCACGGCAGATTCGCACTAGAGAGGATACCGTCAAGCAGGTTTTCCTAAACTTACCATTTAGAGGCGACGTACCAGCCTCAATAATTGCACGGCGGCTGAATAGAATAACTAAGGAGAACTTTCCCAGTGTTAAAGTTAATATGACATTTAGTACACAGAGAATCATGAGGTTGGACGCCAAAGATCAATTACCAATTCTCTCCAAATCATTCATAGTCTACAAATTCTCATGTATGTGCGGTAGCACATATATCGGACGTACGAAGAAGCAATTGATAAACAGAATCCAGCAACATTTGCCACAGAAATTGATTAACAAAGGCTTGGCACCGTCAGGAAAATCAGCTATTTCCGATCATATATTGGCAACGGGGCACCCAGTCAATTCGACCAATTTCACAATTCTACATAAAGCAAAATCAGAAAAATTATTATTTATCTATGAAGCCCTTTACATAAAACAACAAGCAACTGACCTTAATATTCAAAAGTTTCATCAACATGATATTCTAATCGACTGGCCAAGAATAACAAAATTCAACAACAATCTACTAGTATCCAGTCAAGACCAAACAGGCCCTCGACTAGAATCAACAAACATACAATCGGATTGGCAACAAACTGAAGTGGAAATAACAGAGGCGCATACGGTGACAGAAGTTTCCGAACAATATGAGCGTTCAACACTGCAATCCCCACTGGCGCTGTTACCATGTTCAGAACAACAAATTTGCGCAACAAGGTGAAACGATCAACTACACTGGGAAAAATAGCACTCGTACATGTAACAGCGAACAATGCGCACAAATGGTTAATTCTCAAGCCATCAAAACAATAATGACCAGATCTCAGACATCACTTTGCAATACAGCGAGAATGACCTTTACATGCAAACACGCACACACACAAACACAAACACATACACACTTACCAACCAGCCAAAACAAGAAATAGAAGTAAAAGCGAGTCAGATTTGTTACCACTAGCATAATCAATTAAAAACCCAAAATTTATATAAATTAATGATTGTATAGCGATGCTTTGTAATCACGAAATAAATGGCCTTTATCCACTTTTTGTATTAATGTGTTTTTCTTCCTAATTAGAAATATAATGTGTAATATTAAAGGCAGGGATGTATATGTTATATATATATATATATATATATATATATATATATACAGTGGGACAGGATGAACGAATATACTAACGAATACAGAACAATGGCTGTAGATACTGGTAGAAATAAGATTTATTAATAAATGTTATTCCATGCACATTACGTTGTTTTGTTCTTACATTTTTAAAAATTGTAAAAAAATAGAAAAGATGTTGAGGCCCCTAACCTATTGGTGTTTGTAAGCCCCATAGATGCCAGTTCGCTAGATGTCCTAATATTCACAGTAGAGTCTGATATGCCTACTTTGTTATCTGTATCTATAAGATTTAAATCCATTAGGTCCTGCCCTAAATGAAATACATCTTCTAATTTAATATCGGCATTCATGATCAAGAATTATGATACTTGAATTGACACTTATTTAAGGCTTTAAGAAGGTGAGAGTTGGAAAGCTATATCTTCAGCAATAATCTGCTTTGATGTGTACGTGACCCACAATAATAAATAAAATTACCTGTTTCCAAGGCTCCTCCTCAGTGTTATATTATATCAGAACACAAGGCAAGTGTTGAAAGATGTTTATTGAATAATATTGTAATCGTTTATTATGGAGAGAAATGTTAAAATGCAGCAAACGAAAATCTTCAACCAGCCCGGAAGCACGATACTCAAAAACTGAAAATAGCGCACAATTTTAAAAATCAAGTCTTTAAACAAGAATGTTCTGGAAAATAAAAAGAAAAAATTCTTTTTAAATAAAGTTGTTACAATCAGCTATGGTGGTTTAAATTTATCATTCAAGGTCATTTTATATAAAGCGGAGGATTCCAACATCCTCTACACACCACCTTCTCAAGAAAGAGAGGAACGACTAATAGTAGATATAATCATCGTTCTTTGGCTGACGTAGTATTCTTCTAGATCGTTTTGTGCATACTGGCGCCCCTGACGTCGTCATCTCGCCCGATATAACATTCGCTGGTTCTTCAATATCATCTGGCAGCTTTCAGTTCACGATGTAGCCTTTCTACCATCCCATTTGCTCGTGGGTTATACGCGCTAGTATGAATTATAGTGATTCCCATGATGTTGAGAGATCTTACGAAAAGCTCTGACATAAATTGACTACCACGATCACTAGTGACCTTTTCCGGAACACCATAACGCGATATCCAATTATGTAGAAACGCGAACAAAACTTCTTGTGCTGTCATGTCTTTTAAAATCGCCACTTCAAATTGACGACTAAATCTATCTACCATAGTCAGCAAGTATTTGTTTCCGTTTACTTCAGGCATCTCAACAATGTCTATGTGTACGTGTCTGAACCGTCCATTTGGTATTCCAATGTTCTTTATCTCGGTTCTGGTATGTCTCCACACCTTACACGTTTGACACTTGGTACAGGCTCTTACCCATACCCGTATATCTTTAGACATATGTGGCCATACGTATTTGTCGTTGATTAATCGAATGGTGGGTGGCTTTAATGGATGGATGACCCATGTTATGCAATACTTGGATAATCTTGGCCCGTAACTCCAATGGCACATATGGTCGTGGTTGACTTCTAGATGTTTCGCATAACAACCACTTGCCATTTATGAGCTTACGCACATATCCTGGTCTTTTGGACAATACCAATGTAAAGGGATCCAGTCCTTGCGCTTCTCCGATTTGACTAACGAAATCGTGCATTGATTCTTCTAAACTTTTCAAAGGACCCTGAAATATCGTATCGACATCAGCTTCATTCGGTCGGCTTAGTGCATCTGCAACCACATTCTCTTTACCAGCAATATGAGACACAGTGAAATCAAACTCTGCTAAACGTGTTATTTGGGAATTTACTCTACGAGAGTAATTAAGCCTAGCTGTCTTACCAAGTATGCTGATCAATGGCTTATGATCGGTCAATAACTTAAACTTGTGACCATCTAAGTAATGCTCGAAGTGTAACACTGCGGCATACACGGCTAGAAGCTCTTTGCCAAACGTATCATACCGTTTTCCTCGATCAGTAAGCTTACGGCTATAAAACCCAATCGGTTTTACTACGTCCCGATCTCTTTGCTGTAGCACTGCCCCTAATGCAACATCTGAGGCATCAGTGATTAGTTCGAAAGGTTTTTCCCAATCTACAGGTGCTAATGTGGTTACGTCACTTAACATATCCTTGGCCTTTTGGAAATTTTCTCGGTCTTCTTGACTCAAGATGATAGGCCAAGACTTCTTGATCGTGCTCTTTTCAAGAGTGAGATGTCTTGTTAACGATCCAAGAATTCCGGCTAGACCTGGAATGAATCGACGATAATAGCTGATCATGCCCAAGAACCTTCGCAACTGGCGTATTGTTCTGGGTTCAGTTACGTCCTGTAAGTGATAGCTGTCTTCCAAAGGCTTAATTCCGTCTTTGGAAAGTATATGACCAAGGTATTTAACTGAAGAGCAACCAATATTACTCTTATTAGGTTTGACCACTAATCCATATTGTTCCAGCCTGGTCAAAACCGTTTCCAAATGCGTGCGATGTTCGTCTCGTGAGCGACTAAAAATTATTATGTCATCTATATATACTCTCGCAAATGGACAATTCTGAAGGATTTCTTCAGCCAAACGCTGGAATGTCTGACTGGCGTTTTTCAAACCAAAAGGCATTCGAAGAAATTCATGCGATCCCCCTCCTGGAAATCTGACTGCGGTGAGTGGTATCGAACTTTCTTCCATTGGTACTTGATAGTACGCTTTCTGGAGATCTAAAGTTGAATAAACCTCATATCCCATTATATCTCGGAGCAAAGTACTCTGGTTAGGGAGAGGATAAGAATCACCCTTTGTCACTGAGTTTAATAGACGATAATTCCCACAAACCCTCCATTGACCCGGTTCAGGTTTGGGAACTACCACTATTGGGGAAGCAAAATTGGAATTTGACCTTCTACAAATCCCCTCTTCGCGCAATTGATGAAATTCTGACACAGCTACTTGTTGCTTGTGTTGTGCCAATGGTTGAGCCTTTGGTGAACAAGGTAACGGAGCTACCAATTCTATCTGGTGTTCTACTCCTATTTTCAAACCTATTTTCAAACCTATTCTTTTGGCACTAAAAGGTTGAAACACTGCTAGGTGCTTCTCGATTATATCGGCAAAGTCATGTGCGACTGTTGGACGAGGTAAGAGGACTGTTCTAACTGCCGACACGTTAGACTCATTATTTATTGATGTCCCTACGCCTTCTGTGATAGTCCTAGCCTTGGGGTCTAATGCCAGCTTGAAATGTGTCAAGAAATCCATGCCAATGATATGGTCCTTGACATCGGCTACTAGAAAATTCCATAGGAAAGAAGATTTCTGGCCTAATTTTACAGACATTTCTTTCATCCCTTTTACTTCAATTGGACTACCATTCGCGGCCCATAGTTGATAATCAAATGTGGGGCAATCTGCTTCCACCACGTCTGACCTAACTATGCTTACCTCCGCACCCGTGTCTATGAGAAATTCTAATCCAGATAATTCATCCTTAATAATGAACTTGTTGCTGGACACTCCGGCAATGTTTTCAAGATCCCCGCTTAGTGAGAATCGGACTCTTTTGCCTTTTATCTGGGTGCTATTTATACTAGTCGCCTCTTTTGCTTTGAGTATGCCTTTTAAAGGCATATCTGGGAGCCTTTGCAATGGAACCCCCCCTACGGCTCCTACTAGTGGGGGTTTTTCCCTTTTCCCGGTGACGGATTTCTCTCAACCGGTTTTGTGCTTCCTTTCCATTTGGGTCCACCTAATCGCGGGTAATTATAATTTTCATCTTGGCACTTCGCACTGCGTCCATATTCGCCCTGTGCCTTACCCCATCCGCGTGGCCCTTCGAAGCGTTGACGCGAGTGACTCCTTCGGCGTCTAATATACTGGACCTGACTCTGAAGTTGTGCGACATCACTACGCAAGCTAGCAACTTCCCTACATAAGAAACGCAAACTTTCTTGTGTGGTCAGGTGGTTTTCGGTATCTGCCCTGACTGGCTGCATCGTTACAGAATCTGCCATTACAGCATGTACTTGTGGTTCTTGCTGTTTATACACGCCGTCTAACCCTCTGAGTTTTGTCGGCCAATCTATGTTCATTGTGTCAAACACTTCCATTGTTGTTCTGAGCCTAACTGGTAACTCAGCTGTAAAAATGGAGTTGACTACATCACTAGATATATTCAACCTGGAAGCTTTCGTGCAAAGGCGTTCATAAAATTCGGACGGTAACTGACGCCCCATTTTTTCTAAGCGTAATAATTCGCACATTTGCGCTGTTCTTCCAGGCTGATATCTCTGTTGAATTTCTGCCATTAATAACTCAAATGCGTTGTACGGCTTTTCTTTCACAGTTCTGTCTCTGAAATTTTCCAAAGCATTTCGGAAATTCTCAGGCAATGCCATCCATGCTGCAACAAATTTCTCCATAGGGTTCACAATACAATAAGCCTCAAATATCATTTGGGCATCTCCTACCCAACTTGCATGTTTCTCTGACTTATACTGTGGTAGACTAAATATTCTTGGACTGGCGCGGTCGCCAAATTTTGTTGAGGCCCCTAACCTATTGGTGTTTGTAAGCCCCATAGATGCCAGTTCGCTAGATGTCCTAATATTCACAGTAGAGTCTGAAATGCCTACATTGTTATCTGTGTCAATAAGATTTAAATCCATTAGGTCCTGCCCTAAATGAAATACATCTTCTAATTTAATATCGGCATTCATGATCAAGAATTATGATACTTAAATTGACACTTACTTGAGGCGTTAGGAAGGTGAGAGTTGGAAAGCTATATCTTCAGCAATAATCTGCTTTGATGTGTACGTGACCCACAATAATAAATAAAATTACCTGTTCCAAGGCTCCTCCTCAGTGTTATATTATATCAGAACACAAGGCAGGTGTTGAAAGATGTTTATTGAATAATGTTGTAATCGTTTATTATGGAGAGAAATGTTAAAATGCAGCAAACGAAAATCTACAACCAGCCCGGAAGCACGATACTCAAAAACTGAAAATAGCGCACAATTTTAAAAATCAAGTCTTTAAACAAAGAATGTTCTGGAAAATAAAAAGAAAAAATTCTTTTTAAATAAAGTTGTTACAATCAGCTATGGTGGTTTAAATTTATCATTCAAGGTCATTTTATATAAGGCGGAGGATTCAACATCCTCTACACACACCACCTTCTCAAAAAAAGAGAGGAACGACTAATAGTAGATGTAATCATCGTTCTTCGGCTGACGTAGTATTCTTCTAGATCGTTTTGTGCATACTGGCGCCCCTGACGTCGTCATCTCGCCCGATATAACATTCGCTGGTTCTTCAATATCATCTGGTGTCGACAAATAATTTTCATGCTGTGATTCAGTAGAATAAGATTTTGATATGTTAGACATGATTAGCAGAATAAGATTTTGATAAGTTAGGCAACGGTTTTTCAAATTGCTGCATTTCATTATGTGTCTGCAAGATGGGATTGCACACCTCAGATTCGCCCATGGAACGGTCATTCGACGCATCTTTTAATTCGGTCACACCGTCAATCCAGATAAACTGGGGAATACAGCGATCCAACGTAACACAATCCTCAATGCCATTTATTTCTATGATGACATTCTTATCAGTCATCCTCTTGACCTTGTATGGTCCTTTGTAAAATGGTGTTAGGCAGTTCTTCCTATTCTCATTAGTAATATAAACATGCGATGCCGATTTTAAATCAGAGGACACATAGCATTTAGTTTTAGGTTTTCTAGTTTTGGTTGGGGCCAAACGACACATCTTGTCTCTAAGTGCTCCTACAAACCAATCTACATAACTAGAAGCCCAATCAAGACTACTTGGAGTTTCAATTAGAAGATCTCCAGGCAACCTTAATGGTTCTCCATAAACTAATTCTGCAATGGAAGTTCCTAATTGTGCCCTATATCTGTTGCGCATGGCGAGTAGTACTATAGGAAGATCGTGTATCCAGCTTGTTCCACTAGTACACCTTAATGCAGCTTTCAGTTCACGATGTAGCCTTTCTACCATCCCATTTGCTCGTGGGTTATACGCGCTAGTATGAATTATAGTGATTCCCATGACGTTGAGAGATCTTACGAAAAGCTCTGACATAAATTGACTACCGCGATCACTAGTGACCTTTTCCGGAACACCATAACGCGATATCCAATTATGTAGAAACGCGAACAAAACTTCTTGTGCTGTCATGTCTTTTAAAATCGCCACTTCAAATTGACGACTAAATCTATCTACCATAGTCAGCAAGTATTTGTTTCCGTTTACTTCAGGCATCTCAACAATGTCTATGTGTACGTGTCTGAACCGTCCATTTGGTATTCCAATGTTCTTTATCTCGGTTCTGGTATGTCTCCACACCTTACACGTTTGACACTTGGTACAGGCTCTTACCCATACCCGTATATCTTTAGACATATGTGGCCATACGTATCTGTCGTTGATTAATCGTATGGTGGCTTTAATGGATGGATGACCCATGTTATGCAACACTTGGATAATCTTGGCCCGTAACTCCAATGGCACATATGGTCGTGGTTGACTTCTAGATGTTTCGCATAACAACCACTTGCCACTTATGAGCTTACGCACATATCCTGGTCTTTTGGACAATACCAATGTAAAGGGATCCAGTCCTTGCGCTTCTTCGATTTGACTAACGAAATCGTGCATTGATTCTTCTAAACTTTTCAAAGGACCTTGAAATATCGTATCGACATCAGCTTCATTCGGTCGGCTTAGTGCATCTGCAACCACATTCTCTTTACCAGCAATATGAGACACAGTGAAATCAAACTCTGCTAACCGTGTTATTTGGGAATTTACTCTACGAGAGTAATTAAGCCTAGCTGTCTTACCAAGTATGCTGATCAATGGCTTATGATCGGTCAATAACTTAAACTTGTGACCATCTAAGTAATGCTCGAAGTGTAACACTGCGGCATACACGGCTAGAAGCTCTTTGCCAAACGTATCATACCGTTTTTCTCGATCAGTAAGCTTACGGCTATAAAACCCAATCGGTTTTACTACGTCCCGATCTCTTTGCTGTAGCACTGCTCCTAATGCAACATCTGAGGCATCAGTGATTAGTTCGAAAGGTTTTTCCCAATCTACAGGTGCTAATGTGGTTACGTCACTTAACATATCCTTGGCCTTTTGGAAATTTTCTCGGTCTTCTTGACTCAAGATGATAGGCCAAGACTTCTTGATCGTGCTCTTTTCAAGAGTGAGATGGCTTGTTAACGATCCAAGAATTCCGGCTAGACCTGGAATGAATCGACGATAATAGCTGATCATGCCCAAGAACCTTCGCAACTGGCGTACTGTTCTGGGTTCAGTTACGTCCTTAATGGCTTGGACCTTATCTTCCAAAGGCTTAATTCCGTCTTTGGAAAGTATATGACCAAGGTATTTAACTGAAGAGCAACCAATATTACTCTTATTAGGTTTGACCACTAATCCATATTGTTCCAGCCTGGTCAAAACCGTTTCCAAATGCGTGCGATGTTCGTCTCGTGAACGACTAAAAATTATTATGTCATCTATATATACTCTCGCAAATGGACAATTCTGAAGGATTTCTTCAGCCAAACGCTGGAATGTCTGACTGGCGTTTTTCAAACCAAAAGGCATTCGAAGAAATTCATGCGATCCCCCTCCTGGAAATCTGACTGCGGTGAGTGGTATCGAACTTTCTTCCATTGGTACTTGATAGTACGCTTTCTGGAGATCTAAAGTTGAATAAACCTCATATCCCATTATATCTCGGAGCAAAGTACTCTGGTTAGGGAGAGGATAAGAATCACCCTTTGTCACTGAGTTTAATAGACGATAATTCCCACAAACCCTCCATTGACCCGGTTCAGGTTTGGGAACTACCACTATTGGGGAAGCAAAATTGGAATTTGACCTTCTACAAATCCCCTCTTCGCGCAATTGATGAAATTCTGACACAGCTACTTGTTGCTTGTGTTGTGCCAATGGTTGAGCCTTTGGTGAACAAGGTAACGGAGCTACCAATTCTATCTGGTGTTCTACTCCTATTTTCAAACCTATTCTTTTGGCACTAAAAGGTTGAAACACTGCTAGGTGCTTCTCGATAATATCGGCAAAGTCATGTGCGACTGTTGGACGAGGTAAGAGGACTGTTCTAACTGCCGACACGTTAGACTCATTATTTATTGATGTCCCTACGCCTTCTGTGATAGTCCTAGCCTTGGGGTCTAATGCCAGCTTGAAATGTGTCAAGAAATCCATGCCAATGATATGGTCCTTGACATCGGCTACTAGAAAATTCCATAGGAAAGAAGATTTCTGGCCTAATGTTACCGACATTTCTTTCATCCCTTTTACTTCAATTGGACTACCATTCGCGGCCCATAGTTGATAATCAAATGTGGGGCAATCTGCTTCCACCACGTCTGACCTAACTATGCTTACCTCCGCACCCGTGTCTATGAGAAATTCTAATCCAGATAATTCATCCTTAATAATGAACTTGTTGCTGGACACTCCGGCAATGTTTTCAAGATCCCCGCTTAGTGAGAATCGGACTCTCTTGCCTTTTATCTCGGTGCTATTTGTACTAGTCGCCTCTTTTGCTTTGAGTATGCCTTTTAAAGGCATATCTGGGAGCCTTTGCAATGGAACCCCCCCTACGGCTCCTACTAGTGGGGGTTTTTCCCTTTTCCCGGTGACGGATTTCTCTCAACCGGTTTTGTGCTTCCTTTCCATTTGGGTCCACCTAATCGCGGGTAATTATAATTTTCATCTTGGCACTTCGCACTGCGTCCATATTCGCCCTGTGCCTTACCCCATCCGCGTGGCCCTTCGAAGCGTTGACGCGAGTGACTCCTTCGGCGTCTAATATACTGGACCTGACTCTGAAGTTGTGCGACATCACTACGCAAGCTAGCAACTTCCCTACATAAGAAACGCAAACTTTCTTGTGTGGTCAGGTGGTTTTCGGTATCTGCCCTGACTGGCTGCATCGTTACAGAATCTGCCATTACAGCATGTACTTGTGGTTCTTGCTGTTTATACACGCCGTCTAACCCTCTGAGTTTTGTCGGCCAATCTATGTTCATTGTGTCAAACACTTCCATTGTTGTTCTGAGCCTAACTGGTAACTCAGCTGTAAAAATGGAGTTGACTACATCACTAGATATATTCAACCTGGAAGCTTTCGTGCAAAGGCGTTCATAAAATTCGGACGGTAACTGACGTCCCATTTTTTCTAAGCGTAATAATTCGCACATTTGCGCTGTTCTTCCAGGCTGATATCTCTGTTGAATTTCTGCCATTAATAACTCAAATGCGTTGTACGGCTTTTCTTTCACAGTTCTGTCTCTGAAATTTTCCAAAGCATTTCGGAAATTCTCAGGCAATGCCATCCATGCTGCAACAAATTTCTCCATAGGGTTCACAATACAATAAGCCTCAAATATCATTTGGGCATCTCCTACCCAACTTGCATGTTTCTCTGACTTATACTGTGGTAGACTAAATATACTTGGACTGGCGTGGTCGCCAAATTTTGTTGAGGCCCCTAACCTATTGGTATTAGTAAGCCCCATAGATGCCAGTTCGCTAGAAGTCCTAACATTCACAGTAGAGTCTGTTTTGCCTACATTGTTATCTGTGTCAATAAGATTTAAATCCATTAGGTCCTGCCCTAAATGAAATACATCTTCTAATTTAATATCGGCATTCATGATCAAGAATTATGATACTTAAATTGACACTTACTTTAGGCGTTTGGAAGGTGAAAGTTGGAAAGCTATATCTTCAGCAATAATCTGCTTTGATGTGTACGTGACCCACAATAATAAATAAATTACCTGTTCCAAGACTCCTCCTCAGTGTTATATTATATCAGAACACAAGGCAAGTGTTGAAAGATGTTTATTGTGCAATGTTGTAATCGTTTATTATGGAGAGAAATGTTAAAAATGCAGCAAACGAAAATCTACAACCAGCTCGGAAGCACGATACTCAAAAACTGAAAATAGCGCACAATTATAAAAATCAAGTCTTTAAACAAAGAATGTTCTGGAAAATAAAAAGAAAAAATTCTTTTTAAATAAAGTTGTTACAATCAGCTATGGTGGTTTAAATTTATCATTCAAGGTCATTTTATAAAAGGCGGAGGATTCAACATCCTCTACAACGATCAATTTATTGAAATACCGTGGTCACCCTATTCCACGTACAACAATAAATGCATATATATCCTATTCGTGTAGATATGGTGAATGTGTGTGGAACGACGATGTATTATAAAAATTGTCTATGTGAGGAAGCAATCAACTTACGTGATTAAGCGTTGGAAAAGTACCAATCAGCATCAATCAGTGAATATTCATCGGCGCATTCTTGAAAATGTCATCGAAGAAGAAGAAACAAGAAGTGGATAGCTACAAACTTAAATGTCTATCTATAGAGTCAAACTGCAGATGTTAGAAGATGAAATTCGAATTAATTTTAAAAGAGATAGCGTGGATTACAGAAGGTGCAGGAAGAGATTAAAACTATAGCAATGCAGGTGCAATGTTCTAAGCTCTGGTTTCCTGAGAATCCGGGCAAATTTATTTTTAATTACACCGACAAATCTAACGAAACATCAAAATGAAGTTCTCTCTTGGACCGAAATACTGCATAACAAAAACTAGAATAAACGAACGTGAAGAAATGGGTATGCGGGCATCAATGGAATACTTCTTTGAAGATGCCACAAAACACAAATCAAATGAAAAATACGACATCTCGCTCTTTAAATCGGACCTCCGAAGTGCGTATTGCCAATATATGCGCACATTCAAAGGCAATAAACCACAAATGCTAAAAGGCATCTAGAACTGAATGACCTACAACGAAACAAACAAGTCAGACTCATGAAGCCAGACAAAGGGACAGGCGTAGTGTTATAGTCAGGCGATGTTACAAATTCTGAATGACAAATCAAAATTTAAACGCGAAGAGGTACAACGCGACACTACGGCAAAATTAGAAAATTCCATAACGAAGATTCTAAACCGAATTATTTCGAAGGTCGAGGCTAAACAAGAAATCGACATAGAGCACAAAAATGCTTTTATTACAGAATGCAAACATGCCAAGCCCGTAGGTTCAACGCAACCGATATTATATGGGTTGCCCAAGGTTCACAAAATGACCAACAATGAAGGACTTCCGCCTTTCAGGCCCATTTTATCTATGATATATGATAAATTCCCCACAGCACAAGGCAGCCAGACTATTATGCCGGATTATAAAGCCTATCATTAAAGGAAGAATAGACCACGTTGTACAAGATAGCTTTCAATTAGTATAAAAAATTCGCGACCTAAATTTTAAAGAGAGGACAATGTTGTCCCTCGATATAAAGTCACTCTTTACTAGCATTCCAGTAAATAAAACTATAAATATCCTATGTGAATATATACGATCATCAGGAGTGGAAACACTGATAGAAGTGGACGACATGAGAGAACTACTTCTATTATGCACATCCAACGTACAATTCGTATTCCAAGGAGTCTTCTACAGACAAATTGACGGCATAGGTATGGGTAGTCCTCTTGGACCAGTATTGGCAGACATATACATGCACCATTTAGAAACAACTGGTTTAAAACCATTTATCAATGGAGCTCATTTTTACGTGCGCTACGTTGACGATACTTTCATGGTCGTTGAAAAGGATGAAGATACAAATTCACTGCTACATCACATAAACAAGGTAGACCAGGCAATCAAGTTTACAATAGAAGAAGAAAAAGACGGATATTTATCCTTCCTAGATGTAGGAATAACGAGAGATGAAGAAGGTACTCTCTCAAGGTCAGTTCACAAGAAATCAAGCTGGACTGCACAGTATATCCATTATATGAGTAGTGTGCCAAGGGCGTACAAAAGGAACCTAATAATGAATTTGGGCACACGAATACGCAGGATTTAAAGGAACCTAATAATAAATTTGGGCAAACGAATACGTAGGATTTGTTCACCGGACAACATTGAAGTAGAGCTAAATTTGCTTCGCGAAGCTTTGAGAAATAATGGCTATCCGGACTGGTTCATCGAATACAACTTGAGGCAACGTAACAAAATCGAGGCCAATTTGGAAGAAAATCAAACTCCCCAGATAGTAACGCTTAGTGTTCCCTTTGGAGGTGATCTTCCAGCGGAAATCTTCAAACGAAAAGTAATTCGAGCGACAAAAGCACAGTTTCCATCAATACAGGTGAGAGTGGTGTTCAACACAACAAAACTGATGCGCACGAATGAAAAGATAGCCTCTCTGTGACGTCAACACCTTTGTCTGTATACAAATTTCAATGTACCTGCAACGCTCAGTACATCGGCAGATCAAAAAAGAGGCTCGAAACTAGAATAAATCAGCATCTCCCTCAAAAACTATTAAAGAGGGGTGCAGCTCCTGCACAAAAATCAGCAATTTGCGAACATGTACTACTCACAGGTCATGCTGTTAGTAGTAACAAATTTTCAGTTCTCTACAAGGCAAAAACAGATAAAATGCTTCTGGCTTTTGAATCTATTGCAATTAATAAGCTGAAGCCCTGCTTAAATGTGCAGAATAAAATCCAAAAAGAAATTAAATTGGACTGGAACAAAGACATAACTGACATGCCTTTAAAAATAGCTAACGCTTCGCAAAATACGACACATACATCAAATTACGGACGCAATTACAATTAAAGCGATGACACACCAAATGACGTTACGCAAAAGGAGTGGTCTAAATTGCGCAAAAGTAGTGGTTTTAATTGCGCAAAACAAAGGCTAGCACAACGAAGAGGAGATTGGTTACAACACATGTACAGTGGGATTGGATGAACGAATATACTAACGAATCCAGAACAATGGCTGTAGATACTGGTAGAAATAAGATTTATTAATAAATGTTATTCCATGGAGTACGTTGTTTTGTTCTTACATATATATATATATATATATATATATATATATATATATATATATATATATATATAAATATATATATATATATATATATATATATATATATATATAATATATATATATATATATATATATATATATATATATATATATATATTTAAGGTGTTACAAACATTGGAATAATAAATATGTAATTTGATTAAATAATTAAAGAAGAATAAAATGACATTTTATGATATAATATATATATATATATATATATATATATATATATATATATATATATATTGGGAATGGTAAAATGAATTTTATTAAAGCTCGCATTTCAGAAATATATATATATAGAAGAAGATTGACTCACATTGTTGCTTATATTAATATATTTGTTTTTATACATATTTTATGCATTTTATTTATTTATATAAGGTGTGGATAAATAAAAAAAACTAATTAAATTTTCAAATATAGAGGAAGGAGAAAAATGAAAAAAATATTAATTTATTATAAATGTATATATATTAGGATTAGATATTTGACTCACACTGTTGCTTAAATTTATATATATATATATATATATATATATATATATATATATATATATATATATATATACATAAGGGATTTTAGGATAATATATTTATATATATATGCCATAGGGTATAAAGATATATTTTAGTTATATAAGCATAAATACTTATGCAATTATTACTATGAGTTGCTTAACTTTGCAGTGTGCTTACTATTAGTTTTGAGATCATTAGTATGTTCATAATGTCTCTTCCTTTCACTTATTATTTTTGACTTAATCGTCTTTCTGACATTCACTCTCTTTCCATTTAGGTAACATGCTGAAACATATTTCAACTAATTTGTTACTACATAAGAAATACCTCATACGTAATTGTATACATTAGATTTCCCGTCTTAAAATAAAACACAATATTTGACATTCAAAGTCTTTTTGTTTTATCAATTTAATTTTTAACTTTGATGACCGTGACATAGAAACAATGCAGGTATAACAAAAATGTTCGATACTTTCTCTTTCCTAATATTCTGCTCACGAGATGAAGTTCTAAATTATGAAATTTGAGATAGCTGCAATTTTGGGAGTAAGGATTGGTCATTGTTAAATAGATGTGGACATATTGTAACAGCTCCCATAGTTGCAACCAAACGATGTTCGATTTTGACAAATATAGTGCTCTTTAAGGTCAAATAATCTAACTCGGTTCTTACACAATATTTCTCTTAACTGTGATTTTAGAAACAATCTCTGTTAGTTTCAAGCAGTTTTAATTGAGATTTCTTGAACTGCAATTTTATTTGTAATTAATAGGGTTGTTTATTAAATATACTCACCCGCGCGCAATACGCATGGAACATGCGGTGGATTATTGTGTCACAGTGGATTTATTTCGCTCAGTTGGATTATTCGCAGTTTACGCAAGGGATTTACTGTTCACATTTGACTATGCCTATCCGAATTTCAGAGAACAATGGATTATTATAATGACATAAGTTAAAAACATAGCAAACAGTGAACTAATTATTTGTGAATTTTTGTCATTGAAGTCTTTACACGAATTTCATCCATTTATTTTCAGTGACAACTTTTAACAGTGACTATGTTCATATTATCATGTATTTTCAATCGGTTGCATATATTTATTTCAATTCAGACATTTGTGAAAGAATAATTGCTTGTGTGTAAGACATGCAAATTTATAAACAGCGTTCATTTTACTACAATTTTGTTTAACTGTGACTTTTGCATAAAACCTTCATCTTTGTGAACAATGTTTTTGCACACCCGTCTAGAGTACGGACAATTTGACTTGACTAGTGACTGGTGTTTAAGACATTCATTTGTGCTAAATTTTATTTTATTGCCGTCTAGAGCACGGTCAATTTGGACTACTTATGATTTCATATGCGAAGTTATTTACAATATGTGTGATCCTTCATATCAGTCTTCTCTCATCACTCATCGGAAACAGCCAGGGAATAATCATGTGCACGGATCTCCACAGCCGCTACCAAACCAATGTAGGAATGAATAATCTCGCAAAAGTCCCACAAAATATATATATATATATATATATATATATATATTCAGTTGTTGAGAGAGGGTTTATGTACGCTAGACATATGCATATATTGAGTTTAGTTACTCAGACAACTTCTGTGCTTAAAAACATTGGTGAATCAAAAAATAATAAAATATAAATATAACGATTTCGGAACGTGGTTACCACATTTGCTAAAATCTGCTATTGTGAATATGGTGCTGTGTATAGTTGCCTGAGGATGGTGCTGGAAAATATGCACCGAAACGTCGCCAGTAAACAAGAGACATTGATAGAACCACATTTCCATTGGTTGGTATGAACGATGATGAAGCTTTCGGAAAGGGACGAAGCACAAACCGAGCTCAATTCAGAAAAGGAAATGTAAATTGTGATCAATGGGATCGTTGTGAAACTGTTCGTGCAAAGCTACAACCCGCGTATGTAAAAGGCGGCATTGGAAAATATGAAGCTGGCACTCCACAATCACATTTACGCTCACATTACGAATAAATAAATATGCATGCATTCAGCAGGTGATCACGGTGAATAGTAAGTACTTGAAGTTCAAAGTACCCATTGTTTTGTTATATATATATATATATATATATATATATATATATATATATATATATATATATATATATATATATATATATATATATATTTAAATAATAACATGACTGATATAATTTATCCATTGAGGGACTTACATGGCTGCTTATATGATATTCATACTATATATGATGTATATATATGACGGATAGATAGATATTTCTAAATGATATTGGAAGATCACACTTGATTTCTTAAATTCTCTTAATGATAAATGAATAAGTAAATATTTTCTAAATATACTTATTGCTTATATATTATAAACAAAAGGTTATCTTAGGAACCCATTATAGCAATAGCCACCGATGAGACTTATTACGCACAAAGGGTCATTTATAGGGCTGGCATTAATTCAAGTCGTCGCAGAAGCGTCCGTATTAGGATAAAGCAGTCATCAAAATGATAAAAGGAGACTACGCGCCCCAGAAGTGAATATAAAATAACAAATATTTGCCCATTTTTTTACCAAATCGATGCTCTTTATACGAGCAAAATAATAAATAAATAAATATATATATATATATATATATATATATATATATATATATATATATATATATATATATATATACGATTAAAAATAAAGCATGTGCATAAAGATAACAAATGATTTCTGATGAGTTGGAAATGTTAATCAAAGGATTAAGATACTGGAAATGAACAACTTATTATTGTATTATAATCAAGGTTGCGGTCTTGATATAAACACCAGACCCATTAATTACTTACATATGTCAGTATAAACTAAGAATTGTATAGTGTAGAAAAGGCAATTCATCCAGTAGACCGGTTTCGTCCTTATTGATAACTCATCATGTACTGGCCAGAATTTGCCGCGGACAGGACTCGAACCTGGGCACGTCTGCTTCGGAACCTGGTGCTCTAACCACTGAGCCATCCTGCCGCACACTAAACTGCACACAATTTTCAGTTATATACTAACTAATGTAACTTGGTTAGTCAATTTTTCCTTTAGGTGGAGCTCATATGGCATCCATTTAGACCCAAAGTTCCAACTAACCATGCCCAATCTGTCATTACTGAACAGACACCACACTACATGGGGAAGTGGTATTGAAATGAACATTTATATAATTAAACGAACATTGGTTGCGCGGGTGGTGATAACAATTATTATAATCAAGGTTGCGGTCTTGATATAAACACCTGACCCATTAATTACTTACATATGTCAGTATAAACTAAGAATTGTATAGTGTAGAAAAGGCAATTCATCCAGTAGACCGGTTTCGTCCACTGGCTCAGTGGTTAGAGCACCAGATTCCGAAGCAGACGTGCCCAGGTTCGTATCCTGTCCGCGGCAAATTCTGGCCAGTACTTGATGAGTTCCCAATAAGGACGAAACCGGTCTACTGGATGAATTGCCTTTTCTACACTATACAATTCTTAGTTTATACTGACATATGTAAGTAATTAATGGGTCAGGTGTTTATATCAAGACCGCAACCTTGATTATACTAATTGTTATCACCACCTGCGCAACCAATGTTCGTTTAATTATATAAATGTTCATTTCAATACCACTTTCCCATGTAGTGTGCTGTCTGTTCAGTAATGACAGATTGTGGATGGTGAGTTGGAACTTTGGGTCTAAATGGATGCTATATGAGCTCCACCTTAAGGAAAAATAGACTAACCAAGTTACATTAGTTAGTATATAACTGAAAATTGTGTGCAGTGTAGTGTGCGGCAGAATGGCTCAGTGGTTAGAGCACCGGATTCCGAAGCAGACGTGCCTAGGTTCGAGTCCTGTCCACGGCAAATTCTGGCCAGTACATGATGAGTTCCCAATAAGGACGAAACCGGTCTACTGGATGTATTGCCTTTTCTACACTATACAATTCTTAGTTTATACTGACATATGTAAGTAATTAATGGGTCAGGTGTTTATATCAAGACCGCAACCTTGATTATAATAATTGTTATCACCACCCGCGCAACCAATGTTCGTTTAATTATATAAATGTTCATTCTAATACTACTTCCCCATGTAATGTGGTGTCTGTTCAGTAATGACAGATTGGGCAGGGTTAGTTGGAACTTTGGGTCTAAATGGATGCCATATGAGCTCCACCTAAAGGAAAAATTGACTAACCAAGTTACATTAGTTAGTATATAACTGAAAATTGTGTGTAGTGTAGTGTGCGGCAGGATAGCTCAGTGGTTAGAGCACCAGATTCCGAAGCAGACGTGCCCAGGTTCGTATCCTGTCCGCGGCAAATTCTGGCCAGTACTTGATGAGTTCCCAATAAGGACGAAACCGGTCTACTGGATGAATTGCCTTTTCTACACTATACAATTCTTAGTTTATACTGACATATGTAAGTAATTAATGGGTCAGGTGTTTATATCAAGACCGCAACCTTGATTATAATAATTGTTATCACCACCCGCGCAACCAATGTTCGTTTAATTTAATGAACAACTTGACTACAAAATGAGGCATAACTAAGTCTCGGTTGGATGATAAATTAATTATAAATTCTGATGGAATCCGCATAAAAGACCCAACCAGTGTAGGTGGAAACAACACCCACCTTGTGGCTTACATGTAATTTTATATATACATAGATATGTATATGGTTTGGACACAGATATTTAAATGAAAAAAATAAATTTATACAGGATATCAATTAAAATGTGTATTTAGTTGAGATGCCATTCGTTAGTGCAGGCTCCGCATTCGGTATTGTCCAAACGACAGAATAATACTATGTTCTTTTAACAGTTCTACTAACCTCTCTCTCTCTCTAAAACCTATTGCACACAGGATGAGATGGGGGTAAACCGGTAATTTGAGGGTTACTGCAATATGATTAAAATAAACCATTTTCTTGATCTCTCTACGCGTCCGGAAAAGTATCTCCAAAATTCGAGACATCACTGATATACGTGTATGCCAATCCATATGGTTTGCTTATAGTTACTCTATAAATATCACTTTAGAATAGAGTACACATATGAGTGTATAGATTGTTGTGTGCGTGCGATTTGATGTGGACGTTTAAGTGTATGCATGTGAATATAAGAGAATAGGTATGAAGACCGGATATTAGGGTAGACATATAAAAATACTTTAGGAAATAAAATGAATATAAACAGATCGGTCTTGAATGAGGATACAACATTTGCCACAAGTTGTTTATTTCCAGTGAGTATGGTGTAAACTCTGAAGATGGGACTGAAAATGAAGTCCCGAATATTCGGAAAAATTCGGAAAATTGGATTCCAAAGCATTTCAAAGCAGTTGATGGACGGCTTCAGAATGAATGAACAAGTTATAACCCATCAGTCAAGGCCAAATAAAATCGGTGCACCTGGAAATGTAAACGATTCAAAATTAAACCGACCTACGATTGCTATCAATTGGAATGATAAAAAAATATCAATAATATATATATTAAAACAGATAAAATCCACAAATCGTAATCGAAAATTTGCAGAAAAATGGTGCTTAGTGGTCAAATCTGTTAATGCGTTGAGGATCGGAATATGACCTTTCCAACAGATCTAAAAACACAAATTTACATAAAAATAACATAACATCAGATTTTTATAACCTTAGTAAGTATTTGATAACAGTTGTTCGAGGATTAATTCGGTAAACATGAGCGTTAAAATTTCTCTTAAGGCGGATTTTAACTATGTTTACTTACTCGATGCTGTTATTAATGATGCTCACGAGACTGAATTTTAATACGAAGTAAAGGACTACTTCACGAACGTACAACGTGCAATATATTCTAAGATACATATTGGAACACAATGAAAAAATTATTGTCAAACACAATAGATTCTGTACAAAGGAAAGACTTAAAGTTATTTAGTCCACTTTTTTGCAACACATATTTTAATAGATTAGAGTGTGAATCTCTGCAATCGTTCTGGTTCAGGAGACTGATAATTCAAAATACATTTCCATTAAACACAAGGACAGGTATGCAGGAGTACAATAAAGAAAAAAACATGAATCAAGAACAAGGTTTGGTCTATCATGGCAGGTAAGCTTGTTAGAAAACGTTTTTCTTTCATAAAAAATATTAAATATAATTAAATTGCCAAAAAGACTGAAAAATGAGACCCTCCTACGGTGTCTCTTAAATTTATATGTTTACAAAAATCGAAGAAATATATGATCTTATGCAATTATATATGGAATTTGGATGATGACACAAGATTTATATCGCTGAACAAACGTACATGTTAAATTAACATAATCACGATATTTTCCGTTGTGTTATGAGTTGCACTACTAGTTCTGCAGTAGTCAGATAGATCCACATTTTCAAATACACGCAGTAAATTTCTCTGTGATAGTCGGGTATTGGTTGGTCTATTCACTCCGAAAGCTTTCACATCACTAATATTAATCACTGGAATTCGTGGATTATACAATATTTCTGGTTGCTGTTTAATATTTCGTTATTTCATTTCCAACACCTTCATCCGAAATGAAATGACACACACTACATTATTAAAAAAGCATGATTTAATCCAATTTGATAACCTAGTACAACACAGATCTATTTATACTTATATTTTTATTTTAGAATCCCAAACGGTTAGGATCAATCTAAGGGCCTCATTAACTAATAATTAACATGCGCATATGCATTAAATACATACATACATACAAGCACACACACTTATATATATACATAATATCCTGAATAATGTAGACCCAATCTCGTGTTTTCATTTCTCTTGCAGCAATGCCCAATTCCCGATTTGCGCAATCTCATATTGTGTTCAAACATTTAATGAGTGTCGGTTGACAAAATCATTGCACAAATAGTGTTAAAACAGCTACTTTGCAACGTTAATGTATTGAAAATTAAAATCAAAACTGAGTAACCGAAAAACTATTTAGTTGACACAAATGATGTTCGTAGGCTTAAAATGATGGATAGAAATGTAACGACACAAATTAATGGCCGACATATTGCGTAAATTAAATTCAATTTTATTTACGTTGCACCAATGAGAAAAAAGCGAAACTTGCCGTTTTAACCAATAGTGTGCAAGTAGGCATGGCATGCTATTTAAGCACGGCAATTTACCATGCAAGTCAGTTGTGGCATTTGCATTCTACCTGCTTCACGCGTGTGCGTTCTGTCGGCTGTCAATACCTACGCTGGTGATTTGATAGTTTCACCAACAATTGGCTACATCCGTGACTCATCTTGTTGCGGTATAACCAGCGAGACGAGCCAATTAATTGCAGAACCTGAACGACGTTATCCACATCGTGATTACAGCTCAACCACGGAGCGACAACTCAACCAGAGTCCACCCAAGGCTCTAGAACATCTTCACACTCTGAACAATTCAGGAGAACGCATTACCAGGCCCTCTTAAGGCCCCCCTATCAGTAACAAATCTCTATTCAGAGCACCTTAACCGAGTTTGTAACGTCGTACGGCATTTACTTGAAGGCGGGGCGTTTTGAAATTTGGTGACCGCGCCAGGATATTGATTGTTCTGAAGAGATTTTTTTAGTCTAAATAAAATTGACTTTTTCATTTATTTGGGATAAAAATAGATTGACATTTGCGTTTTCTTTACCCTTATCGTGGTTTTCTGGGAATTCTGTTGGGTATATATTCGTGGATTCGTGTTGAATTTTTTTGGAGGGTATAATAATAATACGGGGCATCTGTTCGTCTTTCTACATTTTCAAAACGGCACCATGCAGCGTACTGGACGAGGCTAAATTGCGGATAATTTCAATTTTGGAAGCAGTTACTGTTCGCATTCTATGTGGAAAATAATAATACATTGGCATCAAAGGCCAACGGGGCCTCTGTTCATCTTTCCTACGTACAAAACGGCACCGTACGTACTCGACAGGCTCAATTGCGGATTTTTGGAAGAAGTTACTGTGACGTGCTTTTGTTCTGCGCTCATACACCTGTGGAAGCTTTTTGTGGGTAAGCGTTTCGTTAAAGTATATTTATATATTTTCATATTGCTTATAAATTTATGCTTTTATTGCTTATAAATTTATGCTTTTAAGATCCCGTAAGATTGTTAAAATGTCAGGTCCAATTTTAGATATTGATGTTCCTGTTTGGGATGGAGATAGTGAGTTATTTTTTATGCGCGTAGACTCCGCTTTCTCCCCGTTTCCTGATTATGACAGTCATCAAAAACTGTCGAAGGTTTTTGCTAAACTACCTTCTGAATTGCAGCGACGGATTTATCCTAAGCTTGAGGCCATTAGGAAGCTACCTAATCCCATTTTGGGCCTACAAAACGAGGTAGAATCCTTGCTTGGACCCACGGAAACTGAGCAGATAATAAACAAATATGCGCAGTTAGATATGCCAAATCTTGGCCCCATAGAAATACTGAGGGAATTACGGAAACGTTGGTATAAAACCAACATTTCTGACCATGAGGCTAAGGTTGTTTTTATTAACAATCTTCCCCAAACATTAAAACTCTTTGCCAGACAGCTCCCCAACACTCTCTCTATAGATGACTTATCTGAGAGATGTGAGTTAGAATATAGGGTTTTGGAACCCAAAGTGAATCCATCATCCTTTTCTTCACCCCCGCAAGATGATAGACTCTCCTCTTTAGAGAGGACAGTGGCGAACATGGCCAAAGTTCTAGAAGGATTGGCCATTACCAAATCCGAGCTAAATCAAGTGAATGCTCGACCAAAATTCGTTTCCAAGCCCAAATTATAACGGTAGGCGGCGATCGAGATCTCCGCAATCCTTTAATAAATATGCCCCTAAGAACTGGTGTTATAACCACCAGAGGTTTTTATGCTTGCCAAGTTTGTCTTTGTCGTTCCGAAGAATTTCCGAATGAGTGTCAATTTCCACAGCTGACGGAGAGGACAACAGACCGCAGGCACAAGGGTGCATCAGTATCGGGAAACGTCTGGCGCAGGAAGTAGAAGACCGTACTTTCTGCACATCAGCGGCATCAACGGCGCTACAGGGAAGAAGCCAACTACAATCCGACATCCCTGTCGACTCTTTTCGTCCACGCCGAATTTTTCACATAGAGAACCAAACAGACAATGCCGGTCGCAATCACCAGCCTACTTGTTTGCATGACCCGGCCAAACAGCCAAACGAACTTCTGCACCTTCTTGATTTCAAAACTGGCGAAGAGTACATCGTAGACACAGGTGCGGCAGTCTCAGTTCTCAAAGGTGATTCAATGGCCGAGATGTCGCTAGGCGTTCTTCTCGCAACAGCTACAGGCGAGCCCATACCAACTTATGGCTGCCAATACCGCACACTCAACATAGGTCTACGACGTGAATTTTCCCACAACTTCATCATTGCCAAGGTCTCACATAATATAATAGGCCTTGATTTCCTTCTAAAATTTCGGCTCATTGTTGATCTTGCCAATCAAAAGATCATCGACCCCTCCACCGGACTTGAGCAAAGCTTTTGGACACTTGCCTCCGAGCGTTTGGAGTTACAGGTCATTCAGCCAACCCCAGTGCATCATTCAGCAGAGATATCAGCAGCTCTTCGAAAATACAAATCGCTTTTCGATCTTAACAAATCAGAGCTACGAGTCTCCAACACGATGCATCATATCGTCACAGAAGGACAACCTATTGCACTCAAGAAGCGACCACTGGCTCCTGCTAAGCTGAAAGCTGCCCAAGAAGAATTCTCAAGGCTTTTGGAAGAGGGAATCATCAGACCATCGAAAAGTTCATGGGCGTCACCACTGCACTTAGTCTCAAAATCAAACGGATCGTACAGAGCCTGTGGAGACTACCGTAAGCTAAATTCAGTGACAAAATCTGATGCATATCCTATTCCAAATATCAACACTTTACTTGAAAAACTCAACGGCAGCAATTTCTTCTCAGTGATTGACCTCAGACAAGCGTACCATCACATACCGGTAGCACCAGAGGATATCGAGAAAACTGCAGTCATCACTCCATTTGGCCTTTTTGAATATCTTTACATGCCTTTTGGACTTAAGTGTGCTACTCAGACATTTCAAAGATTCATAGACAACATACTTCGCGACGACTCTGCTTATTGTATGTCATATCTCGATGACATTATGGTATTCAGTCCAGATCTAGAATCTCATGCGAAACATCTACGAAATGTCCTCTCACGCTTATCCAACCACGGACTCAAGATCAACTGTGACAAGACGCAGATTGCAACTTCATCCGTCGACTTCTTAGGGCATCGTATCACGGCCCAAGGTATTCAACCGTTGCCGTCAAAGACGAATTCAATCAAGAATATCAAGTCACCAAGGACTTTGAGCGATTTGCAGAAAATCCTGGGAGTACTAAACTATTATCGCAAGTTCCTTCCAGGCCTTTCAAAACAACTTTATCCTTTGTGCAGGCACCTGCGGAACCGAAAAGGACTTAGCAAGAATTCCATCATTGCTTGGTCATCCGAAGACGAGGAATTACTTCGACTTGCCATCAACTCGTTAGCAAATGCCACAATGCTAACGCATCCAGATTTTGAAAAGCCATTTCTACTCACGACAGATGCTTCTGAATTCGCTATTGGAGCCACGTTGGAACAAGAGATCGACGGAGTTCGGAAGCCTATCAGTTTCTACTCGCGCTCGCGTACTCTCCAACCAGTAGAAACGAGGTACGACACTTTCGGCCGAGAACTTCTCGCCATCCACGACGCAGTGCGCCATTTTATCAGCATCATTGGCAGTAGCAGATTTGTTGTTTTCACAGATCATGCACCACTAGTTAGCGCACTTCGAAACGCAACTTCATCTATCGCCAAGTACCCTGCCAGAGTGGAAAGACAGCTTTCTCGTCTAAGCGAATGGCAATTTGACGTCTTTCACGTCAAGGGCAAACAGAACTTCATTGCAGATGCCCTGTCCAGGCCAGACGTCTCTCTACAACCACCTTCGCCGTCACCATTCACTGTCAACTCCGTGGCACTCAGTGAACCTGCACTAACGCCAACTCTCCTGCGAACTGAACAACGCGGTGACATTCACATTCAAAGATCAATAGCCCGTCACCCAACCAAGTTCATATGCCGTCTGTGGGAAGGCTTACCAATTGTTTACTTCACGGGTACGCAGCCCAACAAGCCAGTTCTGCCGACCAGCCTTCAGAGAAAAGTTTTCGATTCAATTCACTCAATTTCTCACCCAGGAAGCCAAGCGACTGTCCGACTTCTTACAGATCGTTTCTGGGGTCACAGACTTAGGCAGAATGTTAAACGATGGGTCTCCGAGTGTGCTATTTGTCAGAAAAACAAGATCACACGACACACTCGTTCTAAGTTGCAACATTTTCGAACTACTTCTCGCCTAGCCATCGTCCACATCGACATAGTTCATCTGACAAAGGTTCAAGGTTTCAGCTACCTTCTAACTATGATCGATAGATTTACACGGTGGCCTGCGGCATTACCTCTTGGCACCATTTCTGCAGACGAAGTAACTAACGGTTTTATCTCTGCATGGATATCCAATTATGGTGTTCCCAATGAGGTCATCACGGACAGAGGCACTTGCTTCTCATCTGATCGTTTCAAAACCACCTTGCGGTACATGGGATGCATCTTACGCCAGACGACTGCCTACCATCCCCAAGCTAATGGCATGGTAGAGAGAATGCATAGGGAACTCAAAGCTGCTTTAGCATCCTCGTCCATTAATGGCAACTGGGTCGATGCACTACCTTTAGTTCTGCTTGCCATGCGTTCCCGTACTCGTGAATCCATTAAAACATCTGCGTCACAACTCTTGTATGGCATGGATCTACGCCTGCCTAGTCAGCTCCCACGTCTACTACCGGCACAAGATGACCCACAAGACGAAGCTACCCGCCTTCGACTTCATTTCGGTAACATGTCTGAACAGCAGCCGAGACATACGCCTCGTCCAGTCTTCGTTCACCCACAGCTCCACAGCTGCAAGAGAGTACTCGTTCGCAACAACAATGCTGTTGCACCACTACAACCAAAGTATCGCGGTCCTTACCCGATTTTGCTCAGACAACCAAAATACTTCATTATTATGCAAGGCGCTACACCGACATCAGTAAGCATAGACAGATTGAAACCGTTTATCGAACCGCCTGATCCTGAGAGCGTTCAACCTTCTACACACGTCTCAGGCTCCGTCTGCCCACAATCTCAATGTCCTGCTTTGTATAACGCGTAATTGATTTTTTTAATTTTTTAAACATTAACATTAACTATCAAAATTTTTTTTAACCTTTCGTTATTTTTCGTATTTGTCTCACGTGGCATAACCAGCTGTTCTTAGCTAACAATTGTGTAGCATTTTTTAACAGTTCTTTGGTATTATGCCATCTCTGAGGCAATGTTCGTGTACATATTTTTTTATGCAGTTACCTTTGATTTTAATGTATATATTTTTACATTATAATGTATTTCTCACACATGACATTACACTGCCTATTTTGGTATGACCAGCTACTTAGAGCTAACGCTTTCGTGTAGCAACACTAAGTAGTGATCAGCTTCATATCATGGTACAGGCCACTTTCAATGCATATCTCAACTTTATCAATTGCACAAAGACCACTCTACAAATGTCATGACCACAACGTCGAGCACTCTAGCTCCTTTGGTCGTATACAAACACATTGACAACGATCCAACCTGCTTAGGTTTTTTTAACTCAAACCTGGCAAATTCAGCGGCGATTTACCTCGAAATCTTCACGCTGCGGCTCCCAAACTTACACTGCTCTATTTTGCCTCACGTGGTATGACCGACCATTAGAGCTAACAATTTGTGTAGCAATTCCTAGTGGTTACCTGGCATCATATCATTGTTGAAGCAACCAACAAGCATATTTAAGCCCAGCACTTATGGTTCATCATATTTTTGCTTAACTTGGTTCGAACTCTGTCATGCATTTCTTATTTAGCCTCGCAGAGAGGAATTTTTTTTCCTTTTTTTTCAGAGAGGAAAGTGTTGTAACGACACAAATTAATGGCCGACATATTGCATAAATTAAATTCAATTTTATTTACGTTGCACCAATGAGAAAAAAGCGAAACTTGCCGTTTAACCAATAGTGTGCAAGTAGGCATGGCATGCTATTTAAGCACGGCAATTTACCATGCAAGTCAGTTGTGGCATTTGCGATCTAACACGTCGCGTGCGTTCAGCGGCTGTCAATACCTACGCTGGTGATTTTGACTGGTTTCACCAACAATTGGCTGCATCCGTGACTCATCTTGTTGCGGTATAACCAGCAGGACGAGACAATTCATTGCAGAACATGAACGACGTTATCCACATCGTGATTTACAGCTCAACCACGGGAGCGACAACTCAACCAGAGTCCACCCAAAGGCTCTAGAACATCTTCACAATGAACAATTCAGGAGAACGCATTACCAGGTCCTCTTAAGGGCCCCCTATCAGTAACAAATCTCTATTCAGAGCACCTTAACCGAGTTTGTAACGTCGTACGGCATTTACTTGAAGCCGGGGCGTTTACAGAGAGAAACCCATATTAAAGCTTAGGATAAGACCAAATATAGACAGAACAAAAAGGGATCAATAGCGAAGTATCGGGTAACATTGAAATAAACGGCATTCAAAAACTAATCATGTACATGCACCAATTCAATGTTCCAATGTTTTCGGCATAAGTATTACTGATTGTGGTCCTAACGAAGACCAGGAAAATATCCACCATCTATTGCCACAATTATTATGAGTATTAGAACAGAGACGCATATCCAGAAGTCATTCTAGTTCATTGTTATGAGTGTCCTATTTGTTACTTAGTGATCTTAAAGATAGTTTACGTTATCCAGTAGATCAGAAGATGCAATATGTAGGAGTTGGTGTATTGAAACCGTGATGAGGCTTGCTGATGATCTGCAGTAACAGCAATAACGATGTTAACTGTAGAAATCAGATTAATGTTAAACGATAATGATTGCCTGGACTCGCAGCAACAAGCGACTGGTGTGATGGTCGGAAAGCTGTGGTAATGAAAAATGCGTGTAAAAACATATATAATTTAGTAGGCGCAGACAA
This sequence comes from Eudiplozoon nipponicum, assembly GCA_029291075.1. Classification (NCBI taxonomy): domain Eukaryota; kingdom Metazoa; phylum Platyhelminthes; class Monogenea; order Mazocraeidea; family Diplozoidae; genus Eudiplozoon; species Eudiplozoon nipponicum. The sequence goes on from JAQBSW010000001.1 coordinate 485,363, forward strand.
TAAGCGCAGCAGAAGGTGACACGATATGCATGTAGTGATCAGTTCAGAGTGTGTTGCGTGTGAAATGTTTTGTACTTAAATATTTGCAAGTCGCAAGTTAACGGCAAAGGATCGTGTTAGACTGCATGCTTTCTCACCAAGCCAGTGTCAGTCAATGAAATTCGTATTTCATTTGAATTAATTTCCAATCTGTGATCAATATAATATGACCCGTTATATTGTAATGTGATTATTAAATAGTCAGGTCCGATTGAGAGCATTCTCGTTAGCCACATTTTGTTTAGTATAGTGGCGCATTTCATTTAAACTAAATTACAATATGTAGGATTATTTCATTTGACCGGCTCAAAAATATCTCCTATATTCTACTTTAATGCTCCGGCTAGAGTGCCGTACAAAGTTACTTAAATGACAAAACAATGATTCAAAAGTAGAATTATTCGGTAACACTTAATAACGCCAGAGAGATATTCAACGCTAAATGCTGTGAGAGTGTGAGTCTTAGCAGAGTGCCGATATATAAAAATATTCTAGACACTGGCTCTTTTTTCCTGTTCTTGGACTAGTGATCCTTGGAGCAGATGCACGTGAACAGTTAGAATTGACGAACTAAGATGTGGTATTTGATGTTTGAAGGCCTCGACTACTCTTACTGAAGGTCTGCAGCAACACCAAGATGGCTGGCACACGCAGAAATCCGATTAATGGACGATTGATTACAAATGAGTGGAAACGCAACAAAAAGAAGATGGGCGTGACGGACAATTAGCCAAATTGGTGATACAGATTTGTAAATTCAAATAAGAGAGCAGGCGTAGATAGTCAGTGCACAAGAGAATGTGACAACAGTCACGTAGTGAAAAGAACAGAGTGTGTTCTGTGATAAGTACATCAAACCTATATATATATATATATATATTCGAAGTTGCATTTAATTGGTCTACGGAAGCACGCGTTCTCATTGGTCCAGCGTATTAAATTTTGAATTTATTTTGACAAAATATCGGAGAATTAATTTAGGCCGTTACATGTCTGTCTTCTCTGAGCCAAAAGGACAAGAAACAAATCTCCTGGCTAGGCTTGATTAGTTAAATATGGCAGAATTCGGAAATAGTACTAAAACTAGTTAATATTCTGCCCATAGTTTAACCAAAAATATTTCTTAATATTCTGATACTGGGCTGGTGCCTACTCGTTAATTGCCTCAATTATGATATGATGTCAAATAACCAATAGTAATTGCTATAAAAATTGTTAGCCGTGGATGTTGATCAATCCGCATGAAGCGAAATACAGCAGTGCTGATAACTTTTGAGAGCCGCAGAGTAAAAATTTCAAAGTCGATTGAAATTGAATGTGCCAGTTTAAAGTTTTTCACTGGGCAGGCTTGATCATTATAAATTAGAGTCCGATAAGACCAAAGGTACTAGTATGTGCTTGACGTTTTTGTCCATAATTATCATTAGCAAATATGTTTTGTGCCTAACTGAGGAAGTTCCACTGTGTATGATGATTTCCTACACTATGATATTAAACCGATAACTACTTATTGGTGCTACAAAAAGCGTTAGCTCTAAGTAGCTGGCGATAAAGTAATTGAGATTTGGCTCAATTGTGTATAAACAATACGGCATAAAAGACAAATGCTAAAAACGAATTGTACTTAAACCTTGCCGCATAAATGGCATAATACCGAAAAACGGATCATAGACGCTCCAAAAAATGTTTGCTAAAAAGAGCTTGTTATACAATTAAATAATAATTGATTGCGCGGGTTGTGATAACAATTCTTAAAATCAAGTTTCCGAGCTTGAAGTAAACACCAATCCCATTGTATTTAACCAGTCGTCAGACAAAATAGCAAAACTACCGCCAGCCGTACGCACTGACGCGATTCGACCTTCCAAGATCATCAACAGAGTAGGACGGCACCTGAGTAGCGAGGATCAATCCGCATCGCACATATATGGGAAGCAAAATTAGATATGCGGTTTTCACCTCTAGTAGTTCCGCATATATTGTACTTGAATGAAAATATTGGCTGAGCACTTTCTATACAGTCACGAACATTAAATTTCTGCATCTTATGCCACATATATAATTAGGAAATACAATTAAACAATCAAGTCACCAATTCTGATTGGTTAATAGAAAAATAACGACTAACGATGATTTTGTTATGTTGTACGACGACTGGTTAAATACAATGGGACTGGTGTTTACTTCAAGCTCGCAAACTTGATTTAAATAGCTGGTTATACGATGTAAAACTAGTGAGTATTTGAAAAAGAAACATTTGGTTTAATATGAGGTGAACACCTCACGTGAAATACACTGAAAAAATTAACATGTGATACGAAGAATAATAAACAAATTATAGAAAATCTCCCCATCATTTGCATAAAATGCAAAGTAATTTTTTCCTTGGTTGAGTCTGTAGGCGTGAGACGGAAACGCATGTAGAAGTTTATATATCGTTACGATCAGGCGGATGGATAAAAGGTTACAACCTGCATACACTTACTGAAGTAGGTGTTGCATCTGGCAAGATAATAAAATATTTATGTTGCCTGAACGAAATCTGTTAAGGACCGCGTTACTTATGTTGCGGTGGTACAACAGTAGCATCGTTACGAACTAATACGTTCTTGCAGTTATGGAGCTGCGGATGGCCAAAGACTGGACAAAGAGCATGTTTTAGCTTCTTTGCAGATATTTTAAGGAAATGAAGCCAAAGGCGAGAAGCTTCGACTTCTGGGTCATCCTGTGCGTGCAGCAAACTTGACAGCTGACTAGGCAGACGTAGTTCCATGCCATACAAAAGTTTTGACGTTGACGTTCGAATAGATTCGTGTATACGAGAACACATAGCAAGGAATACGAAAGGTAATGCATCAACCTAGTTGCCATTAATAAACGAGGATTCTAAAGTTGCTTTTAGTACCTTATGCATTATTTCTACCATACCATTAGACTGAGAGTGGTAGGCAGCTGTCTAGCGTAAAGTACACCCCATGAATCGCAATGTAGATTTCAAGTGATCGGATGATATGCATGTACGTTTATCAGTAATTACCTTGTTAAGAATACTATAACGTGCTATCCATGCACAAATAAAACCATTAGTGACTTTATCTGCGGATATGGTGCAAATATGTATAACCCCATGCCAATAGGTGAATCCATCGATCATAGTTAGAAGGTAGCAAAAACCTTGAATTTGTGTCAGATGAAATACATCAATGTGAACGATGGCTATGTGTGACGTTTTTGGAAATGTTCCAACTTAGAACGAGTGTGCTGGGTGATTTTATTCTTTTGGCATATTACACATTCGCAGACTCATCACATAGCATTCTGCCAGAGTTTATGAATCCGGAAACGATCTGTACTAAATTTGACGGTCACCTTACTACCTAGATGAGAAATAGAGTTAATGAAGTCAAAAGCATTTCCCTGATGGCTGATGGACAAAACTGGCTTGCGGGGCTGCGTACCCTTGATGTAGACAATGGATAAACCTATTCAGAGTCGGCATGCGAACTTGGTGGGATGACGAGCTATTGATCTTTTAATATGAGTGTCAGATCGCTGATTAGGTCGTAAAACCAACGGTGTTAATTTAGGCTCACTGAGGGTCTCGGAGTTGACAGAAAATGGCGAAAGCAAATGTGGTTGTGGTTAGGAATCTGACCATGGAAAGTGCGTCTGCAATTATTTATTGTTCGCCTATTACATGAAACTGTAACGACACAAATTAATGGCCGACATATTGCGTAAATTAAATTCAATTTTATTTACGTTGCACCAATGAGAAAAAAGCTAAACTTGCCGTTTAACCAATAGTGTGCAAGTGGACATTGCATGCTATTTAAGCACGGCAATTTACCATGCAGTTTAGTTGTTGCAATTGCATGCTGCCTTCCGTCACGCGTGTGCGTTCTGTCGGCTGTCAATACCTACGCTGGTGATTTGATAGTTTCACCAACAATTGACTACATCCGTGACTCATCTTGTTGCGGTATAACCAGCGAGACGAGCCAATTAATTGCAGAACCTGAACGACGTTATCCACATCGTGATTACAGCTCAACCACGGGAGCGACAACTCAACCAGAGTCCACCCAAGGCTCTAGAACATCTTCACACTCTGAACACTTCAGGAGAACGCATTACCAGGCCCTCTTAAGGGCCCCCTATCAGTAACAAATCTCTATTCAGAGCACCTTAACCGAGTTTGTAACGTCGTACGGCATTTACTTGAAGCCGGGGCGTTTACAAAATTGGCGACCGCGCCAAGATATTGATTATTGTTCTGATTTTTTTGGATATAAATCGATTAACATTTGCGTTTTTTCTACCGTGATCGTGGTCTTCTGGGAATTTTGTTGGGTATATCTATTCGTGGATTTGTGTTGAATTTTTTTGGGGGATAATTATAAGAATACATTGTCATCAAAGGCCAACGGGGCCTCTGTTCATCTTTCCTACGTACGAAACGGCACCCTACGTACTCGAGCGACTCAATTGCGGATTTTTGGAAACAGTGACGTGTTTTGTTCTAGCGCTCATTCAACTGTGGAAGCTATTTGTGGGTAAGCGTTTCGTTAAAGTATATTTATATATTTTCATATTGCTTATAAATTTATGCTTTTAAGATCCCGTAAGATTGTTAGAATGTCAGGTCCAATTTTAGATATTGATGTTCCTGTTTGGGATGGAGATAGTGAACTATTCTTTATGCGCGTAGACTCCGCTTTCTCCCCGTTTCCTGATTATGACAGTCATCAAAAACTGTCGAAGGTTTTTGCTAAACTACCTTCTGAATTGCAGCGACGGATTTATCCTAAGCTTGAGGCCATTAGGAAGCTACCTAATCCCATTTTGGGTCTACAAAACGAAGTAGAATCCTTGCTTGGGCCCACAGAAACTGAGCAGATAATAAACAAATATGCGCAGTTAGATATGCCAAATCTTGGCCCCATCGAAATACTGAGGGAATTACGGAAACGTTGGTATAAAACCAACATTTCTGACCATGAGGCTAAGGTTGTTTTTATTAACAATCTTCCCCAAACATTAAAACTCTTTGCCAGACAGCTCCCCAACACTCTCCCTATAGATGACTTATCTGAGAGATGTGAGTTAGAATATAGGGTTTTGGAACCCAAAGTGAATCCATCATCCTTTTCTTCACCCCCGCAAGATGATAGACTCTCCTCTTTAGAGAGGACAGTGGCGAACATGGCTAAAGTTCTAGAAGGATTGGCCATTACCAAATCCGAGCTAAATCAAGTGAATGCTCGACCAAAATTCGTTTCCAAGTCAAATTATAATGGTAGGCGGCGATCGAGATCTCCGCAATCCTTCAATAAGTATGCCCCAAAGAACTGGTGTTATAACCACCAGAAGTTTTTTATGCTTGCCAAGTTTGTCTTTGTCGTTCCGAAGAATTTCCGAATGAGTGTCAATTTCCACAGCTGACGGAAAGGACAACAGACCGCAGGCACAAGGGTGCATCAGTATCGGGAAACGTCTGGCGCAGGAAGTAGAAGACCGTACTTTCTGCACATCAACGGCATCAACGGCGCTACAGGGAAGAAGCCAACTACAATCCGACATCCCTGTCGACTCTTTTCGTCCACGCCGAATTTTTCACATAGAGAACCAAACAGACAATGCCGGTCGCAATCACCAGCCTACTTGTTTGCATGACCCGGCCAAACAGCCCAACGAACTTCTGCACCTTCTTGATTTCAAAACTGGCGCAGAGTTCACCGTAGACACAGGTGCGGCAGTCTGAGTTCTCAAAGGTGATTCAATGGCCGAGATGTCGCTATGCGTTCTTCTCGCAACAGCTACAGGCGAGCCCATACCAACATATGGCTGCCGATACCGCACACTCAACATAGGTCTACCACGTGAATTTTCCCACAACTTCATCATTGCCAAGGTCCCACATAATATATCAGGTCTTGATTTCCTTATAAAATTTCGGCTCATTGTTGATCTTGCCAATCAAAAGATCATCGACCCCTCCACCGGACTTGAACAAAACTTTTGGACACTTGCCTCCGAGCGTTTGGAGTTACAGGTCATTCAGCCAACCCCAGTGCATCATTCAGCAGAGATATCAGCAGCTCTTCGAAAATACAAATCGCTTTTCGATCTTAACAAGTCAGAGCTACGAGTCTCCAACACGATGCATCATATCGTCACAGAAGGACAACCTATTGCACTCAAGAAGCGACCACTGGCTCCTGCTAAGCTGAAAGCTGCCCAAGAAGAATTCTCAAGGCTTTTGGAAGAGGGAATCATCAGACCATCGAAAAGTTCATAGGCGTCACCACTGCATTTAGTCTCTAAATCAAACGGATCGTACAGAGCCTGTGGAGACTACCGTAAGCTAAATTCAGTGACAAAATCTGATGCATATCCTATTCCAAATATCAACACTTTACTTGAAAAACTCAACGGCAGCAATTTCTTCTCAGTGATTGACCTCAGACAAGCGTACCATCACATCTCGGTAGCACCAGAGGATATCGAGAAAACTGCAGTCATCACTCCATTTGGCCTTTTTGAATATCTTTACATGCCTTTTGGACTTAAGTGTGCTACTCAGACATTTCAAAGATTCATAGACAACATACTTCGCGACGACTCTGCTTATTGTATGTCATATCTCGATGACATTATGGTATTCAGTCCAGATCTAGAATCTCATGCGAAACATCTACGAAATCTCCTCCCACGCTTATCCAACCACGGACTTAAGATCAACTGTGACAAGACGCAGATTGCAACTTCATCCGTCGACCTCTAAGGGCATCGTATCACGGCCCAAGGTATTCAACCGTTACCGTCAAACACGAATTCGAACAAGAATATCAAGTCACCAAGGACTGTTAGTGAGTTGCAGAAAATCCTGGGAGTACTAAACTATTATCGCAAGTTCCTTCCGGGCCTTTCAAAACAACTGTATCCTCTGTGCAGGCACCTGCGGAACCGAAAAGTACATAGCAAGAATTCCATCATTGCTTGGTCATCCGAAGACGAAGAATTACTTTGACTTGCCATCAACTCGTTAGCAAATGCCACAATGCTTACGCATCCAGATTTTGAAAAGCCATTTCTACACACGACAGATGCTTCTGAATTCGCTATTGGAGCCACGTTGGAACAAGTGATCGACGGAGTTCGGAAGCCTATCAGTTTCTACTCGCGTACTCTCCAACCAGTAGAAACGAGGTACGACAATTTCGGCCGAGAACTTCTCGCCATCCACGACGCAATGCGCCATTTTATCAGCATCATTGGCAGTATTAGATTTGTTGTTTTCACAGATCATGCACCACTAGTTAGCGCACTTCGAAACGCAACTTCAGTTATCGCCAAGTACACTGCTAGAGTGGAAAGACAGCTTTCTCGTCTAAGCGAATGGCAATTTGACGTCTTTCACGTCAAGGGCAAACAGAACTTCATTGCAGATGCCCTGTCTAGGCCAGACGTCTCTCTACAACCACCCTCGCCGTCACCATTCACTGTCAACTCCGTGGCACTCAGTGAACCTGCACTAACGCCAACTCTCCTGCGAACTGAACAACGCGGTGACATTCACATTCAAAGATCAATAGGCCGTCACCCAACCAAGTTCATATGCCGTCTGTGGGAAGGCTTACCAATTGTTTACTTCACGGGTACGCAGTCCAACAAGCCAGTTCTGCCGACCAGCCTTCAGAGAAACGTTTTCGATTCAATTCACTCAATTTCTCACTCAGGAAGCCAAGCGACTGTCCGACTTCTTACAGATCGTTTCTGGGGTCACAGACTTAGGCAGAATGTTAAACGATGGGTCTCAGAGTGTGCTATTTGTCAGAAAAACAAGATCACACGACACACTCGTTCTAAGTTGCAACATTTTCGATCTACTTCTCGCCTAGCCATCGTCCACATCGACATAGTTCATCTGACAAAGGTTCAAGGTTTCAGCTACCTTCTAACTATGATCGATAGATTTACACGGTGGCCTGCGGCATTACCTCTTGGCACCATTTCTGCAGACGAAGTAACTAACGGTTTTATCTCTGCATGGATATCCAATTATGGTGTTCCCAATGAGGTCATCACGGACAGAGGCACTTGCTACTCATCTGATCGTTTCAAAACCACCTTGCGGTACATGGGATGCATCTTACGCCAGACGACTGCCTACCATCCCCAAGCTAATGGCATGGTAGAGAGAATGCATAGGGAACTCAAAGCAGCTTTAGCATCCTCGTCCATTAATGGCAACTGGGTCGATGCACTACCTTTAGTTCTGCTTGCCATGCGTTCCCGTACTCGTGAATCCATTAAAACATCTGCGTCACAACTCTTGTATGGCATGGATCTACGCCTGCCTAGTCAGCTCCCACGTCTACTACTGGCACAAGATGACCCACAAGACGAAGCTACCCGCCTTCGATTTCATTTCGGTAACATGTCTGAACAGCAGCCGAGACACACGCCTCGTCTAGTCTTCGTTCACCCACAGCTCCAAAGCTGCATGAGAGTACTCATTCGCAACAATAATGCTGTTGCACCACTACAACCAAAGTATCGCGGTCCTTACCGGATTTTGCTCAGACAACCAAAATAATTCATTATTATGCAAGGCGCTACACCGACATCAGTAAGCATAGACAGGTTGAAACCGTTTATCGAACCGCCTGATCTTGAGAGTGTTCAACCTTCTACACACGTCTCAGGCTCCGTCTGCCCACAATCTCAATATCCTGCTTTGTATAACGCGTAATTAATTTTGTAAACATTAACATTAACTATCAAAATTTTTTAACCTTAAGTTATTTTTCGTATTTGTCTCACGTAGCATAACCAGATGTTCTTAGCTAACAATTGTGTAGCATTTTTGAACAGTTCTTTGGTATTATGCCATCTCTGAGGCAATGTTCGTGTTCATATTTTTATGCAGTTACCTTTGATTTTAATGTATATAATTTTACATTATAATGTATTTCTCACACATGACATTACACTGCCTATTTTGGTATGACCAGCTACTTAGAGCTAACGCTTTCGTGTAGCAACACTAAGTAGTGATCAGCTTCATATCATGATACAGGCCACTTTCAATGCATATCTCAACTTCATCAATTGCACAAAGACCACTTTACAAATGTCATGACCACAACGTCGAGCACTCTAGCTCATTTGTTCGTATACAAACACATTGACAACGATCCAACCTGCTTAGGTTTTAACTTAAACCTGGCAAATTCAGAGGCGATTTACCTCGAAATCTTCACGCTGCGGCTCCCAAAACTTACACTGCTCTATTTTGCCTCACGTGGTATGACCGACCACTAGAGCTAACAATTTGTGTAGCAATTCCTAGTGGTTACCTGGCATCATATCATTGTTGAAGCAACCAACAAGCATATTTAAGCCCAGCACTTATGGTTCATCATATTTTTCATTAATTTGGATTCTAACTCTGTCATGCATTTCTTATCTAGCCTCGCAGAGAGGAATGTTTTTTTCCTTTTTTTCAGAGAGGAAAGTGTTGTAACGACACAAATTAATGGCTGACATATTGCGTAAATTAAATTCAATTTTATTTACGTTGCACCAATGAGAAAAAACGAAACTTGCCGTTTAACCAATAGTGTGCAAGTAGGCATGGCATGCTATTTAAGCACGGCAATTTACCATGCAAGCCAGTTGTGGCATTTGCGATCTACCTTACGTCACGCGTGTGCGTTCTGTCGGCTGTCAATACCTACGCTGGTGATTTGATAGTTTCACCAACATTTGGCTACATCCGTGACTCATCTTGTTGCGGTATAACCAGCGAGACGAGACAATTCATTGCAGAACATGAACGACGTTATCCACATCGTGATTACAGCTCAACCACGGGAGCGACAACTCAACCAGAGTCCACCCAAGGCTCTAGAACATCTTCACAATGAACAATTCAGGAGAACGCATTACCAGGTCCTCTTAAGGGCCCCCTATCAGTAACAAATCTCTATTCAGAGCACCTTAACCGAGTTTGTAACGTCGTACGGCATTTACTTGAAGCCGGGGCGTTTACAGAGAGAAACCCATATTAAAGCTTAGGATAAGACCAAATATAGACAGAACAAAAAGGGATCAATAGCGAAGTATCGGGTAACATTGAAATAAACGGCATTCAAAAACTAATCATGTACATGCACCAATTCAATGTTCCAATGTTTTCGGCATAAGTATTACTGATTGTGGTCCTAACGAAGACCAGGAAAATATCCACCATCTATTGCCACAATTATTATGAGTATTAGAACAGAGACGCATATCCAGAAGTCATTCTAGTTCATTGTTATGAGTGTCCTATTTTTACTTAGTGATCTTAAAGATAGTTTACGTTATCCAGTAGATCAGAAGATGCAATATGTGGGAGTTGGTGTATTGAAACCGTGATGAGGCTTGCTGATGATCTGCAGCAACAGCAATAACGATGTTAACTGTAGAAATCAGATTAATGTTAAACGATAATGATTGCCTGGACTCGCAGCAACAAGCGACTGGTGTGATGGTCGGAAAGCTGTGGTAATGAAAAATGCGTGTAAAAACATATATAATTTAGTAGGCGCAGACAATAAGCGCAGCAGAAGGTGACACGATATGCATGTAGTGATCAGTTCGGAGTGTGTTGCGTGTGAAATGTTTTTTACTTAAATATTTGCAAGTCGCAAGTTAACGGCAAAGGATCGTGTTAGACTGCATGCTTTCTCACCAAGCCAGTGTCAGTCAATGAAATTCGTATTTCATTTGAATTAATTTCCAATCTGTGATCAATATAATATGACCCGTTATATTGTAATGTGATTAATAAATAGTCAGGTCCGATTGAGAGCATTCTTGTTAGCCACATTTTGTTTAGTATAGTGGCGCATTTCATTTAAACTAAATTACAATATGTAGGATTATTCCTTTTGACCGGCTCAAAAATATCTCCTATATTCTACTTTAATGCTCCGGCTAGAGTGCCGTACAAAGTTACTTAAATGACAAAACAATGATTCAAAAGTAGAATTATTCGGTAACACTTAATAACGCCAAAGAGATATTCAACGCTAAATGCTGTGAGAGTGTGAGTCTTAGCAGAGTGCCGATATCTAAAAATATTCTAGACACTGGCTCTTTTTTCCTGTTCTTGGACTAGTGATCCTTGGAGCAGATGCACGTGAACAGTTAGAATTGACGAACTAAGATGTGGTATTTGATGTTTGAAGGCCTCGACTACTCTTACTGAAGGTCTGCAGCAACACCAAGATGGCTGGCACACGCAGAAATCCGATTAATGGACGATTGATTACAAATGAGTGGAAACGCAACAAAAAGAAGATGGGCGTGACGGACAATTAGCCAAATTGGTGATACAGATTTGTAAATTCAAATAAGAGAGCAGGCGTAGATAGTCAGTGCACAAGAGAATGTGACAACAGTCACGTAGTGAAAAGAACAGAGTGTGTTCTGTGATAAGTACATCAAACCTATATATATATATATATATATTCGAAGTTGCATTTAATTGGTCTACGGAAGCACGCGTTCTCATTGATCCAGCGTATTAAATTTTGAATTTATTTAGACAAAATATCGGAGAATTAATTTAGGCCGTTACATGTCTGTCTTCTCTGAGCCAAAAGGACAAGAAACAAATCTCCTGGCTAGGCTTGATTAGTTAAATATGGCAGAATTCGGAAATAGTACTAAAACTAGTTAATATTCTGCCCATAGTTTAACCAAAAATATTTCTTAATATTCTGATACTGGGCTGGTGCCTACTCGTTAATTGCCTCAATTATGATATGATGTCAAATAACCAATAGTAATTGCTATAAAAATTGTTAGCCGTGGATGTTGATCAATCCGCATGAAGCGAAATACAGCAGTGCTGATAACTTTTGAGAGCCGCAGAGTAAAAATTTCAAAGTCGATTGAAATTGAATGTGCCAGTTTAAAGTTTTTCACTGGGCAGGCTTGATCATTATAAATTAGAGTCCGATAAGACCAAAGGTACTAGTATGTGCTTGACGTTTTTGTCCATAATTATCATTAGCAAATATGTTTTGTGCCTAACTGAGGAAGTTCCACTGTGTATGATGATTTCCTACACTATGATATTAAACCGATAACTACTTATTGGTGCTACAAAAAGCGTTAGCTCTAAGTAGCTGGCGATAAAGTAATTGAGATTTGGCTCAATTGTGTATAAACAATACGGCATAAAAGACAAATGCTAAAAACGAATTGTACTTAAACCTTGCCGCATAAATGGCATAATACCGAAAAACGGATCATAGACGCTCCAAAAAATGTTTGCTAAAAAGAGCTTGTTATACAATTAAATAATAATTGATTGCGCGGGTTGTGATAACAATTCTTAAAATCAAGTTTCCGAGCTTGAAGTAAACACCAATCCCATTGTATTTAACCAGTCGTCAGACAAAATAGCAAAACTACCGCCAGCCGTACGCACTGACGCGATTCGACCTTCCAAGATCATCAACAGAGTAGGACGGCACCTGAGTAGCGAGGATCAATCCGCATCGCACATATATGGGAAGCAAAATTAGATATGCGGTTTTCACCTCTAGTAGTTCCGCATATATTGTACTTGAATGAAAATATTGGCTGAGCACTTTCTATACAGTCACGAACATTAAATTTCTGCATCTTATGCCACATATATAATTAGGAAATACAATTAAACAATCAAGTCACCAATTCTGATTGGTTAATAGAAAAATAACGACTAACGATGATTTTGTTATGTTGTACGACGACTGGTTAAATACAATGGGACTGGTGTTTACTTCAAGCTCGCAAACTTGATTTAAATAGCTGGTTATACGATGTAAAACTAGTGAGTATTTGAAAAAGAAACATTTGGTTTAATATGAGGTGAACACCTCACGTGAAATACACTGAAAAAATTAACATGTGATACGAAGAATAATAAACAAATTATAGAAAATCTCCCCATCATTTGCATAAAATGCAAAGTAATTTATTACTTGGTTGAGTCTGTAGGCGTGAGACGGAAACGCATGTAGAAGTTTATATATCGTTACGATCAGGCGGATGGATAAAAGGTTACAACCTGCATACACTTACTGAAGTAGGTGTTGCATCTGGCAAGATAATAAAATATTTATGTTGCCTGAACTAAATCTGTTAAGGACCGCGTTACTTATGTTGCGGTGGTACAACAGTAGCATCGTTACGAACTAATACGTTCTTGCAGTTATGGAGCTGCGGATGGCCAAAGACTGGACAAAGAGCATGTTTTAGCTTCTTTGCAGATATTTTAAGGAAATGAAGCCAAAGGCGAGAAGCTTCGACTTCTGGGTCATCCTGTGCGTGCAGCAAACTTGACAGCTGACTAGGCAGACGTAGTTCCATGCCATACAAGAGTTGTGGCTCTGACGTTCGAATAGATTCGCGTATACGAGAACACATAGCAAGGAATACGAAAGGTAATGCATCAACCTAGTTGCCATTAATAAACGAGGATTCTAAAGTTGCTTTTAGTACCTTATGCATTATTTCTACCATACCATTAGACTGAGAGTGGTAGGCAGCTGTCTAGCGTAAAGTACACCCCATGAATCGCAATGTAGATTTCAAGTGATCGGATGATATGCATGTACGTTTATCAGTAATTACCTTGTTAAGAATACTATAACGTGCTATCCATGCACAAATAAAACCATTAGTGACTTTATCTGCGGATATGGTGCAAATATGTATAACCCCATGCCAATAGGTGAATCCATCGATCATAGTTAGAAGGTAGCAAAAACCTTGAATTTGTGTCAGATGAAATACATCAATGTGAACGATGGCTATGTGTGACGTTTTTGGAAATGTTCCAACTTAGAACGAGTGTGCTGGGTGATTTTATTCTTTTGGCATATTACACATTCGCAGACTCATCACATAGCATTCTGCCAGAGTTTATGAATCCGGAAACGATCTGTACTAAATTTGACGGTCACCTTACTACCTAGATGAGAAATAGAGTTAATGAAGTCAAAAGCATTTCCCTGATGGCTGATGGACAAAACTGGCTTGCGGGGCTGCGTACCCTTGATGTAGACAATGGATAAACCTATTCAGAGTCGGCATGCGAACTTGGTGGGATGACGAGCTATTGATCTTTTAATATGAGTGTCAGATCGCTGATTAGGTCGTAAAACCAACGGTGTTAATTTAGGCTCACTGAGGGTCTCGGAGTTGACAGAAAATGGCGAAAGCAAATGTGGTTGTGGTTAGGAATCTGACCATGGAAAGTGCGTCTGCAATTATTTATTGTTCGCCTATTACATGAAACTGTAACGATACGAATTAATGGCCGACATATTGCGTAAATTAAATTCAATTTTATTTACGTTGCACCAATGAGAAAAAAAGTTAAACTTGACATTTAACCAATAGTGTGCAAGTGGACATTGCATGCTATTTAAGCACGGCAATTTACCATGCAGTTTAGTTGTTGCAATTGCATGCTGCCTTCCGTCACGCGTGTGCGTTCTGTCGGCTGTCAATACCTACGCTGGTGATTTGATAGTTTCACCAACAATTGGCTACATCCGTGACTCATCTTGTTGCGGTATAACCAGCGAGACGAGCCAATTAATTGCAGAACCTGCACGACGTTATCCACATCGTGATTACAGCTCAACCACGGGAGCGACAACTCAACCAGAGTCCACCCAAGGCTCTAGGACATCTTCACACTCTGAACACTTCAGGAGAACGCATTACCAGGCCCTCTTAAGGGCCCCCCTATCAGTAACAAATCTCTATTCAGAGCACCTTAACCGAGTTTGTAACGTCGTACGGCATTTACTTGAAGCCGGGGCGTTTACAAAATTGGCGACCGCGCCAAGATATTGATTATTGTTCTGATTTTTTTTGGATATAAATCGATTAACATTTGCGTTTTTTCTACCGTGATCGTGGTCTTCTGGGAATTTTGTTGTGTATATCTATTCGTGGATTTGTGTTGAATTTTTTTTGGGGGATAATTATAAGAATACATTGTCATCAAAGGCCAACGGGGCCTCTGTTCATCTTTCCTACGTACGAAACGGCACCCTACGTACTCGAGCGACTCAATTGCGGATTTTTGGAAACAGTGACGTGTTTTGTTTAGCGCTCATTCAACTGTGGAAGCTATTTGTGGGTAAGCGTTTCGTTAAAGTATATTTATATATTTTCATATTGCTTATAAATTTATGCTTTTAAGATCCCGTAAGATTGTTAGAATGTCAGGTCCAATTATAGATATTGATGTTCCTGTTTGGGATGGAGATAGTGAGCTATTCTTTATGCGCGTAGACTCCGCTTTCTCCCCGTTTCCTGATTATGACAGTCATCAAAAACTGTCGAAGGTTTTTGCTAAACTACCTTCTGAATTGCAGCGACGGATTTATCCTAAGCTTGAGGCCATTAGGAAGCTACCTAATCCCATTTTGGGTCTACAAAACGAAGTATAATCCTTGCTTGGGCCCACGGAAACTGAGCAGATAATAAACAAATATGCGCAGTTAGATATGCCAAATTTTGGCCTCATCAAAATACTGAGGGAATTACGGAAACGTTGGTATAAAACAAATATTTCTGACCATGAGGCTAAGGTAGTTTTTATTAACAATATTCCCCAAACATTAAAACTCTTTGCCAGACAGCTCCCCAACGTTCTCCCTATAGATGACTTATCTGAGAGATGTGAGTTAGAATATAGGGTTTTGTAACCCAAAGTGAATCCATCATCCTTTTCTTCACCCCCGCAAGATGATAGACTCTCCTCTTTAGAGAGGACAGTGGCGAACATGGCTAAAGTTCTAGAAGGATTGGCCATTACCAAATCCGAGCTAAATCAAGTGAATGCTCGACCAAAATTCGTTTCCAAGTCAAATTATAATGGTAGGCGGCGATCGAGATCTCCGCAATCATTTAATAAATATGTTCCAAAGAACTGGTGTTATAACCACCAGAAGTTTTTTATGCTTGCCAAGTTTGTCTTTGTCATTCCGAAGAATTTCCGAATGAGTGTCAATTTCCACAGCTGACGGAGAGGACAACAGACCGCAGGCACAAGGGTGCATCAGCATCGGGAAACGTCTGGCACAGGAAGTAGAAGACCGTACTTTCTGCACATCAACGGCATCAACGGCGCTACAGGGAAGAAGCCAACTACAATCCGACATCCCTGTCGACTCTTTTCGTCCACGCCGAATTTTTCACATAGAGAACCAAACAGACAATGCCGGTCGCAATCACCAGCCTACTTGTTTGCATGACCCGGCTAAACAGCCCAACGAACTTCTGCACCTTCTTGATTTCGAAACTGGCGAAGAGTACATCGTAGACACAGGTGCGGCAGTCTCAGTTCTCAAAGGTGATTCAATGGCCAAGATGTCGCTAGGCGTTCTTCTCGCAACAGCTACAGGCGAGCCCATACCAACATATGGCTGCCGGTACCGCACACTCAACATAGGTCTACCACGTGAATTTTCCCACAACTTCATCATTGCCAAGGTCTCACATAATATATCAGGTCTTGATTTCATTCTAAAATTTCGGCTCATTGTTGATCTTGCCAATCAAAAGATCATCGACCCCTCCACCGGACTTGAACAAAGTTTTTGGACACTTGCCTCCGAGCGTTTGGAGTTAGAGGTCATTCAGCCAACCGCAGTGCATCATTCAGCAGAGATATCAGCAGCTCTTCAAAAATACAAGTCGCTTTTCGATCATAACAAGTCAGAGCTACGAGTCTCCAACACGATGCACCATATCGTCACAGAAGGACAATCTATTGCACTCAAGAAGCGACCAATGGCCCCTGCTAAGCTAAAAGCTGCCCAAGAAAAATTCTCAAGGCTTTTGGAAGAGGGAATCCTCAGACCATCGAAAAGTTCATGGGCGTCACCACTGCACTTAGTCTGTAAATCAAACGGATCGTACAGAGCCTGCGGAGACTACCGTAAGCTAAATTCAGTGAAAAAATCTGATGCATATCCTATTCCAAATATTAACACTTTACTTGAAAAACTCAACGGCAGCAATTTTTTCTCAGTAATTGACCTCAGACAAGCCTACCATCACATCCCGGTAGCACCAGAGGATATCGAAAAGACTGCAGTCATCACTCCATTTGGCCTTTTCGAATATCTTTACATGCCTTTTGGACTTAAGTGTGCTACACAGACATTTCAAAGATTCATAGACAACATACTTCGCGACGACTCTGCTTATTGTATGTCATATCTAGATGACATTATGGTATTCAATCCAGATCTAGAATCTCATGCGAAACATCTACGAAATGTCCTCTCACGCTTATCCAACCACGGACTTAAGATCAATTGTGACAAGACGCAGTTTGCAACTTCATCCGTCGACTTCTTAGGGCATCATATCACGGCCCAAGGTATTCAACCGTTGCCGTCAAAGACGAATTCAATCAAGAATATCAAGTCACCGAAGACTGTTAGCGAGTTGCAAAAAATTCTGTGAGTACTAAACTACTATCGCAAGTTCCTTCGGGGCCTTTCAAAACAACTTTATCCTTTGTGCAGGCACCTGCGGAACCGAAAAGGACTTAGCAAGAATTCCATCATTGCTTGGTCATCCGAAGACGAAGAATTACTTCGACTTGCCATCAACTCGTTAGCAAATGCCACAATGCTAACTCACCCAGATTTTGAAAAGCCATTTATACTGACGACAGATGCTTCTGAATTCGCTATTGGAGCCACGTTGGAACAAGAGATCGACGGAGTTCGGAAGCCTATCAGTTTCTACTCGCGTACTCTCCAACCAGTAGAAACGAGGTACGACAATTTCGGCCGAGAACTTCTCGCCATCCACGACGCAGTGCGCCATTTTATCAGCATCATTGGGAGTAGCAGATTTGTTGTTTTCACAGATCATGCACCACTAGTTAGCGCACTTCGAAACGCAACTTCATCTATCGCCAAGTACACTGCTAGAGTGGAAAGACAGCTTTCTCGTCTAAGCGATTGGCAATTTGACGTCTTTCACGTCAAGGGCAAACAGAACTTCATTGCAGATGCCCTGTCTAGGCCAGACTTCTCTCTACAACCACCTTCGCCGTCACCATTCACTGTCAACTCCGTGGCACTCAGTGAACCTGCACTAACGCCAACTCTCCTGCGAACTGAACAACGCGGTGACATTCACATTCAAAGATCAATAGCCCGTCACCCAACCAAGTTCATATGCCGTCTGTGGGAAGGCTTACCAATTGTTTACTTCACGGGTACGCAGCCCAACAAGCCAGTTCTGCCGACCAGCCTTCAGAGAAAAGTTTTCGATTCAATTCACTCAATTTCTCACTCAGGAAGCCAAGCGACTGTCCGACTTCTTACAGATCGTTTCTGGGGTCAAAGACTTAGGCAGAATGTTAAACGATGGGTCTCAGAGTGTGCTATTTTTCAGAAAAACAAGATCACACGACACACTCGTTCTAAGTTGCAACATTTTCGATCTACTTCTCGCCTAGCCATCGTCCACATCGACATAGTTCATCTGACAAAGGTTCAAGGTTTCAGCTACCTTCTAACTATGATCGATAGATTTACACGGTGGCCTGCGGCATTACCTCTTGGCACCATTTCTGCAGACGAAGTAACTAACGGTTTTATCTCTGCATGGATATCCAATTACGGTGTTCCCAATGAGGTCATCACGGACAGAGGCACTTGCTTCTCATCTGATCGTTTCAAAACCACCTTGCGGTACATGGGATGCATCTTACGCCAGACAACTGCCTACCATCCCCAAGCTAATGGTATGGTAGAGAGAATGCATAGGGAACTCAAAGCTGCTTTAGCATCCTCGTCCATTAATGGCAACTGGGTCGATGCACTACCTTTAGTTCTGCTTGCCATGCGTTCCCGTACTCGTGAATCCATTAAAACATCTGCGTCACAACTCTTGTATGGCATGGATCTACGCCTGCCTAGTCAACTCCCACGTCTATTACCGGCACAAGATGACCCACAAGACGAAACTTCCGCCTTCGACTTCATTTCGGTAACATGTCTGAACAGCAGCCGAGACACATGCCTCGTCCAGTCTCCGTTCACCCACAGCTCCACAGCTGCAAGAGAGTACTCGTTTGCAACAATAATGCTGATGCACCACTACAACCAAAGTATCGCGGTCCTTACCCGATTTTGCTCAGACAAACAAAATACTTCATTATTATGCAAGACAGTTTGAAACCGTTTATCGAACCGCCTGATCCTGAGAGCGTTCAACCTTCTACACACGTCTCAGGCTCCGTTTGCCCACAATCTCAATATCCTGCTTTGTATAACGCGTAATTGATTTTTTTAAACATTAACATTAACTATCAAAAAATTTTTAACCTTACGTTATTTTTCGTATTTGTCTCACGTGGCATAACCAGCTGTTCTTAGCTAACAATTGTGTAGCATTTTTGAACAGTTCTTTGGTATTATGCCATCTCTGAGGCAATGTTCGTGTACATATTTTTATGCAGTTACCTTTGATTTTAATGTATATATTTTTACATTATAATGTATTTCTCACACATGACATTACACTGCCTATTTTGGTATGACCAGCTACTTAGAGCTAACGCTTTCGTGTAGCAACACTAAGTAGTGATCAGCTTCATATCATGGTACAGACCACTTTCAATGCATATCTCAACTTCATCAATTGCACAAAGACCACTCTACAAATGTCATGACCACAACATCGAGCACTCTAGCTCCTTTGGTCGTATACAAACACATTGACAACGATCCAACCTGCTTAGGTTTTAACTTAAACCTGGCAAATTCAGAGGCGATTTACCTCGAAATCTTCACGCTGCGGCTCCCAAAACTTACACTGCTCTATTTTGCCTCACGTGGTATGACCGACCACTAGAGCTAACAATTTGTGTAGCAATTCCTAGTGGTTACCTGGCATCATATCATTGTTGAAGCAACCAACAAGCATATTTAAGCCCAGCATTTATGGTTCATCATATTTTTGCTTAACTTGGTTCGAACTCTGTCATGTATTTCTTATCTAGCCTCGCAGAGAGGAATTCTTTTTCTTTTTTTTCAGAGAGGAAAGTGTTGTAACGATGCAAATTAATGGCCGACATATTGCGTAAATTAAATTTTATTTTATTCACGTTGCACCAATGAGAAAAAAGCGAAACTTGCCGTTTAACCAATAGTGTGCAAGTAGACTTATATTACTATGGCATGCTATTTAAGCACGGCTATTTACCATGCAAGTCAATTGTCGCAATTGCATTCTGCTTTGCGTTACGCGTCTGAGTTCTGTCGGCTGGCAATACCTACGCTGTTGATTTGACAGTTTCACCAACAATTGGCTATATCCGTGACTCATCTTGTTGCGATATAACCAGCGAGTCGAGCCAATTAATTACAGAACCTGAACGACGTTATCCTCATCGTGATTGCAACTCAACCACGGGAGCGACAACAACCACAGTCCACCCAAGGCTCCAGGACATCTTCACACTCTGAATAATTCAGGTGAACGCACGACCAGGCCCTCTTAAGGGCCCCTATATCAGTAACAAATCTCTATTCAGAGCACCTTAACCGAGTTTGTAACGCCGTACGGCATTTACTTGAAGTCGGGGCGTTTACATATGTTTGCTAAGTAAATGCCGTACGACGTTACAAACTCGGCTAAGGTGCTCTGAATAGAGATTAGTTACTGATATGGGGGCCTTTAAGAGGGCCGGGTAATGCGTTTGCTTGAAGTCTTCAGAGTTGAAGATGTCCTAGAGCCTTGGGTGGACTCTGGTTGAGTTTTCGCTCTCGTGGTTGAGCTGTGATCGCGTTGTGGATGGTGTCCTGCAGGTCCTGCACTCAATTGGCTCGTCTCTCCGGTATCCCGCAACAAGATGAGTCACGGATGTAGTTAGTTGTTGGTGAAACTATCAAATCACCAGCGTAGGTATTGACAGCCGACAGAGCGCACACGTATTGACAGCCGACAGAACGCACACGCTTGAAGCAGGTAGAAGGCAAATGCCACAACTGACTTGCATGGTAAATTACCGTGCTTAAATAGCATGCAATATGTGTACTTGCATACTATTGGTTAAACGTGGTTAAACGTGGTTAAACGGCAATTTGCTTTTTTCTCATTGGTGCAACGTCAATAAATTTGAATTTAATTTACGCAATATGTCGGCGATTGATTTGTGTCGTTACAAAACTTTGGCCTGAAAAAACTATAAACTGTATTGATTTTTGTCGGAGGAAATACCTACCTCAACAGGCGTAGAAAGGCAGCCAAGAAGATTAGGCGAGTGCAATCAAACGTAGCGAACAGGGTAGAAAGTTTTTTGCGTGGTAATTGCATTGTGCTTATATAGATTTGAAGTCGCACGCAGTTGATCAACGGTAGTTGTGCGCATTTTAATTGGTCCAGTGTGTTAAAATTCTAATTTTATTTTGACAATATGGCGGCGTAGATAGTCAGTGCAACAAAGTAGACGAAAGCAATCACAGGTAGCGAGAAGAGCATAGTTTATCGCGGGGTAATTGTATCGCGCTTATATAGATTCGAAGTCGCACGCAATTGGTTTAAGTAAGCACACGTTCTTATTAGTCCAGCGAATTAAAATTTGAATTTATTTTGGCAAAATGTCGGCGAATTTATGTGAGCCGTTAAATTACATCAGCTTGTAACGACACAAATTAATGGCCGACATATTGCGTAAATTAAATTCAATTTTATTTACGTTACACCAATGAGAAAAAAGCGAAACTTACCGTTTAACCAATAGTGTGCAAGTAGGCATGGCATGCTATTTAAGCACGGCAATTTACCATGCAAGCCAGTTGGGCAATTGCATTCTACCTTACGTCACGCGTGTGCGTTCTGTCGGCTGTCAATACCTACGCTGGTGATTTGATAGTTTCACCAACAATTGGCTACATCCGTGACTCAACTTGTTGCGGTATAACCAGCGAGACGAGCCTATTAATTGCAGAACCTGAACGACGTTATCCACATCGTGATCACAACTCAACCACGGGAACGACAACAACCAGAGTCCACCCAAGGCTCTAGGACATCTTCACACTCTGAAAAATTCAGGAGAACGCACGGCCAGGCCCTCTTAAGGCCCCCTATCAGTAACAAATCTCTATTTAGAGCACCTTAACCGAGTTTGTAACGTCGTACGGCATTTACTTGAAGCCGGGGCGTTTACAAGCTTGACTTTGGTACGCCAGCCAATCAGATTAACATAGTTAGTTTTACCAAATAAAACAAAATAGAAATATTAGTATTGAGATAATGGCTTTCGATTTAAATTAACAAGTTTAAAGAGAATACATACTAAATTGCATAACATTTTATAAATTTTTCTTGCAAATACATTTAGAAATATATTACTTAAATAATATTTAGTGAATGATTTATTGTTAATCTCTTTCAGTAATTAATTATAATTCGCTTCATACTTCAGTGTTGGTGTCAAAATTTATCATAAATAACTTGCATTAATTCTGAATAATGACATCGGAAACTAAATCCGTATTGAAAAGTGCCAAGAAATGCTTCATCTCAGGTAACTACAATGAATGCCTGGAAATTATTAATGTAATCCTTTTGTTGATATTGTGAAGGCCCTTCCGGAATCCGACCGTTTGCCATATAATGCCTTAGTTCTTCGAGCCGCAGCTAGATCTTCCCTTCATATTATCGATGCTGTCGATGATTTTTTTGAAGCAATAAAACTAGATCCGGACAATCCAGTTGCGTGGCAGGTCATTGCAATATAATATTCTTATACGTTGCAAATGAAATAATTTTCTTTTTTTATAATTGTTATTTTGATTTATTATAATGAATCTGCCTACATAAATACATTTATAAATAACGTATGCTTTCGCTGTAGTTAAGGAAAATTTACGGTTTGGATGTTTAACCTCACACTAGTCATACTGTTAAAACAGTTTACCTTAGCTACAGAATGTCTGTTCGCTTCAGGACATTCAATATTGAAATAGTCTTCATATATACTCATGCTAAATTGTGTATCCTAAAAATTGGCTTGTTGTCGACGTTTCTTAACCCTTCGAGAATTGAGCAAACGACGATTCTTGGTTGTTTATGACTACATAGCTAATTATTCTAAATCCTCTTCGGGATGAAAACGTTTCTGAATACTCGCTACTAGGTTCTTTCTGAAATTATAATTGATGCTATTTGATAAAGCTTTCCTCTATTGTATTACAGGGCCTAAACTAGCTTGAGAGCTCTCCTGTCTTTCTTTTATGCTAAAGTAGTCATTCTTTTCGAGCTAAATGTCTCCCGAATGAGTCATGAAATGATAATTGATCAGAGTATATTTGATCTAGCCAAAGTATATGTTTTTAACATTGTTACAATGTATTAATGTAAAGGCCTATTACTTAATGAAAGTCCCATTCACGCCAGATGTGCATTTGCAATATTTCTAAAATAATAACTAACCTTCATAAGTCCTATGATAAAATGCTCTACATTCTCACATTTACAGCTAATTTTCATTTCAATCAAAGTAAGATATATTACAACATATTTTATTAAATCAGACTGTGTCTTGGTTGGAGCTAAGCGACTTCTTTTGTCTCTGAGGGCTCCTACAAACTAATCTTCTGAACTAGAGGCCAAATCTAGACATCTTGGAGCGTCTATAAGTTCTCCAGGTAGCCTCATTGATTCCACAAACGAAAAGATATTGATTCTCCTAGGTGTGCCCTATTCCTGTTTTGCATCGCCAACCAAACTATAGACAACTCGTGTACCAAACAATCCTCCAGTGCACCGTAATGCAGACTTGTAAACACCACTAGATCTGTGATTGAACTCACTCCAATCCCATGGCATTCAACAGCATGATGAAGAGATCAGGTGTAAACTAACTACCACGATCACTAGTGTTCAATCGGTTCGCTATATCGTGACATCTAATTATGCAGAAACATAAGGATTACTTCATGTGCTGTAATATCCTTTAAGATCGCAACTTCAAACTGTCGACTGGAAAGGTCAACTATCGTAAGGAGGTATCTCTGACCACATATTTCGTGAATTTATACAATATTGATGTGTATCTAGCTGTTATCCCAATTTTGACTTCTGTCGCCAAACTACAAGCTTGACAACAGACACATGCTCTTGCCCAACCTCGTGTATATCAGTGGCAAACCCGATAGTGTCTTTAATGGAAGGGTGATCAAGTTCTTGCAGCTGTTAGATTACATTGTAACTTAATTCCAATGGTACAGGCGGTGTATGTTGGATCCCGGAGACCTTACACAGTGACCACTTATCTCCAACCCCTTTAATGTGGACGCTGACTTCGTAGCTAACACACCTAAAGGATAAAGTCTGCGCTTCCACCAATTGCCGTGTAAAATCGTTATAAAATGCAATAGAGTCTGCGTTTGGATCAGATCTATGGTTGCCTCGTCGGATATAGTGAGATAATCCGCTTCTATATTTTCTTTTCCTGTGATATGAGATATGATGAAATCTAATTCT
Source organism: Eudiplozoon nipponicum (assembly GCA_029291075.1). Taxonomy (NCBI): domain Eukaryota; kingdom Metazoa; phylum Platyhelminthes; class Monogenea; order Mazocraeidea; family Diplozoidae; genus Eudiplozoon; species Eudiplozoon nipponicum. The sequence goes on from JAQBSW010000001.1 coordinate 509,996, forward strand.
GCTGGTCGGGTTATTTATGAATTCGCCTGTCGTGAATAATTAAGCGTGTGCGTCATATGTAAGATGCCTATCAGCGGCTTATGGTCAGTCAATACTGTAAACTGACGTCCATCCAAGTAGTGCTTTAAATGCAGCACTGAAGCATAAATTGCAAGAAACTCCTTTCCAAATGTGACTGATTGCTTTTCACGATCTTGAGCTTCCTACTGTAAAAGCCAATTTGCCTGTCAATACTATTATCTCTCTGATGTAACATTGTCTCTATGGCTTCGTCGGAAGTATCTGTGACCAGCTTAAACGGCTTAGTCCAATTAACATTTACTAGCGTGGCTATTTCACTCAACTGGTCATTCGCACCTATGGTTTATTTTTGTCGTATTGGTTAAAATTTATAGATCATGGCTTCTTGGTCTTACTCTTCCACGCATCAGATATTGAGTTAAGGATCCAAAATTTTCAGGTAAATTTTGTATAACACGACTGTATTAGCTACGCCGTTGGCGAACAATTCGGAGCTCCGGCGCAAATTACATCGCCTATGCTTTATCCTCTGATGGTTTAATTTTTTTCTTTTGTAATGAAATACACAAGAAATTTTACGGTTGACCATCCTATCTTAATTTTCTCTGGCTTGACCACAAAGCCATAGTGTTCCAGTTTAGACAATATTATGTCCAAGTGCTCACAGTATTCTTCTAGAGATCGGTTAAATAGGATGATGTCGTCTATGTACAATCAAATAAATGGTAGTCCTGAAGAATTTCCTCCGCCGAACACCAGAATGTCTGATTTGAATTCTTCATGTCTAAATAGCATCTGTAAGAACTCGTGTGGTCCACCCTAAGGAAATTGCACTTTGGTGAGAGGTTAAGTATGCTCTCCGCATGTCTAGCGTAGTGTCAACCTCGCATCCCATTATATCCCTGGGCAATGTACTCTGGTTCAGTAGACGATACGAATAACCTTTCATTACCGAGTCAAATGGCCAATAATTACCACAAGCCCTCCATCGTCCCGATTTAGGTTTTGAAACCAAAACTATTGGCGATGCAAACGTCCACAAATTCCGTCCTTACTTAATCGCTGAAATTCTTCAATAGCGATTTGTTGTTTATGCTGCGTTAATAAATGATCCTTCGGTGAATAGAGTGATGGTTCCAACAACTCGACTTTGTGTTACATTTCTATTATCTGTCCATTGTGCTTGGTACTGAACAGTTGAAGCAGTGCCAGGTGTTTCTCGACTACCTCCGCAAAAGTTCTCGGCGACAACGTGTTTGGGTAGGCCTACTGACCTAACCACTGCAGTCTCAATCTCAGTACCCGTCACTGCTCCTGTGCCTTGTCCAATAGTCCGTGTCTTCGAGTTTGACGCCAGCTTGAAGTGGATAAAAAACCATGTTGTCTTTTATTTCAGTGGCAAGAAAATTTAACGCAAAGACGATTTATGCTCTAATGTCACTGGCTAGTATTTGATGTCCTTTATCACATTTGTACATTCGTTGGCGGCCTATAGTTGATAATCGAATATAGAGTAATCTATTTCCAGTACATTAGATCGACCTATGCTCACCTCGGCACCCATGTCTGTTAAGATCTTGAATCCACTTAGTTCATCCTTTTTGACGAACTTGTTACCTTTACATCCAGAAACCTTGATATATCCATCTAAAACGAAACTAACATTCATACCAATTACTTTAATCATGGTTGCGATCTTGATAGAAGCACTTGATCCATTATGTACATACACCTGTCAGTGTAAACTAAATATTGTATAGTGTAGAAAAGGCAATTTATTCAAGAGAAGGCAATTTATTTAAGAGAAGAATAACACAGGAGAAACGGACAGGAGATTTAGATAATCAGAATGAAGCACAGAACTTTGGTTCTACCAGACTCCAAATTAAGTAGAAAGATTAGGATATTAGCAACAAAATACAACATAAGAACAGTGTTAAGACAAACAGTTACAATGGGCAATAAGTTACCGAATCAAAAAGAAAAAATAGAACCTCTTAACACATCAGGGGTTTATGAGATACCTTGTAAAGATTGCAATCTTAGGTATATAGGTGAAACCATGTGTCCAATAAAGGTACGTAGAGGTGAAAATAAGACTGCATGCAAATACAGACATAGTAATAGATCGGATCTAGCCAGACACTCAATGGAGTCAGGTCATCAAATAAACTGGGACGGCTGTAAACGGATTTCACTATGTAGCCGAAATAGATTAACCAGGTTGATTAGAGAATCAATTGAAATAAAATCAGGAATGAACGTCATGAATATGACATGTGTAGAAAAATCATTAGACCCAATATTCAATGAAGCCTTCTCTAATGGAAAGAAACGTAGATTAGAGGAATCAGAGCTAACAATAAATCTAAATAAGAGACCACGACTATGAAAGGGGAAAAACAGAACGAATTAGATGGAGTTAGAGGGCGGTAATATGGCTATAGTTATATATGTATATATATGATGAACATTTCAATTTATATAAGATGTGAGAGAATTTCACGTTGTTGCTTATATATTTATCTAAATATATTTAACAAATATGGGCATCTATATTTCGCAAATACATATATATGGATGATTCTAAATATTCATATAAGATGTGGGGTGAACTCACATGGTTGCTTAAATGCTTATTTAGATATTCACAATATATATGTGGAAGAATATTTAGATTTTATATATAAGGTGGGAAAAGCTCACATGGTTGCTTATGTGAATTGAGATAGGCATTATGTATATATATATATATATATATATATATATATATATATATATATATATATATATATATATATATATATGAGGTGTAGACGGGAAGATAGATATGCTTTGATATTTATATATACATATAAATTGTAAGTGGTTGAATTTCAAAGAACCTATTTAAACTGCTTATAGATACATATATCTACATATATATATATATATAGAAGTATATAGATAGACAATAAAATAGATATATAAAAAGTGTTTTACTGATATAATTTATCCGTTGCGGGACTCACAGTGTTGCTTGTATGAGATTCATATTATATATATGGTATATACACGTGTATATATATATATATATATATGATGAATATATAGATATTTATAAAAGATGTGGGAAGAACCCACATGGTTGCTTATATGCTTATCTATATATATACATAGATAGCGTGTGGACGTATGTATAAATGGATATTTTATAAGATGTGGGTGTGTGTATATATAAATATAAATAAGTAAAAATAAAATTAAAATATAAAAGATTGCTAATTTTATATATATGTATGTTCGTATATATATAGTGTATACACGTAGGTATAGATATATATATATATATATGATGGATATATAGATATTTATAAAAGATGTGGGAAGTAACCCACATGGTTGCTTATATGCTTATCTATATATACATAATATATAGCCTATGGAATTATATAGATGTTTTATAAGAAGTGAGTATATATGTAATTATGAATAAGTAATTAAATATACAATTTATTATATAGGTATACTGGACACAGATATTTAAATAGAGAAACTAATTTATATAGGATACTGAGTATTAATGTGTATTTAGATGAGAGACGATTTAGTTAGTGTGAACTTCCGTATTCGGTCTTGTCAAAATGATAGAATAATACTCTATAGAGTTTCAATAGTTTTTTAATCTCTCTGTATATAACCGATTGCAAGCTGGATGGAATTAGGTGAACTGGGGGGCAGGTGAGGATTACAGCAATATAGAATTCAAAATTTGTTGATCTTTCTATGCGTCCGGTACAGCAATTAAAATATAGACATCATTGATAGGCGTGTATGTCAATCCATTAAGTGTACTTATAGTGCTTAATAATGTCACTTTAGTAAAATACACATGTTTATAGGTAGATGTGTGCGCAGAGGGGGACAGGGATAAGTTTTTGTATACATTTGAGTATTAGAGACTAGGTATGAAGACCGGATATTAGGAAGACAATTAAAATAAAATATATATAAATATATCTGCCTTGAATGAGGATACCACATTTGCCACAAGTTGTGTTTTACTCCTGTGCGTATTGTGTCAACCCTGAAGATGAGACTGGAAATAACGTCTCGAAATATAGGTGAAAGATCAATGGCGGATCTTGATCCTAAAGCGCTTTCAGACAATCAGCTAATTGAAGGCTTAAAGGAGAAGGGACAAGTGAGAACCCATCAACTGAGGCCAAAAATTACATCATCTGAAAAGATAAAAGGTTCAAGATTTTGCCGACCTATGAGTGCTAACAATTGTCCCGCACAAGAAAAATGCGGTCAAATCCGAAACGAAAAGGACAACACTGAGAAACAAAATAATACATCTTTTATAATTTATTCAGAAGACTGGCTTCGTCCTTATTTGAAACCAATCTTACCGACCGTACCGTTTGTCTATCTTTCATCATATCTTCCAAGCCTGACTTCGACCTCTTCAAGATATTTATATTAGGCATTTATTGGAACCTTTCATGCACAACCTTCCTATATATCCTACTAGTTGGGGTGCTACATGATTTTAGGGAGAGCTACGTCTAGCTACTGGATGGAAGCTACCTTTCCATCGGGGCCCAACTAACCACAGAATGATGCATCCTTCACCTTGATATTTTCCAAAACACAACTAACTGACGATGCGAATTGCACCATTCGTTTTGATCTTGAACGCCATCACGCGATTCATTTCTCCGTCGCTTGGAATTCGCCTGTTGACAACGAAAATGTTACTCTCCTCTATCTTTTGTTTTATACAACATGTAACTCGTAGGTTATTAACGTCATTCTCTAAGGTCAGAGACTGAGATTTGTCGTAAAATATTAACAACTTGAGATATTTCAAGCAAAAAATCTTTCGCATTTAACACATCATAAAATTTAAATGGAAGTTGGTTTCCAATTTTTCTTGAAGCAAAAGGTCAAATATTTTCGTTGTCCTTTCTGGTTGATACTTCCTTTGAAGTTCTTCCATTAAATGTTCAAAGGAATTAGATGATTACTTGCCCACGATGTATCTTCCGAATTAGGAACGGAGGACCAAGAAACACTAGTCGGTATGTAACGAAAAACTGTGTGTAGCTTGCTGCAGAGTGGGTCAGTCGTTAGAGCAACAGATTCCGATGCAGACATGCCCAGGTTCGCCCCCTGATCGTCGCACATTCTGGACATTACGTAGAGTTTCTAATAAAGACGAAGCCGGTCTACTGGAGGAATCGCTTTCTCTACATTATACGATTCTTCGCTTATACTGACAACTGTATGCATATAATGGGGCTGGTATATATATCAAGATCTAAACATTGATTTATTTCATCGTTATCATCTCCAAGCAACCAAAGTGCGTTCAAATTTCTTTGGCAACAACCACCAGGCCGAAACAAACATATCTATTGGATCGGTAATCATTTCTAATTTTAATTTTTTTCGTTGTTAACCCAGTCCATGTGGGTGTATAAGTAGTCATCAACATTTCCAGCCACACAAAAGTCAAGTGACTAATGTTTCACTGCCATATAACCATAAGGAGTGAAAAAAAGTATATAAGTGAATTTAGATAAATTATTATTGAGATTTACGAGAGAGGGAGAGGGGTAGAGAGAGAAGGAAAACCTTGCTACTATGAGTAAATTTATCAGAATAACTCACAGAAATGAGGCAAACTAAACCTCTCCACAACACCATTATGGCCAAGTTAGCATTCGGGCAAGGCGACATCAGCAACACAGCTTCCTTGCGGATTTCACCGTATCACGTCATAAACAAACCGAACCTCGCAGCTAACTTTGCCCTACTAAGAAAAGAAAGTTACGAAGATGATTCTACTATAATCTGCAACAAGATCGCCACTGAGCTCGATTCGCTGCCATATCGCTAAGGGTTTCTAACCAAGAACTGTGATGTGCACGAGGACCCCATCCCGGCAGACGAGTGGATCCTATACTACCCAATTTGGATGTAAGTGACTTTAATTGTTTCTGCCATGTCAAAATCTGCCCACCTTGTTTCTTACGCCAATTTGGTGCTGGATGAGAGAACAGAGCTCTATTGGGCAATCGGAATGAGGGCATACGCAAAACGTGACCGAGCCAACGAAGTTGATGGAGCCTTATTTGCTTTTCTAACGACGAGCACTTATTGTCAGATCCAAAAATACGTCTACGGATGTCAACGTTAGTTATTCGTTGTTGGTAACCAACATGTGCTATACTTCTCAAACAACGATGATCGAATGCCTGTAAGCGTCTCAGATCATCAACTCTAAGAGGCCAAGTTTCACTAGCGTATAGTAAGACTGTGCGTACAGATGCATTGTAAACACGACCTTTAAGGCAAAGTGAAATATTCGCGTTTCTCCATAAATGGAGAAGGTTCGAGAAAGCTACTCTAGCTATCGCGATCCGTATTCTCACCTCGTCGGACATATTACCTACGTTATTGATAGAGCTCCCAAGATATGTAAACCTGTCGACTATGTCAAGATCTTCATTCTGCAGTTGCATCGGTGGAGTGAGTGGTGGGTGATCATGTAACAGTATCTTACATTTAGAGGGTGCGAATTTCATACCGAAAGACGGAACAACGTTTGTTTATCTATTTAAGGTGGTCTGGGCAGCATGCTGATTGTCGAATAATATTACGATATCGTCCGAAAAGTCAAGATCGACTAGTTTATATCCCGGGAGAACTTCAACTCCAGCGTCTTGAATGTGTGAGAGAGTGTTGTTCATAATAGCATCGATTACAAAATTAAACAAAAATGGGGAAGTGGAAAACCTTGAAGAACACCACTGCTGGTTGTAAAGTTATACGTTAATTCGTTGTAGACCTTAACGCGACCAGAAGTAGTTGTGTAGAGAGCTCGTATAATATTAACAAATTTATTGGGCACACCGCTTTTCGACAAGATATGGAATAAAACATTGCGATCCACCGAATCAAATGCACCCTTGAAGTCTAGAAAGACTACTATTGTGGGACGGTGATATAAATGTCTCTGTTCGAGAATTTGCCTTCACGTAAAAATATTATCTATACCACCTCGTCCTGCGCGGAATCCGGCCTGTTCTTCTCTTGTTTGTGATTCACGTGAAGCGCTAAGACGACGTAGGATAATCGAATCAAATAACCTTGATACGACCGGAGTCAAACTTATACCACGATGGTTATCGCACGAATTACGATTGCCTTTTTTGAAGATGGGAATGATGGTCGACTCATTCCAGTCAAGTGGTACGGTTTCCTCATTCCATATAGTATGAAAAAGTTTGGTCAACGCTCCTGAAATTATATCGACACCATCCTTAAACAATCCCGGAAGCAGATCATCGGGGCCGGCGGCTTTGCGGCGCTTAAGAGATAGGATTGCATCGCGTACTTCTAACTCGGATGGTTCTTCGGGACTAACATTCCACACTGTTGATGCAGACATGCTTTCGGGAAGCGGAACTGACGCGGGTGGCCAAGAAAATTGATCTCTAAAGTGTTCAGCCCACCTGTCAAGACGACTTATTTTATCGGTTATTAATTCGTTGTTACTATCATTTATAGTTTCGCTAACTTTTAACTTTCTCGGACCTGTTGTGCGTATAAGTTTGAACAAACAGCGACTGTTACCTGACGCGAAAGCTAATTCCATTTCTTCAGCCTTTCTGCTCCAAAAGTTTTCGAGATCGCCTTTTAGACTGCGCTTAAGTTGGCGTCTTATATTGCGACGGGTATTATTATGAGTCGAGCCAGGTGGAATTTGGCGCCTTATTTCGAGTATCTCCATAGATTTTACAGAGAGCCAGTGATTATTTCTACGGGGGCCTGCTATGCCACATACAGTAGTACCTGCATTGTGCATAGTGGAACTTATCTTGAACCAAAGTATATTCGGATTTTCGCTATTCAGACCAGTTAGATTAGCCTTAAGAATATTTTCAGTTTTGTCGGATGGACGGTTGTTCGAGTTTGCCTACATCAATTTGGGGTTTATTCTTAATTATTTTCCCGGAAAATTTTAGAGCAAATCTACAACGGATAAGTGCATGGTCCGAGTCGACATAAGTGTTCCAAAAAGAGCGACAATCCTGGATGCCACCACGCCATCTATAACTAATTGCTACATGATCTATTTGAGTCCACCGTTGTCCGGGTGTTGGAGGACGCCATGTAGCACAACGTTTAACACTACGTCTGAAATTTGTACTACTTAAATATAGTCTATGTTCAGTGCAGCTATCCAAAAGCCGTTCACCATTATCATTGCGAGTCGAGCTTAGAGTGTATCTTCCACCTAAATGAAATTCTGTTACTTAAGCGACCAACTTGAGCATTCACGTCATCCATAACCAGGACTATATCCAAACTTCGTGATTTACTTAGTAAGGAGTTTAATTCGGAGTAAAAAGCGTCCTTGCTTTCTTCTGTGCTGCAATCGGTACGAGCATATGCAGATACAACGAAGAGGCAACGATGATAACGGTTTTTTGCTTTGATTTTAGTAGATGTATTTAAACGTGCCGCACACAATCGACTATTTAAAGGGATCCATTCAATTAAGCAAGCTTCAGCTCGCGCGCTAAGGGCAATATAAATGCTCTATTTACTAGCTTGAGAGAACTCTGTGGAACCAGATGTTCGAAGCCAATAACGCGTAGATCAGGATGGTGCAACTAGTTCTGCAATACACGTAGGATCCTGTATTCTGGTTTCAGATACGCAACATATGTCGATTTCTAATCTATCCAACGTACGAGCAAAAGATTCTAGCTGTCTAAGTTGTTTTAATGTTCGCACATTAAATGCGCCTACGTTAAAGCCTAACTTAGGTTTAATGAATGATCGTCTACAAGAACCATTTTCGATATTTGGCAACCTAGTATTGGGCTCAGTGTTATGATCTAAACCAACCATATTTATAGTACCTAAAAGAGTGTTATTGTAAGATTGAGAAGAGGAAGGGGAAGGAAAGGACGCAGAATCGAATATAGAGTTGGAGTTCCTGCAGTAGCCTGATTTCGCTTATCCACCCTGCACGGCTCAGCAGATAAGGCGACCCTTTTTATACTGCAAGATGGCCGATGCAGTATGTAATTATTGTAAGTTGTACTTGTCATGGTTATATATAAGTATAAGTAGTGATACACTTCTATCAATACTGTTGTGAATGGCGCGGTTGCCATCTTCTGGAGTCCCGTTGACGCCGTATTCGTATTCGCTTGATTACTATATTTATTACTAAATTTGGAACATGTTAATTCATCATTCCTTTGAGTGTCTTCACTTAAGCTAACTTTTCTAAATCCTTTGGTCAATTGCTTTGCATCCTCACGCTTATAGCCGTTTTCCATTTCAATCATAATAAAATATATTACAAATTTTTTTTTATTGAATCGGTGTGATTCTCGACGTTTAACCAGTTGCTGTTGTGCACCTTTATGAGAGTGAAGATCTGAAACGAAGAACCCAATCAGTTTAGCTGTCTACCCATTTGAGATCGTTTCAATGTAACAGGTGAAAACAATTATTCGTGGAGAATTCAACAGTTTGTTATTATCATGTACAATTTGATGTTCAAAAATATAGGAGACAATTGTGTCTGTGCTAGAACGACTGATCACAAAATACACAAGTCGCTTTTAAAGTGAACCAAGATATACCAGAAACTTGTACAATTTAAAAAAAAATTATTATTACATTTGCTAAAAGCATAACTTTGTTTAAGAAACCAGCGCTACTTCAAATGGTTAATTATAAAAATTGGCTATTTTTTTATATGGGGAGATATTATCATCAACATTGATATAAATAAAATTAATTTTAATTGTACAAATTTTTCAACAGAAGTTAGTGTGAGAATCTGATAATCTTTCGTGCACAGGAAGTCAAAATATTCCTTCTGACGATAAATTCAAAGAATATCCAAATAATTGTGCTTTATAAAAAGAAGTTATACAATATATTTGTTTAATTGTCTAAAAATTATATTCTGAAGGACAAAACATAAAATATGATAAGTTATATCAATTAGTAATTTCAATCGAACGAAGTTATGATGGGGTAGCGGTTACTTGGATGTTAACTGCGAAGATTTCTCAGTTACAACAAAGGAGTGATTTAAAGTTTGGCCCAAAATGCGTCAAAATCTGATTGAACATATCCAGAAATTTTCGATTTTGATTTTAGATTATATAAAGGTAAAATTTGGACAATCTGACATCGTAGACGTTTCGTGCGTAAAGATTACTTTTCAATTATGTTGGGCGTATAAGCCGTTGTATTATTTGGTTTCGTGTTAGTAAATGTATTGGCATGTTAATAGCAGTTTAAAATTGTCTTTAGTGTGGAATCGGTAGAAAGTTTATTTCTTCAGTATACACATTTTACGTGTAAGTAAATACTGTTTTCTTCATACGGGTTTTAGTTTTCTTGGTAAGCTTAACTATGAATACATTGTCGTCCTCTTGATTGACCTAGCTAATAAAAAGAAAAGTTAAATACTTTTTATTGCGGAAAATTAATATATATGCCATTGTGCATAAGGTGTTGAGCATCTAGTAAAAAATTAGTTCAAATATGACCTGATGGATAAACCAAAAACAGCATGAACGGAAGGTATAATCTCATGTGCACATTAGTTTCGTGCTTCCTGGAGACTCATCAGTAGGAGCCGGTAATACGCTCTATACTCACTATATATTTGGTCAAGGAACGTGGAACAGTTGCAAGGAGCAATCTCCTATACAAATTTGTATATAAATGGTAGTGTATGGATTTGCTGAAGTAACAGATGTTCAGAAGTAGTTGCTGTTAATTAATTTTTATAAGGTTAATAACAGTGATTGTCTTTGATGCAATACAGAGCAAATTGATACACCAATAGTTAGCTCCATAAGTATTGCAAAACTGCGGTACTTCTCCACTATGTTTGAAGGAATTCCTCAGTAAATAAAGGAGCATTGATATAGATCCTGTAACAAGATCGATAGTCCATTTAGTCGACAAACAAGCCATCTTCATATATGATAGTGGATCCAGGAATGTTTGGATTTTCTGGGTGGTCTGGAATTCTTAAATTTGAGATGCCGATTTAATTATTTTATAATGACTATTGGAAATAAGCTGGGTCTGTGCATATAATTAAAAGAAAGTTTATGCTGCAACACTGCTTCTAATTAATTACCAACATTAAGACAGTATTGCTCCCCTCCTGCGCCGCATGATCGGTAGCAAACGTTTTTGGATGCTTACCAGCCAGGATGCCAAATCTTAGGTTTGTAGTACCTTCCGTGTGCTAGAATGCTCGTGTGTTCGTATAGATAAATAAAAACACTTAGGTTTGATTGTTTGAGGACAAACCGAGACACACTTAATAAACTAAATAAATGTAAATTTGAACTGATTAGAGATAAGCCGAAAATAATATCTATATTTCTCGCAAAATTAAACATGGTTGATTTTAAATACATTGACGAGATTACAGACCGTGCGAGGAATAAAGAATTTGAAACTTTAGACAGAGACATGAGAATAAACTAGCTAACCTGGGAATTCATTGCTCTTTGAAGAATAAGCAATTTGATTCTGTCATGTCTAAACGTTTGGCCAATTTATCGTCGAAGGATCTCAAGGAAGACCAGAAACTAATTCTTAATCTTGGACTTAATACTACAATCACTATTGATTGCGTACCTAGGAATGAGTTAATTACGGAAACAGTAAAGATTGCCCAGTTCCTCCCAGACAAAGATAAAACCAGGTTTGAATTGACTGTGTCCTAAGTGGTGTTAGAGCATAAAGAGGATATATGCTAGGAACTTGGTATTATCGTATTGTATGCATGTAAACGTTAATAGATCTGAACTTGCATGTTATTCAGTAGAAACTGAGCATAAAATTAACTTGCACTATTGTCGACGCATATCGATATTCTTTTGTAACAGGCTAACATGATTAATTTGGGAATTCACTGAAATTGTGTTGAGGGATGATTTTCTGATTAAACATCGGTAAAGTGTGCGCTACGCTTCATTTTTAACGTATTACTAACAAATGGTAGGAAATAAAGATTTCAAATAAAAATCGACAACTAGCTCCAAAAATTTTTAACCTGTATTGGACTACGTTGTGACTTCATTAGTTTACTATTCGTTATAAATTTAATGACTGTTCACATGATCATCAACTGCATTGGCATCCTTCATTTTATATTACTTTAGTATACATATCAACTTGATGTCTTTATTTCCTGTGAACTTATAAGCAAACTGTTTAGGTAATTTATCTTTCCTTACAATATTATCATGATCGCTCTTTCAGTATGCTTATCAGTTAATCCATGCACACACGCGACGCACCCCTACTTAATGAAGTGTCTGTCAGTAATTGGTAGGGAGGCAGTCAGTCATTGGACTAAATGAAGTCGTCTTTAATTTGCTTTATTTTTATTGACATTAATAATACTTCATTGGGAACATTACGTAAAGCGTAGCTTTTCATGTAGCAGGTCGTATAACACAAAAGTTCAAATGATGGAATCCGAAGATCAATCATTGTTTATATGATTAATGATTGGTTGCGCTGGAAGTGATAATAATTACTATAATCAAGGTTTCGATTTTGATATAAACACCTGACGTATTGCATACATACATTTGTCAGAATAAAATAAGCGTTGTATAATGTAGGCAATTCATCCAGTAGACCAGTTTTGTCCTTAGTGAGAAATAATCACGTACTGTCCAGTATTTTCCGCGGACAGGGGTAGAACCTGGGCACATCTGCTTCGGAATCTGGTGCTCCAACCACTGAAAATCGTTTATAGCGTGCGGCATGGTGGCTTAGTGGTTAAATCACCATATTCCGAAGCAGTCATGCGCGGTTTGAGCACTGTCCGCAGAAAATTCTGGAAGTACGTGATGAGTTCCCAATAAAGATAAAGCCGGTCTGCTGAATGAATTGACTTTTCAACACCATAATATGCTTAGTTTATAATGACAAATATCTGTACATAAGGTGTCAGGCGTTTATTTCAAGATATCAACCTTTTTTGTATTAATCATTGTTTGTTTGGTTTTTGCACTTATTTTATATAATTTGCTTAATATAAGCAAGTAGATATCTGCACTGAGCCTGATGTATAACTGTTCAGTAATTGATTTATTATATTTATATAGTACGTGATGAAATAGCTTTTAAAGCGACCGATGATTGAAAGTCTGGACTTTTTATTGGATTATATTTCATTGAATGTTTTCACCATCACCATTTTTTTCGAAGTCGTTTGATCAAGTAGATTACTATATGGCTTGAAATTGAAAGTTTATTATTTCTTAAAATTTATCATTTTCTAGCGCTTCGTCCTTTGTTGTCTATTTGCTAGAGAACACTAATTATTAAATGGAACTGCATAATTAAGCAAATATGTATCACACGAACAAACAATTACCTACGGAAAGGAACTAGACCTTTTGAGTAAGATTTATTGTATGGCAGTAATCGTTCGAGACCGTTTACGTTCTGTAGTCTCGATAAACGTCTAAATTGTTACAAATTATTTCAACTTTGCAACTGCCAAAATAAAATCTTTAGAGTTATCATTCAATATTACTTTTCATTTTTCTATTTACTATTCAGGGTATATTTCAGTTTTGCACTGTTAATTTGGACAGATTTTACAAGTTGGCAAGTCAGGCAGCTATAACTCTCTTCAGGTTGTGCAACGAGTAAGTGTATTTTCCAGATATTATATCAATTCTTGGTTTCAATCTAATTTTAAATTATATTTTTGAAAATATGAATTCGGAAAAGTATTTATTATTTAATTTTCAGTTGCATTGTTAACGTTTAAAACCTCACCTAAACAAACTGTATATGGATACCTCGACGATACATAAATCCATAAACTGAGCTCGAGATATCCATCAAAGTGTGAGTTAAAACAGATTCTAAGCTGAAAATATTATCAATCAGGCCTCTCCACTTACTTATGCTTGTAGTACGATTCCGTCGATTAAACAAAAATTGGTTGCGCGGACGGTGATTTTCACTCTTATCAAGGTTGTGATATTGATTTAAACACCTGATCCACTATATACATACATTTGTCAGTATAAACGAAGTATTTTATAATGTAAAATTGCAGTTCATCCAGTAGTCCGGTTTCGTCCTCACTGGGAACTCTTCACGCACTTTCCAGAATTTATCGCGAACAGGCTCCAACCTTGGCACGTCTGCCTCGGAGTTTTTTGCTCTTACTACTGATCCATCCTGCCGCATACTACGCACAATTTTCAGCTATGTATTAATGTTTCTTGCTTAGCCTTTCCTTTAGGTGGAGCCTAAATGACATTTAGATCAAGCAACAGGCTCCGAGGCCGGCGTTCCCATGTTTGTGTCCTGTCCGCGGCAAATTCTGAGAAGTACGTGAAGAGTTCCCAGTGAGGACAAAACCAGTTTACTGAATTAATTTCCTGTTCTACATTATACAGTGCTCAGTTTATAGTGACAAAAGTATGTAAATAATGGATTTCTTCAATTTTTTCAACTCATATTCGTTGATTGTTGAGAGTGCGGTGTGACGTGGTACGAGCAGGTTAGGTATGTCGTTAATTAATAATTAATTATAGCGTTGGGCATGAGGGCAAAATTTTCTATCATTTCATCGAAAGATTTAGTTTTGATGTCAATTTCATGAGATAATCGAAGGTAAATTTCGGTTCTATCCTTGCTGTTGACAATATGTAGTTGATTGAAAAGACTGGAAGTGCATGGCAAGTTGCCTTTCAGATACTGGAAGCACTCATACTCGCTAGACAGAAAGGTCAATGTTAGTACGCCGGATCTTGTTAGCAACTCGAGCAAATTGTTATGCTTCGACGTTGCTTCCAGGCCAATGTTTATTATCGTCCACCGCATGACCGGCAATGAATTTCTTGCCAAGCTTACCGATCAGAATGTGATCTTTTAGTTTCGCAGCAGCTGCCACCTGTTTAAATCTATTTTTTTATTGTAGATAGCACCCAAGTTCTTAGGCCTTGTTAGCGGGAGAAAATTTTATGTTGGCCCCAGATTTCAATTCAAAGCGACCCAGATACGGCTATGAGTTACCCAGCCGAACCGCGTTTTTATTCGTATTGGTTCACAGATATTTGTGCAAAATTGGGTCGGTCGTATCAAATTTTTTATCAGATCTGATAACTGATCATATCGATTGATTGAACCAATACATCATCCGTGAGACGATTTCATGTCCTAGGCGAAGGTCAAACGTCATCTGTGTATTAGAATGTGGTAGATTTCAGTACAATCACCGGTCACCATCTGTAGTCAACGTCTTTGCGCATCGCAGCAAGATTTTATTCCTTGTGTTGGAATTTTGAGCTTTCCACGAATAAGTAAATGTTACCGGTGGAATTGGAGAGTGCTTCCGTTGTCATGGCTATTTTCAGACAGTGTTAATCTTCTTTCAGCTCAGTTATCAAACCCAGTCTTTGATACCACTGGCGATCACTCGGATATCCGGATGGTACTCAATGCCAGAAGCACATTTGTTTACCTTTTGAATAAGTTTTTTTTTCAATAACTGACGAGCTGAGTGATAATAGTGCATACACGTTTATATGTACGAGAACAATTCCGCTACTTGGAGCCTTGCATAGCCCAAAATAAAGTTTATTGCTGACCAGTCATGAAAGGTCATTCTTGTATTATTGGATAGAAGACATTCTACACCATACCTGGCTGGATCACTCACGCATTGAAATGGGAGGATCGCATTGTCACTTGTGCTAGGCCTACTTTTAAATTGGTGTTTTATTATGATCTTGTGGCAATGGCCACCTTTAAGACAAATAACGAACAAAGGGTCTTATCTAGGGCAGACATTATTTCAACAGAAATTCCTCGCAGAAGCGCCCGTATAAGAATGAAGCAGTCAGCCCAATGATAAAAGCAGACTTCGAGCCGAAGTGAACATAAATTAATTAATATGTGTAAATTTGTTTTATTAAATCGATGCTCGTTATGCGAGCAAAATTCTATATATAATTGAGTAAAAATAAAGCATGTGTGGAACATTTAAAATGGTTTCTGGTAGGTTAGAAACGTTTATTCAGGCATTGACTTCTCAGATAATTAATTTAATTGCAGAATTAGGCATAATTTAGTCTCGTCTGGACGATACGCTAATAATAAACACTGACGACATACATGTACGTGGACCATCCAACAAAGGTGGACATAAGAATGGCGACCGCGCCGACGAGGAATCAGGAGAAAATATGCCGGCGTTTTCAGCCGAATCGACGAGTTATTTCAGATCGTCATCAGAGTTTAAGCCGATGTTGGCACCACTAGATGTGGAAAGGCCACAGTTGTGGTTCGAAAATTTTGAAGCATCAGTTCGAGCCCAAGAATTTACATTGGAAGCACCTATTGTGCGTGTAGCTGTCTAGGAATTAGTGGACCGGACCGTAGCAGTCCAATTGGAATTTCCGGTTGACCTCACGTATGAAGAATACAAAAGACGCGTGTTGGATCATTTCCGGGCTAGGCCTCAGGAAGTGGTCTTAGAATTATACAGCCTGAAACCATTAATGGGTGAGATGCCCATGGATACCATGGCACGTATCAAGCGGTGGTTCTCGAAGCTTACCGAGTCTTTACCCGGCTTGCAACCACATGAGGCCATCATGTTCATGCTGCTGGATCCCACCAGATACGGTGAAATATCCAGCGCCCAGGGAGGCCTTGAAGAGAGACTTCAGGCTCTTCAAAGTTCGGCCATAATGACAAACAAAGTGGCAGCTGCATCACCACGCATGGGTCCAGTTACGACATCTGACAGGAGCGACATACCGTATTGGAATTCTTCGCGGCATAATAAGCAGTTCCGCGACAGAAGGCAACAGCCAGTGGCCTGGAAGCAAAGTCAGTGTATAAGGACTCCAGCTCCGACGAATACGGCGTATAAGCGTCAGCAAAACCCATGTACGGCGCCTCGAGAACGGCCAGTGCAGTGGGGTAACAGGGTGCACAATCTCACAAATAAAGGTGGGAGAGAGCAGGGCACAAATATTAATCCTTTGGTGGCTCCGACGGGTAGATCGAATGAAGACCAGCAGAACAAAAAAAAGTGGTCCGAACCAGATGGCCTTTGAAGAAAAGGAAGTGTGTGAAACATTGCCAAACGTAAGCATTTTCAATAAAGTCAAATTTTTAGAACTCTTCAACGGACAGCCATTAATAATGCAATTGGATACTGGAGCTGATGTGTCGGTACTACCATTGACTTGGCCATTGAACAATGTAAAACCTACGAGAGCAAGTTTATGTCAGGCATCGGGCGCATCGATGGTGGCTGTGGGCGAGTGGGACACGAAGTTGTTAATAAATGAAAATGTCTATCATATGTCTTTTGTTGTTTCGAATATGCAAACGCCCTTATTGGGACTTGATTTCATTAAAAAATGGGTTAAGACGGTAGACTGTCAAAATAAACGTGTATGCCTATCGCGGCCTGAGGGAATAAGTTCAATAAAGTCTATATGTACCCCTAAGATGCAGGAGGAGACCAGTTGTCTGCCTGGGTGGTGGAAGAATCTTCAAACCCAATATAACATTATATTCCAACTGCCTGATTGTAGCGAGCATCCAGGGCCGACGGTCGACCAGTTTAAGCTATGGCTAGAACTAAATGACGGTTACGAACCACCAAAAGTATATTGTGCTCCTCCAAAGAAATTAGCAGCAGCGACTCGAGCAACCCAAGAAATGATAGAAGCCAGCGTTCTTGAACCGTCAACATCTGTTTTTCGTGCTCCGATGGTTTATGTTACGAAAAAGGATGGTTCGCTCAAACCAGCGGCTGATTTTAGGCAATTGAACTCAGTAACTAAACCGGACCCGTATCCCATGCCAATTCTGCGTGATCTGTTCTTACAGCTAGCGGGAGGCAAATGGTTTGCCGTGCTTGATCTTAAACAGGTATTTTGGCAAATAGGCGTGCGGCCCGAAGACCGATGGAAGTTAGCGGTACAAGTACCCCAAGGTCATTTCCAATTCACCCGGGTACCATTTTGCCTTGAAAACGCACCGAAAGTGTTCCAAAGAATGATGGACTCGTTCGTGTCTGACTTAACTTGTACAACAGCTTACGTAGACGATGTTATTATATGAGCCACTACTGAACACGAATTACGTGTTAGGCCGCAGAAGATGTTTTCCAAAGCTGTAGAATGGCGATTGCATTTTTATCCAGAAAAGGTACAGATAGGTCAAGAAGTGCGGTTCTTGGGGCACTTAGTCTCAGCGGACGCATGCATGCCATTAGATTCGAATTTACAACCTATCAGGGATTATCCGGTGCCTACTACTAGAAAACAATTGCGCCGGTTTATTGGTATGGTGAATTTCTATAGACCATACCTCGCAGGGATGGCGGTTACGCAACAGCCCTTATCTCAGTTAACTAGTGCCAAGATACCATTTCGTTGGACGGAGGAGGCTCAACAAGCGTTTGTGCTATGTAAGCAGAAATTAATAGATGCAACTATTTTGACTTTCCCGGTAGGTAATATGTCAATTGTTACAGACGCGTCTGATATTGGTATAGGAGCGGTGTTACAAGCAAACGGACGTCCTGCGCAATATATAAGTCGCACACTCGCTAAGGCGGTACAGAACTATACCGCCACAGAAAAAGAATTACTTGCCGTACAATGGGCGCTACGGAAGTTTAGATATTTTGTCATCGGGGGACACGTGGACGTCTTTACCGACCACAAAGCGCTAATGCATTGGAGATCACTATGTATTGAAAAGAAACGTGTACATCGAGCCATTGAAGAACTAGAAGAGTACGATATATCAATTCATCATAGAGCAGGAATCGAGAATGCGGCGGTCGATGCGCTCAGCAGAATTTCCGCTGTGCGGGTTTCGCCGCTTATAAAAGTCTCTGAAGAACAGGGAAGAGATGCTACATGTCAGGAAATAGTCAATCAATTAAAAAACGGCACAGTGGTGCACGCACCATATCAAACGTTGAGTCTACATAACGGCCTGTTGATGCGGAAAGAAGGACAAACAGTTCAATGGTTTGTACCAGAATCTATAAGAACAGAATTAATGGCCTTTTGGCATGAAACGTTAGGACATCCCGGCGCTGGGCGGCTCATTGAGACATTGTAGTCACGATTGTATTGGCCTGGCATGTCCAAAGAAATTCGTAGCTATTGTCAACAGTGCACTACATGCCAACGTTGTAAACCACAAAAACGAGAAAAAGTCACTCCGATTGCTTTCAATGCCACTGCACGGAACGAGTTTCTGCATATCGACCTGGTAGGTCCACCGCCGGTAGCTCGCGGCGGCGTGTCCTATGTGTTTTCCATGGTCGATAAGTTTACCCGATGGGTCGAGTTTGTACCACTGAAGTAGATCACAACAGAAAAGATTATAACGTGCTTAGAAGAGCGATGGCTCAGTCGATTCGGTGCACCACAAGATATTGTTACCGATCAAGGCGCACAGTTTGAGTCGAAAGAATTTAATCAGTGGTGCAAAGACCTTGACATAAAGTATTCCCGCACAGCCACTTATCACCCGCAAACCAATGCGACAGCTGAGCGCGCACATAGGACGATGAAAGAGGTACTGAGATGTTGGTGCCACGAGAGCCCGGGAACGTGGAGAGACAAATCACATTTGGTCGAGCGGGCCATGCGCTTTACAGTCTCAACAGCTACAGGATTCGCTCCAACGACCATGGTCTATGGAGGACACATAAGACTGCCAGGTGAACCTGTAATCCAAGGATTCCATGAGCGCTGCACCATAGCGGATATTCAGGAACGACTAAAACAGTTAACTGAATATGTAGGCGCCACACAGCGACAAGGCTATGCAAGGCAACCGACACGCACTCCCTTAAAGATCGGCGACTATGTCATGATAGCGAAGGTCGAGCCCATGGCAATACAGGCTGTCAATGATGGGCCGTATCGCGTGGAGAGGGTGGACGCAGAGCACAATACTGTTTCTGTTAGCCTGCTCGATGGACCACGAGCTGTTGCACTGGATCGTTTAAGCAGAGTGAGAAAGCCGATTCCTGAGGGGAGCGGAAGATGTGGCAATGGCCACCTTTAAGACAAATAATGAAAAAAGGGTCTTATCTAGGGCAGACATTATTTCAACAGAAATTCCTCGCAGAAGCACCCGTATAAGAATGAAGCAGTCAGCCCACAAGCGGACTTGTCAGCCGCAAACAAAATGTCGACAAACCATCACGTGGCACCATGCTACCGTGTACCACGGCATCCTCCTGATACGGAATAGGCATTTCGACCTCAAATAAATAATTTAACTGCAGAATTAGGCATAATTAAGGCTCGTCTAGACGATACGCTAATAATAAACACGGAAGACATACATGTACGTGGACCATCCAACATAGGTGGACAAAACAGGTCTCCTAGAGATGCGCAATATGGATGTTGCTCTTGTTTTGTTCGCCAGCCATAAAATACTAGCTTTCAAGATAAGCAATCTTTATTCCAAGATCTTACAATTTGACGCGCCATAAGAAGACTGGCAAAGGTAGATGGAAGTTCGATGTGCTTGATTTGCATGTGTACCGTGTAATGGTCATCATTCTTCAGTGGGCTCGCCCTCTTAGTCTGACATCTATAATGCAGACGCATTCGCACCTACCGATGAGACAGTTAGCCAAATCTGACTACATCGACTGCCACAACCAACGAAGAAGATTAGACAAACAATTAGCAGCTATAATTATAGAATTTATAGACTAAAATTAATAAAAATTCGTAGAGTTGTATAGCCTCATTGTATAACGGTTCAAAAAATAATTTTCTGTAAACTGTTTTTTTCAAATAGAAGCACATAATTTTGGCGCGTAAGTCAAAAGCTTTCATTTAAAAAGCATAAAAATAGTCTGTGAGATTCATTTTTACTATCTACGCCATTCTGAGACCCAAAAACGAGGACTTTGTTAAATAAATTAAGACACTATGTACCTATCGTCGAAAGCTAAAATAGAACAATTTAATTAACAATTAATAACGCTTGTAGCATGTTGTGCTTAAATAAAACAGAAATATACCTTATCTCAGTCGTTCAAAGAAAAATATAACTAACTATATTTTTGGCGATCCAAATCGATAAGCACACACATTTATATATATACATATTTAGACCAAAGATAAATGCACAACATAATTGACAGTTTATAATGTAATTGTCATGGTCATTCTATTGTGTTCCGCTCCAGTAAAAAAGATCAATTTCGTTAGTTGCCTTTCCTAGAGCTATATACAGGGCTCGTGTATTGGAACACGTAATTTGAATTTCAGACAAAACGAAGAGGTGCATCAGGCGCTAATCGACTACTGAGTAAAGGTTTTAAGCTAGTGACGTCTTTATCTACCCTTCGAGCACACGATAGTATTATTCCTCTCATATCGCTGATAAGACAGTCAGTGTTTTATAAACAATCCTTGAAGTGGAGAATGCTCCAATGTCCCTATTTATGGCTGATGTGAATATCAGAGAATTATACCGTAGATACGCATGATCAGGAGAATGCTGCGGGAAGCGGTTGAGCCTTAGGTATTACTACTAAATAAGGAACTATGTAAATTTGTTTTACTAGCAAATTCTCATATATAAGTGTACTTGTTAAAGGAATTATCAAGCTCAAAATGACTTCTGGATCTTCCTTCGTACGTTAGAGGAACAGGTGGATACCTTAGCCAAAATCGGGATATATTAAATCTTGTCTAGATGTAAGAAATTTTTGTAAAGCTAACCGCATAAGGTAACAAAAATTAAACAATTTCTAATTTCGAGAGTGGTGGTAACAATTCTTTAATTCAAGCTTGCGAGCTTAAAGTAAACACCAACCCCATTGTATTTAACCATTCATCGAAAATCATAGACAAACTACCGTCAGTCTCACGTAATAACGCGTTAGGGACCAACTCCGGTTATCAAAGTTACATGAATCAGAAAAATGTGACATTTTCCCTCTATGTAAGCCAAACGTTACTTGATCAATTCCATTAATGGTTAGAGCTTACTGCCGGCTTCAACTGTATAGTAGTTAGTTCACACGGAGCGCATGTTCCAGCGGTATTACCCTTTTATGCCGAATTAAGTTTGCCTTCTTAGCTCGTTTTAAACTAGCGTAATTCGTTATATTATTTTCGCGTTCAGATTAAATTTAGAAGTTCATATTCATTGTTTTCCAGCATAATCCGTTTTCGAGCTACTGACATTTATATCATATTCATGGCCTTTAGATGAATATCATTTTATCGATATAATACATATTGGAGAAATCTTCAGCATTCATGCTTCACTTATCTCATCATTACCTCGCATTATAATTAAATATTTTTCTGGTTTTTTGAGCTAATTTGTGCTTAATGCAGATTAAAGCATACTGTATTTTTGGTGCTTTTTCAGATACATTTATTTAAATTTAACAAAATAGCAATTTGTATTTATGTTAAAGGAAGTTTTCAGTTTTAATATAACTGTTCTTTAGCCTCGCAATTACCGTTTTAGTGTGTACTTATTGAGATGGAACGCAGTACATTTACTTGACACTTGTTCTTTCTGTAAATCGTTTCAACTATGATGGGCTTCGATTCGAATTTTTGCAGGTTTAAAAGATGGCAGGTCCTTGTGCCAAATTTCAATCTTTTATGATTGTTCCCTGTCATATTTTGTTTATAAAGTCTCGTGCTAATGGACTGTAACTGTGCAACCGGAGTGGTTTGAGTGAAATTTCACATGTGCATTGCTTGATCTGATTTCTAATTTTATCACTTACAATGGCATGAAGTTGTCATGAGTATATTTGATTTAGTTGGCGCCCCCCATCCGAAAACGAGGAGGGGAGGGAGGGAAACTTCAGTTACATCATTTTTTAAATGATGAGTATAAAACAAATAGTCTAACGCATGTAAATGGTAAATTCATATTCAGCCACTCTAGTCATTATATATATATATATATATATATATATATATATATATATATATATATATTCTTGGTTTACATTTGATTATGTGGGTGGCAACAAACATGACTCGATTTTACTGTTTTGCCTGATTGGTAAGTGTGCATGCGTTTGTCTGTGAGTGTGTGTATGCCTGTTTGCATGTAAAAGTCTTTCTCCCTGTATTGCAAGAGATCAATTTTCTTGGCTACCCGCGTCAGTTCCGCTTTCTGAAAGCATGTCTGCATCAACAGTGTGGAATGAGGAAACCGTACCACTTGACTGGAATGAGTCGACCATCATACCTATCTTCAAAATATGCTATCGTAATTCGTGCGATAACCATCGTGGTATAAGTTTGACCCCGGTCGTATCAAGGTTGTTTGCTTCGATTATCCTACGTCGTCTTAGCGCTTCACGTGAATCACAAACAAGAGAAGAACAGGCCGGATTCCGCGCAGGACGAGGATGTATAGATAATATTTTTGCGTTAAGGCAAGTTCTCGAACAGAGACATTTATATCACCGTCCCACAATAGTTGTCTTTCTAGACTTCAAGGATGTATTTGATTCGGTGGATCGCAATGTTTTATTCCATATCTTATCGAAAAGCGGTGTGCCCACTAAATTTGTTAATATTATACGAGCTCTCTACACAAATACTTCTCGTCGCGCTAAGGTTTACAACGAATTAACGCATAACTTTACAACCAGCAGTGGTGTTCGTCAAGGTTGTCCACTTTCCCCATTTTGTTTAATTTTGTAATCGATGCTATTATGAACAACACTCTCTCACACATTCAGGACGCTGGAGTTGAAGTTCTTCTGGGAGATAAACTAGTCGATCTTGACTATGCGGACGATATTGTACTATTATTCGACAATCAGTATGCTGCCCAGACCACCTTAAATAGATTAGCAAACGTCGGTATGAAATTCGCACCCTCTAAATGTAAGATACTGTTGCAGGATCACCCAAACCACTCACTTCAACGTTGCGACTGCAGAATGAAGATCTTGACATAGTCGACAGGTTTACATATCTTGGGAGCTCTATCAATAACGTAGGCAATATGTCCGATGAAGTGAGAATACGGATCGCGAAAGCTAGAGTAGCTTTCTCGAACCTTCGTCATTTATGGAGAAACGCGAATATTTCACTTTGCCTTAAAGGTCGTGTTTACAATGCATCTGCACGCGCAGTCTTTCTATACGCTAGTGAAACTTGGCCTCTTAGAGTTGATGATCTGAGACGCTTACAGGCATTCGATCATCGTTGTTTGAGAAGTATAGCACACGTTGGTTACCAACAACGAATAACTAACGTTGACATCCGTAAACGTATTTTTGGATCTGACAATAAGTGCTCGTGTTTAGAAAAGCAAATAAGGCTCCATCAACTTCGTTGGCTCAGTCACGTTTTGCGTATGCCTTCATTCCGATTGCCCAATAGAGCTCTGTTCTCTTATCCAGCACCAAATTGGCGTAAGAAACAAGGTGGGCAGATTTTGACATGGCAGAAACAATTAAAGTCACTTACATCTAAATTGGGTAGTATAGGATCCACTCGTCTGCCGTGATGGGGTCCTCGTGCACATCACAGTTCTTGGTTAGAAACCCTTAGCGATATGGCAGCGAATCTAGCTCAGTGGCGATCTTGTTACAGATGTATAGTAGAATCATCTTCGTAACTTTCTTTTCTTAGTAGGACAAAGTTAGCTGCGAGGTTCGGTTTGTTTATGACGTGATACGGTGAAATCCGCAAGGAAGCTGTGTTGCTGATGTCGCCTTGCCCGAATGCTAACTTAGCCATAATGGTGTTGTGGAGAGGTTTAGTTTGCCTCATTTCTGTGAGTTATCCTGATAAATTTACTCATAGTAGCAAGGTTTTCCTTCTCTCTCTACTCCCTCTCAATAATAATTTATCTAAATTCACTTATATACTTTTTTTCACTCCTTATGGTTATATGGCAGTAAAACATTAGTCACTTGACTTATGTGTGGCTGGAAATGATGATGTATTGCAAAGTGATGTCTGAGATTTTGTCATTATTGTATTGATGGCTTGAGAGTTACCCATCTGTTCGCATTGTTGGATGTTACGTGTACGAGTACTTTTTTTCCGAGTGTTGTCTTTCGTTTCACCTTTTTGCGCAAATCTGTTTTCTTCACTTGGTAACAGCGCAACTGCAGATTGCAGTGTTGAACGCTCATATTGTTTGGAAATTTCCGTCACCGTATGTGTATTTCCTCGTATTTTTCGCTTCAGTTTGTTGCCCTAACCGATTGAATGCTTGCTTAGTATATATATATATATATATATATATATATATATATATATATATAAGCCCTTTTGAAATGCGAGTTTTTAATAAAATTCATTGCACCTTTTTTATGTGCAAAAACAAAAAGAAATTTTATCAGATATAAGAAAATTTTCTTTCGCATGGTCTTCTCAAATGTCTACTCATGAACATATTCTGAGAGAGGAAGTTGGAAAGTAAAACAAGATAGAAATACGTGAACAAAGCGAGTGCGACAAAAGGAAACTATCAGATTATATGTCATCCAGTCAAACTCAATGCTTGTGCGTGCATCTTCTGCTTACATAAATCCGGCTGCAATTTGTTTATCCATAAGGCTTCGTATGTACTAGCTCCCTTTTATTTTACTTAGTAATTACTTTGGATGCTACGTCTGCAACATAGCGTTGTTTCGATGATGTGCTGCGCAATAGCAGACGTGTATTCACTATTTGACTGAAACAGGTGTTCGTGTTGCGACGTTTCATTCGAGTAATACTAACCGTCTGGTCGATCGGCTTACGTAAGTTTATCGACAACTGTGCTGCATGTATATTGGTAAAGTAATATATACATCGATTATTAACAGCTGTTTCTCTTTGATTGCTGGTAAAGGCAAGTGTGTTACCCTAAATAACACTCGTAGTTTGCTGCAATTAAATGTGCGTGTCAATGCGTTGCTTCAACTTTCTTTTTTGTGCCATTCGGGAAACTGCATCCCCCTTAAACAGAACAATTTACTCATAAACCAACATGGTCTGCACAGTATTTGCATTACAGCAGTTTTGTGCCATTTCACATAAAATTATCAACAGTTCGTGGTTTGCTTCTCAAGAATTGACAGGTTGGTTAGTCAAGATTCTAAAGAAAATGAATATAATAAGGCAATTAACGATTTAATGTCTAATGGCTATCCCAGACAATTAATTGAATCAATTATTAAAAGGGGAGTTAACCAGAAACAGACGTACTATGGGCCAGAAAAGAAAACCGTCTACCTAAACATCCCATTTAAGGGGGATGCAGTTTCCCGAATGGCACAAAAGAAAGTTGAAGCAGCATTGACACGCACATTTAATGCAGCCAAACTACGAGTGTTATTTAGGGTAACACACTTGCCTTTACCAGCAATCAAAGAGAAACAGCCGTTAATGTCGATATCAAATATTATTTACCAATATACATGCGCAAGTTGTCGATCAACTTACGTAGGCCGATCGACCAGACGGTTAATTACTCGAATGAGAGAACATTGCAACTTGAACGCCTGTTTTAAATCAAATGGTGAATACACGTCTGCTATTGCGCAACACATCATCGAAACAACGCACGTATGTTCTCCAGACGTAGCATTCAAAGTAATTACTAAATGCAGAAACAAAGGGGAGCTAGCCACATACGAAGCCTTATGGATAAACAAATTGCAGCCGGATTTATGTAAGCAGAAGAAGCACGTACAAGCATTGAGTTTGAACTGGATGTGACGCACGCAATTTGATTGGTTTCTAATTTTCACACTCGCTTTGTTCACGTATTTCTATCTTGTTTTGCTTTCCAATTTATATATAAAGATATGTTCATGAGTAGATATTTGAGAAGACCATGCGAAAGAAAAATTTTCTTATATCTGATAAAATTTCTTTTTGTTTTTGCACATAAAAAGGGTACAATGAATATATATATATATATATATATATATATATATATATATATATATACGAAATGGCTAGATGAAATATCGCGCCCGTTTTATTAGTTTGCTTTTTAATAATTTTTGATGAATGAACTGATGAACGCGGCCGACAATGGTCATCAAATTATATGCAAGATACAAAACAGCTGAAATGAAGCCTTTTTTTAGACAAAACAAAGATCAGATAAGTTTGATAAAAGTATGTTAGATTTTTAGCCTGTACAAGTCTATTGAAATTTATTAAATTTCAATCGTTAACTCATTAACGGCTTTTTAAATTTTATTTCAAGCGATTCTTTTGCGGAAAAGCGAATTGTTTACATGAGGACTTTTCTTCAAACATTGGTGGTTTATCAGTTGGATGTAAGTCTACCCATATCTTTTTGATTAAGTCTTGTGTTAGTTAAACTAAATGTTACTAACTATGCCTTGTAGATTGTCTAACGATTTTTTCGAATAAATGCACGAGCAGCTAAATTCGTGTCCTCATCTACTGATCTAAGTGAAACTGGTGAAAAAATTTTTAAAAACTTTTCATATTATTCTATACCTTGATCTAAATTTAGATAGTTTCTGCTATAAGTAAATGCATAAACAGACCTATGGCTCTGGCTTGGCAGGGTTTCGAAAAGTGTGTATGGATAAGTCAAATTTAGCCATGCCTCTCCACTGTACCCGACCCTTCGTTCAGTGGTCGCAAATGTTTGCCAATACCAGTGTTCCCTGGTTAGTGAGAGTATAATGCGTAATGATCGGTTGGACGTTAACTAAATTAATGGTAGCTGATTTGATTCTTTTGTGATTTCGGACATCTGCCGGAACTTCCTGGGTAGCCTGGCCTGCGTAGTTTTCAAATTTCCTTTTCCTACTCGGCCCAAAAATGTGATCACTGTACCGTAATTATATGCAACGGCAGTGACACATGAAGGAACGGCCGAGTAGGGCTTATCGGCCGTAAAAATTGTTCTTGATTGTTGTCTGCTAGCGTTCAATTTAATAGGCCAAAATCCAAATCCAGCCTTCTATGCATAGTCGGTCATCTTCCGTGTCTAAGCGGCTCAAAACTAAGCTAAGTTGACAACATTGTGTAATAGAAATGAATTTTCGATTTTGCAGTTGTTTATATAACCTAATAAGAGCAGCTGCAGTATGGATAATTCGTATGAACATTTCGGAAGAAACCGTTTTTCCGATGCCGCCAAGTTTCACAATTAGTCGTTTGTTGCTTTTTTACATCATAGCGCATTTCAGCGCAATCTTTGGCTTAGGATGGTAATTGTCCTTAATGGTCGTTTTGGAGAACTCGGAGCTGTAACGAATGACCACTACAAAAGCACAGTAAGTTGCAGTCTGGAACTGCTAAATCTAATAAATATAGTGACTCCCAAGTGGGTGGAAGCCAGTGCCAGCCGTATTCTTTTAAATTGGCAGTTTCTAACATTCAGGACTGGTTTTAACAATTTTTTCTGATTATAAGTTTTGGCATATATATATATATATATATATATATATATATATATATATATATATATTTTGTATAACTAATCTGCGTTTTAGTTCTATAACGTAACGGTTTCAAGAAAAGCCCGCATGTATCTTTCGGAAGTAACGAAGTACGTACGTTAATTACTTTTTTAGCTAAGCTTTCTTTATTTTCGTACATGTAGGTGTATCTAGTTTAATGGGGACAATGTTTACTGTGATGAAGTGTTAGATGTCACGGTTAATATTGTGCGTTTGTACAAAAGCTGGCCCATTGTTGCGAGTGCTTTTACCCACCAGAAATGCTTCAGTACTGCGGCAAGCAGGGTGCTGACCCAAACAGATTAATTATATTTCAATGTCAGTAAAATATGGATGCGATAGCGAAGGGTGGAGAATTTTCTTCTTGCTAGATACCTCTTGGTGCTATGCTGGCAGTGATCTGAAATAAATCAAGAGAAAATTTTGTTTACTAAGCTCTCTAGATATTGTTAGCTGAATTCGGTCATCTTCAATGCTTCCAAGGCGTGGAGGAGGACAGGAAAAATGCTAGACTTAAGATCCGTGGACTTAGTATGCATTGGATATCGCAGGCCGGCTTTTATCTGGAAGACAGTTCAAGAATTTATGAGCCGAAATATGGAATTAACGAGCTATGTTCCTAGAATTCCAAATCAACTAGATTACGTCTCCAAACCAACTGAAATCGCGCAACAATATTTTAACAAATAGACTATATTCCATCAGGGTGTGCGTATCTTGGATAAGACAACTAAATCTAGATTAATACCCTGCGAACTCTCAGAAGAAACGTAACCTCCGGATATTAACAGAGGTCAGGAATCGAAAATTTGAAAATTTGAGGCAAGAACTTAAGAGGATTCGTCTCTGTTAACATTGACAAACGCTTTTTTTTATGACGCAATATCCCTGTAAAGATGAATTCTCAAACTCGACGAAATTCTTGAAAATTATTTATGTTAGAAATAAATGGAGAAGTGCTTTAAACGAATACATTTTCTGCCTAAAAACCAGTACTTTACTTTTACTTTACTGCGGCTGACTCCTTTTGGAGGATAAGCCGGCTCCACATTTCATGGAGTTTCTTGGGAATTTGGTACAAGTGGTGTCCCCTCACCACTCGGCTCATTGATCGAGGACGCACCTCTAGCCTTTGCACATCCAAGCGCAGTCTGCAAGGCAGCAGTAAGTTGCATGGTTGCCGGTGGCTGCTGAGAGCTCATTCGCCATGCGGAAGTACGGGGTACTGTCCAGGAGTCCATGTAATCCTGTGGCTGTTGAACCCTTTTGTGGCGGGGAACACACGCCGGGTCATGGTGCCGTCGTCGGGCTCATGTGGTATTTTATAGGAGATCCGATTGCCGGTCGGAAATCCACCACGCCCTGGTGACACCACCAGTAGGCATAAGATTGTCGTAACAACAACTTTTAGCGTAATTCTTGACAGTACTATTGGAATACAAACATTGATAATGAGGGGATGAATGCAAGTAAGCCAGGTGCTGAGGACAAGTTTAGAGTGATGAAGGAGTTTTAGATCAGCGCATCACCTACTCGAAACATATTGTGGTATTCCGCTTTGTGTAGTATACCATTTATGTAAAGGGGGTTGGATCATAAGAACCTATTTCCACTATACATTTGCCACATTAATCTTTTATAGCCCACACACAACTATGAATATTTTCTTCCGTTTACTGTAATAAATAATCTATAGTAAAATGCTGAGGTATTACCTTTCCTTTATTGAAAGGATTAAATGTACTAGAGCCTGAAGTTATTTAGCTTTAACAAGATTAGATTTCCTCAGCTAAGTAATCAAAGAAGTTACTAATAAACTTTAGACTAATCCGCTATAACTCTCAGGTTTTATTTTTTCTTGATATTGTTTGTTGTCAGATGCCACCAAAATTGGGAACTTTACCTTGCTTGAATGATATATGTGATCAGCTGATTGAACAGGATAAACATGATCTCATTGCACTTGAAGCGTTATGCCGACTTCGGATGGAGTCAATTTTACGTACGTTGCTTCAATTTTTATTTTGTTCTCTCTCTCGTTCTTTTACTTTTTTATTTGGGCCATTATGTTTTTGTTGAAAATTTAACAATCATTATTTATTTATGGTTTTTTTAATACTTATGTCGACTCGGAACATGCAATTATCCGATGGAAATTTGCATCCAGGTTTTCTGGAAAGATGAAAATAATCTAATGTCAAAGTTAAATGTCTTTGATGGCGGGATTTCGAATACACTTTGAACGAAGATAAGTTCCACCGTGTACAATGCGGATACTACTTTATGTAGCATTGCAGGTTTCCCTAGAAATAATCGTTGGGTCTCCGTAAAATCTATGGTGATTCTCGAAACTAGGCGCCAGTTTCAATCTGGTTCGGCTTATGATAATATTCGTAGAATTGTAAAACGCCACCTTAAGCGCGGTCTGAAAGTCGATCTAGAATGCTTTTTGACAAGAAAGGTCAATAAGATGGAAGAAGCGTTCGCGTCAGGTAATAGTCACTGTCTGCTCCAACTTATTAGCACACCGGGTCCGAAAAAAATAAAAACTTAGCGAAGCAGATAGATAACAACACCCATTTAGCAACCGATAAAATAAGTTGTCGTAATAGATGGGCCGAACACTTCAAAGAACAATTGTCTTGGGCACTTGCGTCATTCCCGATCCTAAAAAATATGCATTTATCAACTGTCTCGAATGTTTATCTTGAACAACCATCATAGTTAGAAATACGAGATGCAATCCTACCTCTCAATCGTCGCAAACCTACAGGTCCCGATGATTTACGTCCGAGCTTATATATATAATTTTTTGAGCGCTGACTATCCACTTTTGTACTATAAATCACAGTTCTTCTGAGTCCAATGTATGAACGGAGGACAAACATTGAAAGTTGCAAAACCATTGCGAGAATTTGACTCCTGTAACTAGGAGTTAGCGTCGCCTGTCATCTTTTGCATGCCTACTTTCTTTGGAGCTAGTTATCACTGCAAATAATGACGTTCATTAACAGACCCAACTGAGGCATTATAAGTTGTTTTCAAAAGTCATAATCGCGTCTTTTTAACATCGGTACGATTGAAGATAATGCTGTCGAGACGATTGTCTAGAGCTTCATATTCGTTACGCATAAAGTTTATATGGCATGTGATCGTACTCTCTAGTTGACTGTAAGAAAACATAAATTTATTTGCCTATTACAAATTAAAAAGCAATCAATAACTGTTATGCGTTTTACTCGTTAAAGTTACATTTTCTCATTTAATTGAAATAAATCATAAAGAGAACGGCAGTCTTGTCCAAATAGATACGCTTGGAATCAAACGTTAGATTATCTACCTTTACAAAATATTGTAAGTCACCTTTAAGACAACATTGCAATTGTAATTTTGGGAGAAAAAGTCTGACGGCCTATAGCTTTTCGTTCAGGAAACCGTAATAGGGGTAGACATTTATACTTATCACGAAAATGAAGGATTTATTATTCTCTAATTAATTCTAACGGTGCTTTTCATCGTCAGCGAAATAGGTGCACACGAGCTCGAAACCCAGTTTCAGTAAACTCAACTGTCGATGCTTTTTTATCCACCAGGAAACTGTGGTTTCCCAGCTGCGTTTTCGGGTTCGACATTTCCTTGAATGAGGCCTGTCTTGCGCAGGCTTTTCTTGACCCCTCTGTGCGAAAGTTTCATATCTCTATTTAAACTTATCATTTTTAGCATGATCTGTGCTTATTATAATTTTGGACATGTATTGGAATGTTAATATATCCTGTTTTGAATGCTAATCGTGCTTATTTTTCAAGGAGAAATCGCTTTTAATTTATAAGTTCTTCCTTGTCAAATGTGTGCTAATGCAATTTTAAATCAATTTTCTATGCATTGTGACGCCCTGGATTCAAATTCCACACCGCCCTATGTCTCGTTCATCATTCTAAATATGTGAAATAAAGAATTGATAAAGGGTAACCTTCAACCTACGATGTTAAGGAAAGCAAATTCATATTCGTTGCTGATTATGCGCAGCTAGGAAGCCACACAATTGTGAATTATTTTATTATATATGCCTTTGATTAAACAACTTTGTGATCCTATGCATTCGCTTAGTTTTTGTTTAGGTCACTTCCGGTTATGTTGTAAATACTACTTATCAGAAACGAAATCCGTGATATGATCTGTTCTATCCGGCTAAACGTTTAAGTTTCATCACTGTCGCATCTAACCCCGTAGATGTCTGGAGGTTCGAAATAGATGGATTGTCGGTTTTGTGCCCGCATTATCATGTGGTACTTGAAATGACAAAAATCTAAGTAAATTTATAGGGCTCTGATAAAGCATGTCGAATTGGAATTTGCTCACCTGTAACTAACCTTGCAAGTTACTTAAATCTTCTAAATCTATGGAGATACTCGAAAAGGCGCCAAATTCCACATGGCTCGACTCATAATAAATCTAGTAGAAATGTAAAACGCGAAATTAAGCGTAGTCTAAAAATCGATCTTCAATCCTTTTGAACCAGAACGGCGGAAGAAATGAAAGAAGCATTCACATAATAATAATAATTGTTTTTTTTGTTTCAACTTATTCGCGAAATAGATCAGTGAATATTAATGGATAGTGAAACTATATATGTTAGTAAAAACCATCTAATAACCGATAAAATCAGTCTTCTTGATAGATGGACTGAACATTTCAAAAATCAATTTTCTTAGGCGCCTGTGTCAGTTCCGATTCCCGAAGGCATGTCCTTATCACCAGTGTGAAATTCTTATCTCAAAAACCGTCAATGTTAGAAATGTGAGATGCAATCCTATATCTTTAACGTCGCAAAGCCGCAGGCCGTGGTGACTCACTTCCTGGATTATTTAAGGATAATGGCGATATAACCATATAACATACTTGATGCATCACAGCGGACCAGTTGACGGGTCCGGACAACACGGTGTAGCCATTTTACTTGGTCCTACAGCGCAGAGAGCCATGCTGGCATGGAATCCCGTATCACCGAGGATCGCAACGGTCCGACTGAGAGGGAAACCTTTAAATCACAGTCGTAGCCGTCTACGCACCAACCCTCGCAGCTGATTCAGATGTGAAAGATGAGTTCTACGACCAATTGCAAGAGACCATCAACGGAATTTCCAGAGGTGACATACTATTTGTTGCTGGTGACTGGAACGCACGAACAGGACCTTCTGACTCATCCACCAGACACATACTGGGAAAGTTTGGTCTAGGTGAGCGCTGCGAGAACGGAGCACGACTTATCAGCTTTGCAGAAGTCAACCATATGTGCGTTACCAATACGCGTTTCCAACACCCTCGGAAGCATTTGCTCACCTGGTATTCAAACGATGGTCACACAGCCAATCAGATCGATTACATTCTGGTACGGTCGCGTTGGATGTCTTCTGTCGAAGATTGCAGGTCATACCGAGGAGCTGAAACTGGCAGCCGAGGAGGGTCCGACCACACTCTAGTACGTGCCAAATTGAGGCTTCATCTCAAGTCCCGACGGCGCCGTCAACCTACGAAAAGCCTGAATGTTGCTGCCCTAACGGACCCATCCCGTTGTACAGCGCTATCTGCCTCAATCACTGCAAAGTTGACTGCCGCTGACGGTGGAACTCATGCCGTAGATAAAACCAATGTGGAGCATCAATGGAATAACTTGAAACTCTCTACTCAGCAAGCTGCGCTTGAAACGCTCGGAACCATCAAGTCACCATAAAGACTGGATCTCTGAACGCACGATGCGGGCGTCACAAAAAGCAAGAGATGCCCGGATGAATAACGCGCCTAATTATCGCCACCTGAGACGTGAAACCACGAGGTCTGCTCGGGCTGACCGTAAGCAGTACTGGAATGAAATGGCTTCCGCCATGGAATCGGCTGCAAACGTCGGTGATTTCGGGGGTCTCTTTCGTCTTATACGTAAAGCATCCGGTAAGCGCAATGCAGAGACAATTCTACGCAGCGCAACAGGAGACTTGATTTCTAATGTCAATGGCAAAATCGCAAGATGGGTTGAACATTTTTCGCAGTTATTGAACTGACCATACAGTGGCCGCTCCCCACCGCAACCACCTGCAACATCTACACCCAGCTACGATGTGGACTGCTCTTCCCCAACCGAGGCTGAGATCGCTATGACCATCCAGCGCATGAAGAGCAAGAAATCCCCCGGTGAAGATGGAATTCCTGCAGAGATCTACAAGGCCTGTATAGGCGCACTACTGCCATCAATCCATCGACTGTTCTCTTCTATCTGGGAACAAGAAGCATGCCCGTCAGACTTCGGAATGTCAATCCTGTTACCGTTTCCCAAAAAGGGTGATAGATCAAGGTGTGAAAACTACCGTGGTATCAGTCTTCTCAACACCGCATCCAAGCTGTTGGCGTCGATTCTATTGAACCGCTTCTGCAAAGAGCGGCATGTCCGTACCCGTCCCAATCAGGGTGGATTCCGCCCAGGCAAAGGCTGTGTTGATCAGATCTTTACATTACGGCGAGTTTTGGAACATCGCAACGAATTTCAACAACCAACCGTCGCTTGTTTTATTGACTTTCGAGCTGCTTTTGACTCTGTTGATCGCGACTCCCTATGGAACATCATGCTGCTCGACGGTATGCCCATAAAACTCGTCAATCTGATCAAGGCCTACTATGCAGCCACCAAAGCCAGAGTACGTGTGTACGGAGAAGAATCGGATGAATTCAGTCTGCACACAGGGGTTCGGCAAGGATGTCCCTTGTCACCCATATTGTTCAATTATGCGGTTGACTGGATTCTGAGCAAAGCGCTAACTGAGTTCCGAGGCGTTCAAGTATCAAATAACCTATGGCTGACGGATGTTGATTACGTAGACGATGTTGTTCTCCTTGCTGACAGCTTTGGGAGCATGCAAGCCGTTTTGGATCAAGTGGCCCAGTTTTCATCAGCCGTTGGTCTGGAAATCAATGCCGACAAAACGAAAGCCTTTGCCATCGGTGTATCTTCATCTGATGAGCAGCTCACGGTGTACGACAGCCCAATCGAAACAGTCGACGATTTTACGTACCTTGGCTCAAAAATACTTCCAACTGGCCAAGAAAAGAATGAAGTCCGAACACGCATCGACCGTGCCAGACTTGCTTTCTTACAATTGAAGAACTCACTTTGGAGAAGAAGTGAAATCAGCCTCAAAACAAAAATCCGAGTCTACCAGGCTACTGTTCGGCCTGTGCTACTGTATGGCTGTGAGACTTGGCCATTACGTTCTGAGGACTCCAAAAAGCTCGAAGTATTCGACCATTGGTGCCTTAGGTACATCACAAAGACAAAATGGATGGACCGAGTGTCGAACGCATCTGTTCGTCAACAATGCGGTGACATCATGCAACTATCCGTCTGGATCCAACATCGTCGACTTCAATGGTTCGGGCACGTACTACGCAAACCCGAAGACGAAATGGTACGGCAGTTGAGGAACCCAGGTCAATGTGCAAACTGGCGCCACCGCCGAGGTGGACAACTGAAGACATGGCTTGCAACAATCAAATCGGACATGGAACTCCTAGGTTTACGTAATGTTTATGGTCCGCGTCACTGGGAGCGTCATTGGCCCTCTTTATGTTCCGAAATGGCTGCCAACCGCCCGGCATGGAGAGGTTTAACCCGGGATATCAATGGAGCCGGCTTATCCTCTAAAAGGAGCCAGCCGCAGTAAAGTAAAAGTAAGTAACAATAGTTGTCCTTCTAGACTTCAAAGATGCAATTGACTCGGTGGATCGAAATGTTCTATTCGATATTAGTACAATAGTACTACAAGCAGTTGTGTTCATCAAGGCTGTCCACTTTTCCTAATTTTGTTTAATTTTTGTAATCACTGATATTATACACACCGTTGTTCCATACGTTTAGGATACCTTTTTTGAAGTTCTCCCGGGCGGTAAACAAGTCGATCTTGACTTTGCAGATGATATTGTCTTATTATTTTAGAATCAAGATTTTGCTAAAGCTACCTTGAACAGATTGGAACCATCTCGTACCGTCTTTCGTTATGAAATTTGCATCTAAATGTAGGATGCATACATTATCATCCACCATCCACTCCAACTCTGCAAATGCAAATTGATGATATTGACGCTGACATTTTTACATAACCTGTCCGTTCTTTCAATAACTCCTGCAATATTTCTGACGCGGTGTGTATGAGAATCGTGTAAGCTGTAGTTCCTTTCTTGAACCTTCAACATTTATGCAGAACCGCGACTATTTCACTCTGCCTTATAGGTCTTGTTTACAATGAGTCTATACGTGTAGCTTCTTTATGCACTAGTAAGGCTTGGTCCCTTAGAGTTGATGATTTTAGACGCTTACATGCATCTGACCATCATTGTTTAAAATGCATAGTACATGTAGGTTACCAACAACGAATAACCAACGCTGACAACCTTAGATTTAAGTACTGTTTGTTGCGAAGAGCTAATATATATGCAAGTATGTATTAGGTGTTGCGAACCTAGTAACAAATTAGTTCAGTTGTGACCAGACGGATAAACCAAAGCAGCATGAACGGAAAGTATAATCTCATGCACATTCGTTTCGTGCTTACTGGCGACTCATCAGTAGGAGCCGGTATTACGCCCTTTACCCACTATATATTTGGTAGAAGAATGTGGAATAATGGGACGGTACAATCTCCTAGACGAATGTGTAAACCTGTAATAGTGAAGCTAACATAATCTAAAGTCAACGACAATACGACTTCAATGCTAACTCACACTATATGATATATATACCGAGTCTGTAAAGGATACTAACACTATGGCTATTGTGTTAGTAACTGATACCTTTCTTGAAATCGATGTGTACCGGATACTAACACTATGGTTTCCGAGTCGGTACATGATACCAATCTGATGGATATCAATTTATGGTAAAGTTCACCCAAATTGAGAATTAAAACAATTTACGAACACCTGTTACTCCAGTTAAACTATACACTCTGGCCTTGATCGATATCAGTTATCACATTGCGAACCTAGTAACAAATTAGTTCACTTGTGACCAGAAGGATAAACCAAAGGCAGCATGAACGGAAAGCATAATCTCATGCACATTCGTTTCGTGCTTCTCAATTTGGGTGAACTTTAGCATAAGTTTATATCCATCAGGTTGGTATCATGTACCGACTCGGAAACCATAGTGTTAGTATCCGGTACTCATCTATTTCAAAAAAGGTATTAGTTACTAACACAATGGCCATAGTGTTAGTATCCTTTACAGACTCGGTATATATATTATATAGTGTGAGTTAGCGTTGAAGTCGCATTGTCGTAGACTTTATATGATGTTAGCTTCACTATTGCAGGTTTACATATTCGTCTAGGAGATTGTACCGTCCTATTATGCCACATTCTTCGACCAATTATATAGTGGTTAAAGGGCGTAATACCGGCTCCTACTGATGAGTCGCCAGTAAGCACGAAACGAATGTGCATGAGATTATTCTTTCCGTTCATGCTGCCTTTGGTTTATCCTTCTGGTCACAACTGAACTAATTTGTTACTAGGTTCGCAACCTTAGATTTATTTTTTTATCGGCCAACAAGTGCTCCTCGTTAGAAAAATAAATAAGGCTCCATCAACTGATTTAGCTCAATCACGCTTTTCGTATGCTCTCATTTCGATTGTCCAGTAGGACATTATTTCTCACCCAGTGCCAGATTGACGTAAGAAACAAGATGGACAGATTTTGACATGACAGAAAAAGCTAAAGTAATTTACATCCAATTTGGGTGGTATAAGACTTGCTCGTTTGTTAGGATGGGGTCCACGTGCGAGTCGAGCTCAGTGGCTATCTAATTGCAGGTTTCTAGTGGGATTATATTCTGAACTTGCCTTTAATAGTTGAGCAGAGTTAGCTGCGAGGTTTTTTGTTTTTGACGTGTTACAGTAAAAACCGCAAGGAGGCTGCATTTCCGATTCTGCCTTGTCTTAAAGTTGACTTGGCCATTATGGTGTTATGTAGAAGTTTATTTTGCCTCACTCCTGTGTGTTATCTTCTTTTAATATACTCATATTAACTAGATCCTCCTTGTCATAAATCATTCTCTTTCAATAAATTGTTTCCATAAATGATAATTTTTGTCATTATTATTACATTTTTAAACAAAATTTTTTTGTCTTGTTATGTTTACCATTCATTTAAACAGTAGTAGCTAATATATTTTGTATTGTTGTCGACGATGGTGTTGTATGATGCATCAAACCAATCAGAAAACGTAGCAAATCTACCGTTAGTCACACGTACTGACGCGTTTCGAACGTCCATGATCATCATCCGAGCACGACGGCAAACTGACTAGTGCTTCCTGGAGACGTCAGTAGGAGCCAAAATGACGCCAAAAAACCCATTATTTGACCAATAAATGGGGGACAGTTAGACGGTGATGAAACATAATGGATTTGAGGCATAGTCCTGCCCCCTACCGAAGCCACTATTAAGCACGAAACACGTGTATATGGGATTACAGCTACTGTCCTTACTTACATAAGCATATCTATTTGTCCCTGATTGAACTAACTGTGTACGCAATATCTAATACATTATTTCATTTTTGTTATTTTGCCACACTCAAGAATATATAAAAATTATATTATTTTTCAATGTCAAGTTTGTTCTTGTTCACAAATATTCTCTTCGCAGTTACCGATCAATACTGTCTTCTGCAGACCAGTTTTTGTCGATCAAATTACAGTCAGTTCGTTGACAGTTTGACAGCGATCGACTTGAGCGCATTTAAAAGTCTTCTGGCGATTAAAGAAACGGTGGTCTCTTCAACTACCGATAATTCTGGTTTACAGGCTTCACGTAGTTTAGTGCAGTCTATCGTCCTCACTGAGCTTTACTTCAAATTGCACACGTTTCTTGTCGATCCAAATAACTCTGCGAACTGCTTCAGTTGTCTGGCTGTTGACAGCAAAACGAAATCAACTCAATCGGAAAACACCAATTCTACGACCCCAAATGAATCGAGCACGACAAGGCAACCGACCGTTTGGTCAGAAATATTGGATAAACTTGATGGCTTTGTTTTGAAACACGCTCGTGGTATTGCAGCGTGGACGCTCAAAGGCTCCGTAGATCTACATGGTTAGTCGTTTTGTCGGATACTCTTTGCAAATCGCATAACTTGTTGCGGCGAAAAGTTTAATTCTAGGAGTTATTTGTATTATTTATGTTACAAGTTTACTTTTTGATTAACATTGCGCACTTGAGGGGTGACAATAATCTTGAAATAAGCACCATTTCTACAAAATATAAAAAAAGTAACTTCAGTATGCACCTTTTGGTTTCATTCCCGATAGTCAGGGGTATATTGTGCCCAGACGCAGCACAAACTAGATCATAACGCGTTTGTGTGTTCACCTGAGTTTTGTTTTCTATTTTTCGCGATTTGTTGAGGGAACAGAGTTTGTCTTACAACTATGGCTAAATATGAATTAGATGAACATGAGAAAGTGTGCTAGACGAAGAGAATACTTCTTTCCAGAAATATGTACCGTTGCACACCGCCATCTTAAAAGCAACGCAGATGGATTTATTCAGCCTTGGGAGTCAGACCATCTACGAGAACGGTAACAATGAAAGTAAATTAGGAAAAGGTGGCGTTGTGCTCCCGTACAGCCCGTATTAAATATTAACATTCATGATCATTTGACAATGGTGAATCATTATTTAAATGCTGATTATATTATTATTGTTGTTGCTGCTGACAATGTATTCGTGTTGTAAATGCTTATTTATATTTTATTGATTTGTGACAAGCTCTGCTGATGCTCAGTTAATGTTATTGTATGATACCCATTTGATCCGTTAGCATTTATTTTTATTTCATTTTTCTCTCAATCTAGCTTGTTGTCTGGCAGCTCTTGCTGCCTTTAAACTGAGCGACTTCAATCGTTGTCACATCTATGCTAGCCAAAGTGAGTTACTGTTAAATGTCTGCGGTGCGTTTTCAGGACAGTTGTTTGACCTTCAAGTATTATATATATATATATATATATATATATATATATGCCTACTCTTGTAAATATATAACCATGACTGTATTACTAAATATGTCGTTTTGATTAAATCGGCCTTTTGTTTTAAATCAATTTCCTGTCAGTTTGCAATAATGTTTGCATTATTTGTATCCATTTTATGTCCTGATCTCACTATTTATGATGGATATTAAACTGGTATATGTTTTTTGGTAGTTACATTTTAACCTACTCCGCCAAATATGAACAGGAGCTCAAAGCTACAACAGAATTCACCTGGTTAACTTGAGATGGTGTGTCCAAAAACCAGAATGGCAAATAACGATTGCAGCTATATGGCCTATGTATCATTATGGCTCACAGTAACTTTAGGTCTATTGTTGGTCCATTCTAAACGAAGGACTGTGTGTTCTTTTACATTCCACACAATGCTCTAATTCTGCATTGCCACGTTTTACGTAAGCGGATTGTAGCTTTGCACCAACAGTTATACAAAGATCCGATTGATCCCAATTTCACTGTCCGTTTCTGTTTTGTTTTCAATTGGGCTGGGCGTGTATTCGTCCCTTTCTTCCAAAGGTTTCATCATCGTTCATACCATATATGTTAATACATATATATGTCCATAGAATAAATATATATGGATAGATCCATCTATCCATATATACGTCTATCACGTCACCTTTTAAGTGCCTCTTTAAAAGACGATTGGATAGAACCGCATTTCCAATGGTTAGTATGAACGATGTTGAAGCCTTCGGAAGAAAGGTACGAATACACGCCATGCCTGATCGAAGACAAAACAGGGAAATTGTGTTCAATCGGATCTTTGTGAAACTGTTAGTGCAAAGCTACAACCCGCGTACGCAAAACGCGGCATTGCAAAAATATGAAGCTGGCACCCCGCAAAAGTTCAAAAAAATGTAACAATGCTATGATTGTTTCCATTTTTGTGCCTCAATGAAACCGTGTGTAATTAAAAATGTAAATAATGTACTAATTTGTGTAGTTCATTGTGATCGTTATAATTCATGACATTAGCGTAACCTAATGATGCTTTAATGACGCACTGCCAAAAGTTTGTTGGTTCTAGTAGTCAACTAGGTCACTGTTTGTAGGTAATCTGCATTTATATGTGATATATTTTGTCAATATAAGATTGGTTTTGCCAGTCATCAAGTAGACTGGCAGTTGAACCAAAGCTATTTGCTTCGGAGTCGTGTTACTCATCGTCTAGCGCATTCAAGCAGTGCATTTCATGCACTTTTCATGCATGTATCGTCTAATGTTTTTGTGGTCAGACTTTCTTTTAGGTGGAATCCAATTGTCATCGCTATAGACCCTCAATTTCCCATCTATCGTTGAGGCTCACAATAACCTTACCGTTATTGTTAGTCCGTTCGAAGCGCACGAATTGGTGTTCTATTTTCAGTCCACACAAGGCTATGCTTGTTTCCAGTTTTGTGCGCCAGTGAAACATGAGCTTTTTTCATTTATGGTGTGTTATATCTGCCATTATGAAGGTATTGTTATTATACGCATGTGCCTGAGTTATTGCTCTTCAATTTAGTATTATTTGTATAGGTGAAATACCAACTCTTACTGATGATTAGGGAGTAAGCATGAAAAGCGTATGTCAATTCGGTATCACTATCTTCATTGCAATTGCATTGAAATATTCTGTCATCATAATCTAACTAACTTGTCTTCACCGTGCTCAAGGTGCAAATGCCTATCCTCGTAGCTACAAAAGTATCCGTCCTATAATTCAACCGCATTATAATTAATTTTGTGTATGTATGATTGGCATCACGACCAAAACGACTAATTATTGAGTCAAGCTCCTTCACTTATTTCATTCCATTTATCTTTTCTTTAATGTCATCTTTTACCAAGTTGGCATATTTGTAAAATTTTTATTAGACATAAATAATTAAGTATGCATTTTTCCGATATCTCACTTATATCCCAGTTTGGTTAAATAAAGTTTTACTTTTTTGTTTATTTCCTATAAGTCGTCAAAAGTTGCCTCGCTTGGCTGGAGCTCCAATTCACAGAGAGGGCATTCTCTTGGGATCTTCCTAGCGGCCCACCAAGTCAGATGACTGAATATCTCGCGTACGTGCCGTCGTTTAGTCAGCCGTTTCGTAGTTCATTTGGCGATGGATTTCACGCCGAAGAGGGTTCTGTCGATAATGACACGTGTGTGGCTTTTTTGAAGACAGATGTTAATGCTAACGTATCTCTCCGCAATGTGATTTTGCCTATCAGATTCGCCTGCATTGTTGGGTTGACAAATGCAGTGGTATCGGGACTTCCAGACTTGGTGAAAAAAGCCATGAAAACCTATTTGCTACCGTGTGTAGTTGAAAATGTAAACAAATTTCCAATTTATGTAATTTTTATTGTGATCAATATCATTCATGGCATTAGCGTAAACTACTGATGCTTTATTGACGCACTGCCAAAAGTTTGTCGGTTGTAGTAGTCAACTAGGTCATTATTTGTAGGGAACCTGAATTTATATATGATATATTTTGTCAATTTAAGATGGTTTTTGCCAGTCATCATGCAGACTAGAGGTTGAACCAGAGCTATTTGCTTCTGAATCGTGTAACTCATCTTCTATCGCATTCAAGCAGTGTATTTCATGTAGTTTTCATTCATGTATCGACTAATGTTTTTGGTCAGGCTTTCTTTTAGGTGGAATGTAATTTTCATCGCTATAGACCGAAATTTCTAACTTTTTGTTCGTAATCTGCCATTGTTGGGCAAATGGCATGTCACATGAGGAGGTTATACTAAATTAAATTATGATGGTTTGGTTTATAATATATATATATATATATATATGTATAGTCAATGTACGCTACACAATTGTGGTGAGTGAATTGCAGGAGTCCGAATCAAATGTTCCCTGATGCGAATCCGGTCCGTAGCTCTTCTGAAATGTATTAAATACGTGCTCAAAAGTGAATGAAACTGATTTA
Source organism: Eudiplozoon nipponicum (assembly GCA_029291075.1). NCBI lineage: Eukaryota > Metazoa > Platyhelminthes > Monogenea > Mazocraeidea > Diplozoidae > Eudiplozoon > Eudiplozoon nipponicum. The sequence continues at coordinate 553,583 of JAQBSW010000001.1, forward strand.
CTTGATTAATTTCCTTTACTGCTTTCTGCATTAGTCTGCTCGAATAGCGCTCACGATCAGAAGCTAAATTTGACAGCTTCAAATGAATGAATTATTTTCTTTCGCAGAATAATTTATAGTTGGCGTACACATATTATTAATGATTATCTGTGGAGATGGTTGATTTGTATTCGGTTTTATTACTCGCTTGAGCCCTGTCGCCCAGCACCTTTGGGCACCATCAATCGGGATTGTCTAATTTTGAGGCACTATTGGCCAATTATTTCTACAGAAGCCGAAACTTGCCCTCCGTGGATGGCCCACTTGCTGTCATTCTGAAACCACATATTTGAAACTGTTTCTTTTAATAATAGAAAACCCAAGACATAGCATGTAGTCGGTTTTAACAATAATTGTTTGATTTCCATATATATTCAATGCGGTTTGATCCTCGATAGTCAGTTTGCCGTCGTACTCTGATGATGATCAAGGAAGGTCTAGCATCTTGACTGGTTTAAAACAATGGGATTGGTATTTACTTCAAGACTCGCAAACTTGATTTAAAGAATTGTTACCACCACCCGCGCAATCAATTAATGTTAAATTGTATTGCCTATATATGTATATGTGGCGAAAGCTGCAAACAGTTAATGTTCGTGACTGCATAGAAATTGTGCAGCCGACATTTCCAGTCAAGTTCAATGTATGCAAGACTGCTAGAGGTGAGAGCCGCATATCTAAATTTGATTTCCATATATATTCAATGCGGTCTGATCCTCGATAGTCAGTTTGCCGTCGTACTCTGATGATGATCAAGGAAGGTGGAGACGCGTCAGTGCGTTGAGAATGGCGGTATTTTTGCTATGTTGTTCGACGACTGGTTAAATACAAAATAGGATTGGTGTTTACTTCAAGCTCGCAAACTTGATTTAAAGAATGTAATCGGTTGGTCTTATTCCATTTAACACTGGTTAAGGTCATCAATACGAAAATTCCTGTAGCTGCGAGCCATTTTTAGTCATTCACTAGTGAAAGCAATTCAACAATACTACAGATAAATTACCAAATAATCAAACAATGCGATCACACTATAGAAATATATCACTGCACGCAAGAAAAAGTAATCCTGATATTTTAAATTCGACAAGTCGAGCGTTAGCAGAGAATTTGAAAATATATAAATGAATGTGTACAATATTTGGCAAAGTCAGTCGACAAACTGGACCATAGTTTCTGTCTTTATATGCAAAATCCGAGTTTAGACGTCAGAAAAAATGCCTTAAGTTGTAAAGTAGGTCTTTTTGCTATTCTATATTTATCTATTCGTATTCATATTGAGTTTTTGTATAATGACAGGATGTATTTATGTGTTGACAACTTAAACTAAACATAGTATAGGTTAGCAAATAAAATTCATTTACTAGATTCGTTTTTGTCCTTATTTGCCCATCTGAAGTAACTAGTATTTCCGTGGCTGGGTGTGGAACTCATCCGCCACGCCACGTAAGTCACGTGTTGCTCTCTGTTTTCAGGTTTATTCCGTAGTACGTTATTCAGTCGTTGCTCCAGGTAAATCTACATTGGTTGCGCTGTCAAACTGAAGCTTCAACTGAAAATTGCTGAGCATACATGGCGTAGGATATGAGTTGTAAGACTAATCAAATGATGGCAAGTTTGATTCCTGGCCTCAACAATTATGGCTACTAAGGAGTGTGAAATGTTGCCAAAAGCAGTCTTGCAGATAAATTTTATTTGTTCTCTTAATACCCACAATTTATAAATATGTTTTTGCACTATTAGTTCATTTTCACCCATCTTGATTAGTAACCTTTTTCCTAGTAATAACTAAGTCTAAATCATGCAGATTTAGATCAAATATATTTTACATTATAACCTTGGGAACAAAGTACGGAGGAAAAGGCCTGCTTCTTCCTCTAATCATTTGATCGCATATTTTGTTTTTAAAAGAAGATTAAGAAACAGATCTGATCGATGCTGCTGGATAACTTATTTAAATCCAGGTTACATATATAAATACCTGTCCCACTATGTACATACATTGTTCAATATCAACTAAGCCTTGTTTAATGTAGAAAAGGCAATTCATCCCGTAGACCGTTTCGTCCGTATTGGGAGCTCTTCGTGTATTATCCAGAATTTTCCGCAGACAGGGCTCGAACCTGTGCACGTTTGCTTCGCCGTCTGTTGATCTAAACACTGAGTCTATATTGACTCTTTAGACTCAAAGTTCCAGTTAACCTCCCTAAATCTATCCTTATACAATCGTATGCTTATAATGGTATTGGTGTTTATACCAAGCTTGCAGCTTTGATTTAAATAAGTGTTATCGCCTCACGCGCAACCAATGTTAGATAACTTGTTAGTATTATTTAAAAACAATAATTTATAACTGTAAAGAAATATTTTAAAAGATGTATTATTTTGTTTCTCAGTGCTGTCCTTTTCGTTTCGGATTTGACCGCATTTTTCTTGTGCGGGACAATTGTTAGCACTCATAGGTCGGCAAAATCTTGAACCTTTTATCTTTTCAGATGATGTAATTTTTGGCCTCAGTTGATGGGTTCTCACTTGTCCCTTCTCCTTTAAGCCTTCAATTAGCTGATTGTCTGAAAGCGCTTTAGGATCAAGATCCGCCATTGATCTTTCACCTATATTTCGAGACGTTATTTCCAGTCTCATCTTCAGGGTTGACACAATACGCACAGGAGTAAAACACAACTTGTGGCAAATGTGGTATCCTCATTCAAGGCAGATATATTTATATATATTTTATTTTAATTGTCTTCCTAATATCCGGTCTTCATACCTAGTCTCTAATACTCAAATGTATACAAAAACTTATCCCTGTCCCTCTCTGCGCACACATCTACCTATAAACATGTGTATTTTAACTATAAGCACACCTAATGGATTGACATACACGCCTATCAATGATGTCTATATTTTAATTGCTGTACCGGACGCATAGAAAGATCAACAAATTTTGAATTCTATATTGCTGTAATCCTCACCTGCCCCCAGTTCACCTAATTCCATCCAGCTTGCAATCGGTTATATACAGAGAGATTAAAAAACTATTGAAACTCTATAGAGTATTATTCTATCATTTTGACAAGACCGAATACGGAAGTTACACTAACTAAATCGTCTTTCCGCTCAGTACACATTAATACTCATATCCTATATAAATTAGTTTCTCCATTAAAATATCTGTGTCATATATACCTATATAATAAATTATATATTTAATTACTTATTATAATTATATATATACTCACTTCTTATAAAACATCCATATATATTCATAGCTATATATTATGTATATATAGATAAGCATATAAGCAACCATGTGGGTTCTCCCACATCTTTTATAAATATCTATATATCTAAATATAACTATCACCTACGTGTATACACTATATATATACGAACATACATATATATAAAAGCAATCTTTTATATTTAAATTTTATTTTTACTTATTTATATTTATGTATACACACACCACATCTTATAAAATATCCATTTATACATACGTCCACACGCTATCTATG